>CM021107.1:331840636-332440636 GCA_007115665.2 Sequoiadendron giganteum
ACTTATCCCTCCATATCCCTCCTCAATCCTCCTCTCTACCCTGATCCTCAGCCCCTGTACCCTCAGCCCTTAAAACCTCATTCCCTAAACCCTAGAGCCAAAGCCTTAGCCTTAAACCCTAGACCCTTAGGCCTCTACTTGATGCCAGTACCCTCTACTCTCTGCCCTATGCCCTCAGCCCTTGACCATTGACTCAAGTGGAAGCTCTCTGCCCTAATCCATGGACCTGGACATGAAGCCACGGACAGACCACTCTGCCATCAGCCCTCGGCCCTCAGCCCTAGTCCTATATATGGTGGATACCTCAGCCCTCCTCAGCCTCCAGCCCTCTGCCCTCGACCTTGGAAGGCCCTCTGACCCTTAGAGCCTTGCTTGCCCTCTACCCTCTCTCTCTACCTATAGGTCAGAGCTCTCAAGCCCTCAGTTCCTCGATACCTCAGCTTGTACTCAGCCCTGGGTGGGTGTGGAGGCATGTGAGTCTGGTGATAGAGAGGGAGGTGGGTAAATGGGGGAACAAATTTGGGTGGGAGGAGGCAGTAGAGAGGAGATAGAGAGAGTAGAGAGGGGGAGGGAGGAAAAGTGGGAGGAGATAGAGGGTGAGTTGTGTAGAGAGGGAAAGGTAGGGAGGAGGAGGCAATTGAGATATAGAGTGATGGATGGAGAGGTGGGTAAAGAGAGGGAGAGGGAAAATGAAGATAAATAAAGAGGGAAGGAGTTGTAGAGAGATGATAGATAAAGAGAAGTAGAGAGTGAATGGATGGAGGGAGAGAAAAGGAGATAGAGGTAAGTGTGTGAGAGAGGGAGAGAGAGTGAGAGGAGAGAAAATGAGGGGAGAGAGGAAGGGGAGAGAGAGAGAAATAGAGTAGAGAGATAAGGGGGGAGACATAGAGAGTAGAGAGGAAAGGAGAGAGTAAGAGAGAAATGGGGGGAGAGAGAGGTAGAGAGAGTGGTAGGTAGTGGATGGATAGGTAGGTAGAGAGGGAAGGATAGAGGGAGGGATAGCAGGGAGAGAGGGAAGGAGGGAGAGTGAGATGGAGAGAGAGTGGTGAGATAGAGAATAGAGAGGTAAGGAGAGAACGAGAAAGACAAATAAAGAGAGAGAGGGAGGTTGGAGGGAGGGAGAGGTAGAAATGGATAGGTGAGATAGAGAGAGGGAAGGATGGAAAGTGGGATAGAGAGAGAATGGTGATTTAGAGAGGGAGTGAGAGGGAAGGGGGGAAAGTGTGTGAGAGAGAATGGTGATTTAGAGAGGAGGGAGTGAGAGGTAGGGATAGAGATAATGGTGAGATAAAGAGAAGGAGAGAGTGATAGAGAAATAGATGGATGGAGAGACAAAGAGAGATAGGTAGAGGAAGGGAGAGGAGATATAGAGAGTAGAGATGGAAAGAGGTAGGGAAGGATACATAGGTGAGATAGAGAGGAATGGAGAGATAGTGATGGAGGGAGAGGTAGGTATAGAGAGGGAAAGAGAGAGGAGAGATAGAGAGTAGAGAGGGGAGGGAGGGAAGGAGAGGTAGGGAGGGAGATAGATGGGTGTATGTGAGTGATAGAGAGAGAGAATGGTGAGAGAGAAAATTATAAATTGAGAGATAAATATTGGGGAGGGAGGGAGGGAGGGAAAATAGTGAGAGATTGGGAGGAGAGACAAAAATAATGGGAGAGAGGGTGAGGTTAAAAGAGGGAGGGAGAAGAGAGATAGAGAGAAGTAGAGAGGGAAGGAGGGAGGGAGGGAGTGTTAGGGAGGGAGATAGAGGTTTGTGTGTTGGTGAGAGAGAGATAGATTGTTGAGATAGAGAGGAGAGAGTGAGAGGGAGGGAGAGAGAATTATGAGATAGAAAGGAGAGAGTTAGAGAGAAATATGGGGAAGAGAGGGATAGCGAGTGAGAGAGAGATGTAGGTAGAGGGAGGGAGAGGAGAGATAGAGAGTAGAGAGGGAAAGAGGTAGGGAGAGAGACATAGGTGAGATACAAAGTGATGGAGGGAGAGGTAGGTAAAGAGAGATAAGGGACGATAAATATAAGTAGAGAGGGAAGGTTATGTAGAGAGAGAGAAGAGATAGAGAGAAGTAGAGAGGGGAGGGAGGGAGGTAGATGTAGGGAGGAGATAGAGGGGTGAGAGAGTGAGAGAGGGGAGAGAGGGAGGAAGGGAGGGAGAGAGAATGGAGAGATAGAGAGTAGAGAGGAGAGAGTGAGAGAGAAAGATGATACAACTTGTTGACTACTAAAATTTGACCTCCTGATTACTGAAACTTGACATGCTAATTACTGAAATTTGACTAGGTTTGAAATTTTTAAATCTTCCAAAAACTAGAATTTGCATTATAACTCCTAGAGATCTGAAATGACTCTCAAACATCTTGCCTATATACATGAAATATAACTTAAAGTATAAGAAATTAAATGTCCATATGTAAATGTGAACTTATACTTAAATGTTTATTTCATGTATATAGTCTCCCTAGCAAAGAAAGAGAAAATGAAAGAGTTTTGAAAAATGCTTTCCAAAAGTCATGAATGACATTTGGTGAGAACCAAATTTGATAGTATCCAAATTAAACAACCCATTTGGCGAGCGTAATATGGCTTGTTACGGGTTTTTTTTTGCAATTTGGCACCAAAATTGTGTCACAGATCCATGCACTTACCCATAAATTACATTTATTTAATAAATTCCTAATCTAAGTTTATTTCGTCCTGATTAGTTAAATAACACCAATTATTTAATTACATCACTAAATCACTTTATTACCCTAATTCGATTGAATTATTAAATCATAATAATTTAATTAACACACTTTCCCTCCAAAATTTGAATAATTTGAATAAAACTATTTAAATTATCATCAAAAATCAAATCAAACTAATGCAACTTTGTTTGCAAAAGTCAAAATTGATTTGCATGTTCAACTCCAAAATGAATGAATGAATTAAATCAATTAATCAATCATTCTCAACCACTTTTCTAATTGAGTAAATTATGATCCCTTGATTTCTCAATCTATTCCTAACTGGTCAATCTAAAATCCTGATTGATCAATCTAATTCTTGACTGATCAATCTAAATCCTGACCGATCAATCCAAATCTCAACTAACCAATCTATTCCTCAATCACACAAATTGTGGAATCTAATTTTTACAAACCATTCATTTCTAAATCCTTTCAACATCCTTCAACCGTTGATCTTGATTCAAGATTGTTTAATCCTAATCATCCATTTTGAATCATATTTTCTATATAACAAACTTCTTTTCTCACAAAATAGGATTGAATAATCAACCTATTCAGATAAAGAAGCAATACCAAAACACCATTGTTAGAGCTTCAACATACCTTCGATCAACTATTCACATATCATTCTTCAAGCTTTTGTAGATGAACTATGGAGGCTTCACAGTGATACGGGCAACCACATCCTCACGAATATACTCCAATACGATATGGGTAACGATTTTGTTATTGAATTTAGTTATTTTTATGCATTTCATTTACATGTTATTGAATTTGGTATTCTTAATTATGTATTTTGTAAGTGTAGGAATAGATCTTAGATTACTGTTCTTGATTATAGATTAGATTCTATTTCAATTATGTTTATCTCATCTAGACTTCTATGATTTCCCCCCTCACACATAGTGTAAGACACTTATCTTTAAAGAGTTGAATGATAGGGATATAGTAGAATAAGGGATCACCTTTTCCTTTTCATTAGAGGATTTTAACACCTTGCCCAAATATTTTATATACTAAAGGAGATACATGGTGAGTAACTTCAGGCATGATACTGTACCTTGCACAACACTAAGAAATAGCCAAAAGATCTTATTCTAGGATGAACAAGGTTTCTAGGGAGTCCTCTAAATACCTCAAGGATGCGTGAGGCCAAATCCATAGATGAAAGAATAATTCCAAACAAATAGGAGGAGACGGTAACCCAATATTCATCTTCACTTATTCATGGTATAAATTTATCGGAGTCTTAGCTCAAATTGATAAGATTCCACTTCTAAGAGAGGCATCTTTTGGTTTAGCTCTCACTCTTTATACTCTATTGGAACACGAGAGTTGATTTCATCCCATAGGGTGATGAAATCCCTAGGAAAAACTCCTAAATTGAATTATCCAAGTTTTTGTGGTCACCCATGATTTCACTAAGTGCAAGGGGAGAGAATATAGATGTTGGGTTCCCTAGGATAACAATGAAAAACAAAGAAAAGAGTAAGTGATGTTTTTGATCCTTAAGATCACACAATGGAATAAGAGGAGAGCATACACACCACTCACCCAAAGACACAACAAAAAATGTTCATTAACCTTTAGAAAATAAGTGTTCCTAGATTAGTGGAAAAAATAAAGTCTTAGACAAGTGAATATGTAAGAAAGGTGTTAGCAGTTTGATAGAATTTAACCTTTAACAAGTGGTGCTACACACAATGTATTAGTATTTTGAAAGATAGTATTTGAAAATTATTTTTGATTCAATAAAATGGATTAGAAATGATAATAAAACCCTTAAAAATATCATAAACTAATGTTATGGTGCAACAAATAGATGCAAAGAAAAGATATGCTCATCACAAGATTGCAATTTAAGATTTTTTGATTTTTCACATAGTTAAATTATATCTAATTATTTTTGTAATATTTTTGGCATTAAAATTAAAAATACAAAGAATAAACCCCTTCTAAAATTATGATAAATCTCAAAAATGTAAAAAAATCTTAAAAATTCATTGATTTGTGCCTTAAAAAATAGATTTATGAAAAAATTCTAATCAACCTAGATAAGAGAATTAAGTCAAATTTTCAACCTCAAGAATAAAAATATAAATAAGAGACCCCTCTTAAAATTTTGAGAGTTTTCTAGAAATATAAAAATATAAAAAAATCACAGATATTCAACTTAAAAATGATATTTATGAAAAGTCATAAAACAACAATAATTCACTAAGTACTAATGATATAAACCTAGTTTTTTTACCAGAGCCTCTTGAGATCATCCACAAACTTCAGTAAAAAATTGAAGAAAATTCCTAGTCATTTGAAAGACATTAAATATTTAAAAACTAGGGTTTTACCTCCAACTTGCAAAATTTAGCTCCATTTTTTTGCATTAAAGAACTAAAAACTAGCAAGATAGGGTTACCAAAACCTTTGAAAAAAGAAAAAGAATTAAATAGGGATGGGATTCCCATTGAGTGTGTCAAAATAAAGAGAAGAAAACATTAAAGGTAAATAATATATAATATAATACAACACACACAATACCTTCACCTAAAACCCTTCTTTCTCCTCAGATAGAGTTGAAGTAGAGTGCACCCTATCTCCACTTGATTTTCTCTTTTGATGTGTTGATAGAGGAATGTGGTTTCTTATGAAACCAACAATACGATAGTAGGATTAATACGATTGAGATATCAAATGGATAGCATGGGGATATGATGAAGATATATTAGGTAGAAAATGTAGTAGCATAAGGCTATAATGAAAGTGGATCAATAAAAATTTGGGAAACATAAAGACATGAAGATGGAAAATTCAATAGAAAATGCAAAAAACATAAGACTATGAAGATGAAATATATTCAAATTGGATGAGAGGCCTCTCATTTATAGAATTTACAAGAGGGAAATCAAGGGCCAAGATAGATTGGATGATGGATGACTAGGATTGAATGAGGATTAAGGTTCGGATCAAAAGTTGTAGTCATGTGACAAGTATCACATGAGGGATAAATTATAGGTTTAGGATGCGCATTAGATTATATCTTTATGTGAATAGTTGCGATTTGGAGATGTAGTATGAAATGGATGGATGAGATGCAAAGTTAGTTTGGATTTTGTGGAAAGTGTCTAGGTTTAATGAATCTAGACAAGGTCTTAGTTAGTCATGTGACTCTCTATAATTAATTAAATAATAATAAAAAATTAATTAATTATTGGAGAAGGGTGATGTGGAAGGATAAATTAATTAAATAAATAAAATTTAATTAAAGTGGGGGATAAAGGTAAAAGATAAATTAATTAATTAAATTATTATTATTATTTAATTAAAGTGGGGAATAAAAGTAAATGATAGATTAAATAAATAAATAATAATATTTATTTAATTGAAGTGGGGGATAAGGGTGAAGGATAAATTAATTAAATAATAAATATTTATTTAATTAAATTAGGAGATAAAAGTGAAGGATAAATTGGGGCAAGGGCCCTAGATTGGTTGGCTAAACCTTTCCTGTTGTAGGAGGTTGGTCACGAGGTCTAGTCTCCCCCACCCCTATGGTACCAGAGGGTGTGTCGTGCCAACGCCATCAGTCACATTAAAATTTTTACCAGGCACACTGCAGTTTATAGGGGGTCGTGCTACCCAATTCTTGCAGTCTAAAAAAGTGAAGGATAAATTAATTAAATAAATAATGAATATTTATTTAATTAATGGCTAGGACAGGGTAAAGTCAAGTGCGGTTAATATGGTCAATTTTAAGGTGTCTAAAAACATAATAGGAAATTTCAATGATTGAGGGTTGAGGATACTAAATAACTCATGCTAGAAGTATTTCATTAGAGGTATTCACACATCTCATACTCTAAAAAAGAAGGGAAATTTCAAAAGTTGTGGATTGAGGATACCATGAAGCTCATGCCACAAAGAGTGTGGGTAAAGGGATGACTAAAAATATAACTCTAAAAGGTAACTTAGTATGAAGGATTGGGGAATCAAGGATTTAAGTAAAAGCATGCCAATAGGAAAAAGTGTGAAATTACAACAAGGAGAAAGAAAGGAGAAGAGGATGGAGGAAAGGGATTTTATGAAGGAAAACTCTAAACTCATGATAAGGAAAATGGAAAGAGTGGAGTTGGGAAGAAATTCATACCCAGAAGGGAAACTCTAAACCTCCAACATAAGCACAATCCTCAAAAGCTTGAAAATAAAACTTCCACACTTAGAATACTTTAGGATTTTATGCAACTTCCAACACATGATAGGCACATGAGGGATGAAGAGGGAGAAAACATATGAAAATATTAATCAAGAGAAGCCCATTAGGATGGTTTCATATTGGATATATGTGATGGAAGAACTAAGCATAAAATGTATAAGGGGGCTATGATTCAAGCACAATTGAATACCTAAAATTGGATTCTAACAAATTCTATCTCAGTTACTTTGAACTATCTTTTATCTCTTCCTTATATATATATTTTATATATGTATGTATGTATGTATGTATGTATAGGTATATGTATATGTATATATATTATATATTATATATCCTTCTTCCTTCTTATGATTTTTTTGTAGCTTAGGTGTAGGTGACACATTTATCTTGTGATCCGACTTTATCCTTGGTAATCTTGCTCAAAGTGTGTTCCTTTATGTTGTCAGAGGAATTATTAATCTATCCTACCAACGTAATTGCATAGCTTAGCCCATGTCTTGCCCCTCTCTCTATATCAAAATATTTAATTTTTTCTACCACATTTATCAAAATTATATAATTTATACTTCTTAAGGAAAGATATTATTGTATATATCCTTTAATTGTGTGTAGGTGTTTTCCCACAATGAATGACTTGCTACAATAAAAAATATGGCCCTTCAAATTTATTAAGGTCTCTTCCCCATTGATTATGTAATCTATAATTTCAATGGAGTCTACCAACTAATTTTCTTCCATCAAGAGAACTATCAAATTTTCAAGGCTAGGTTGACCACCTCTCTTAACTTCTTAACTTGAGTTCTTAGGATTTCCCTTTTATTGTGTACCTATTGATATTGATCATGTCAGTTCTATATTTATACTCTTTGGCTACCATCCAATTCCTTTATTTCATCATAGGAAGTGGTAGTGCATTTTCAATTTTTTTCTGGCTTTCTACCATCTCTTATGTTCAAAAGTTGAAAATGTTGCCTTTCATGCTACAATTTTATAAATGTTTCTATTTAAATACGTGTTAGGGTTGTAAAAAACCTATATTTTTTTAAACTTATGCTTGTGTTCTATTTTATCATTGACTGATTGTCCTAGTTTCTAGACCACTTAAGTTTTTACCCTTGGTATTTATCTTGTTGCCTAATTGGCCCCCTTTTATCATTTATTGGATATTGTAGAGGAGGAGATTTTCTACTCTCAAGTTTGTAGGACAAGGAACAGTCTACAGGGAGCGAATTATCCTCAACTACCTTAGGGGAATAAGCTCAAGTGACGAGAAGTGACTAAGGGAGAGTTTATGCAATGCTTTTGGGTTTTATGATTATTTATGAAAAAGAACTTCAAAAGATAGGTGAATATACCTCAGAGGTCTCGAGAGATAGACAACAAATCTCTTGACCAGAGGATGAAAGCACAAACCATGGATGAAAAAGCAGTGCACTAGCATCTCATACAGACCAGAGATAGAGTTAACCACCAAAAACACTTAGGGTTTGCTAACTACTCAAAAGCTAAAGTTTGATAGTTTAACTAGACTAAAAAAATTTCAAAAAATGTAGAAAAACACAATAAGAAGAATAATAAATATCAAGTAAATAAACCATCTCATGAAATGACAAGTAGTGGAAGAAAAGGGATGAACTCATGAGTGGTCCAGCTATGAAGCCTCTCACAAAGCTCCTCAAAATAACTTGTATATATAGAAATAGTAAGTGTTGGGGCTATTTTTTGGGCTTGCCTTGGTCAAACCATCACTTTGGTGTTTCCACCTCCACAAAAAAACTAAATAGACAACAAGATGGGAAGATAAATAATGAAATGACAAGACAAGAAAGTAGAACATGCAAGATAATGATATGCTATTCAATAAGAACAATAATGCAACGAAGGAAATGTTACCATACCTCCAATGAGATTGGGAAGCCGAGAGGAAGAGAAATGCCTTAAGAATGCTTGAGACAAATGTGCAATAACATGGTGTAGAAGAGCTTGAACTAGAAAGAAAATGTAGAGTTGTAAGAAGGAGAGAGTAAAAATGCTAAGTGAAAAGAGAGTGAGTGAATTTCCAAAATCAAGTAGAATGAGAATGAAAGGGAATAATATGGTCAAATTGCATGTTAGAGAGCCATTCTTGAGTGTTCCTACGATTGTAGAGGCATTACATTTCGTGGGCAGGTCATAGTGTAATGTCCCAACAACCACAAGACCAAGAATACTATCAGGATGTTCACACGACATGTAGACATTTGCATGATATAGAGACATCCCAGAAAAAAATTCCCCTTTTGATAGAAAATGACAAGGTATGGACAAAAATGAAGGCTAGGAAGGAAATTTTTTGCCTTGTTATCTCATTAAGCTAAAGTGAAGGTTGATGTAAAGTTAAACTATATAACGGTGCAATTTTATGATATTAAATTTTTCCCCCAATTTAGTGAGCATATGTATCTAAACATGTGTGAGCTAAAGTAGAAAGAGGTTGAAGAGAATATACCAAGGGTGAAGATGAAGAAGACCTATGATCAGGTATACCTAATGTAGAGGAGCTCAACTAGGACACAAAGATCACATGGGTATTCAATCCTATAAAGCTGACTATAATCTCACCACAAGCATGCTAGGTATAGACAAACACATTAGGTGAAAAAGAAAAAAGAGTCATGAATTTTTTTTCATATACAAGACATGACATAATATATTCAGATAAAATATGACATTGATAGGTATGGCTAGCATGGCTAAAGACCATATGGTAAGCAGACATGCTTGTGGCTTCTACAAACTATGTTGCAGGTTGGTTACAGAAAAGGAAAGTCTAGTCAGGTTGTCCCAAAGCTAGACGATGAGACATAAGACATCAAGGAATCCTTTTGAAAATTTTGGAAATTAAGCACATATGATGGCCCCCCCTTAAAATGATGTGTGCTACACAAAGGAGCACATGTCATTCTAAGGAGAAGAGAAAGATAAGGGATGTTGTGGCATGAAATACATAGCGAGATTTATCCATGGAATGTTGTCATGCAAGGGAAAACACATAGAAACCACAAAATCATGGAGAGAAAAGAAGAGATGAAGAAATCAAGATTATAGGGCATCTGATTATTCGGGGCTAGAACTACTCATAGTTGTAAATAGATAAATATAGTATAATATATGTATGAACTATCATCACCCCCAAATATATCATAATGGGAAGAAGAGCACATGAAGACAACATAAAACTAAAAATTGGGTCAACATGGAAGAGGCCTAAATTCCCCAACACTTTGCATCATTCCTGATGTGAAAGCCAGAATTTACAACACATAGTCGAATGATGATACAAATACAAGAAATGTATGACATAATTTCTCTTCTATATCCAAGCACCTACAAGGGTAGAAAGGGTCCTCCAGGTGAGAGCACAAAAATAAATAGACAAGCATGGGGGAACACAAAAAAACATGCAAAGCTAACCTAAAGATGAAGTAGAAGGTGCCACTCTAATTCGACTCCACCAATAGATCATCTTGCTCCCAGTCTAGATCATCATATGGGGAGGGAAGAAGAGCTTGTAGGAGAGGGATAGATAGGGTGGTACCAACTGACTTGTCTACAATGAGATCTAAGGAAGAAGGCCCCTCAAGGTCTTCACCATAAAACTCTTATGAGACTAGAGTCATCGATCTAGAAAAGATCGAGGAAAAAGTTGAGATGTCATCCAAAAAGTTGAACATGCACACTTCTCAAGAGTGGCATGTGAAAATTGGATGGGAGGAGGACAAGACACCTAAGATTTAGTGCCAATCTAAGAAAGAGGGGCAACGAAAAACTCTAGGGAGGCAGGCGCTACCTTTGTAACGAGGACAATAACTGCCAAGGAAAAACAAGATTCAATAGGTGAAGATTTGTTTTTGACCATCGCTTGAAGTGAGGTTTCTTTCTAGCTTGAACTTCAATGGAGGATGTGGGATCCTCATAGTTGAAGTGGAAGAGGGAGAAAGAGATGAGGCCACCGAGGAAACCACCTTTTTGAAAGACATGTCTACAAGTTACAAAAAAGGAGGAATATTAGAAAGAGAAGTGAGAAGAGGTGGCTCTACAGAGGGAGTGATGAACACATGCACCCTTTTGGGGTGAGGTTCATCGAGATCCACTGACGAAGTAGGAAGAAGAAAAAAGGTGATTGGAACTAAGGTAGAACAAGAAGCAAGGATAGGAGTAAGAAAGATAGAAGAAACTCAAGTAGAAATATAAGGCTCCTCTTCGGTCTTCTATGAGGTAGCATGCTTCTTAGCCAAGGAATTTTGTTGGCGATTACACTCTCGTGCAAGCTAGTTACGGTGGCTATGGGAACTAAAATATGAAACCTAAGAAGAGGTTGGAGGCTCTTGCTCTACTGAAGGAGCAACCTACACAACCATCACCAGTGGAAGGGTGGAATCCTAAGCAGGAGTAAGTGGAGGCACAAAGATGGGTGACTCAAAAAATGAGCCCCTTTACTTTCTCTACCTTGGGGGTAGGTAGAGGAATAAGGGGAAGTGTCAGAGGTTGAGACATAGGAACAACCCCATGAGAATGCTTCCCCTTGCCACACAATGGGTAGAATTGGAAGCTGAAAAACCCGAGGCTTTGACTTTCACAATGTGAGTGATTTTCCTTTTCTTGTGCCAGGCATAGTAGAAGGAATGGAAGATGCCACTAAAGGTTGGGAAGTAGAAGAGGAGGATATAGAAGAAGAGAGATAAGGCCCAAGGGCAAGAGGTTGTTTTTCCTTCCTCTTTGGAGGGGTAGAGGATGAAGCACGCTACTATACACATAATGAGGCCTTCAAATAGATAGCCTGACCAAATGGAGGGAAACCACCTTTTAGTATCGAGCCCCCAGTCTTATACCTAAAATAAGCTCTATATAAAAGATGCGCTCTAGGAGGTAGGGGTCCAATTGGGGCAGGCCAAAAGTGATCAAGGGAGAAGCTCCCACATGATACAAATGGTTTATACCTAGTATCCTAGATAGTATGCATGATACTCTCATGGGAAACTTGAAACATTTGTGGACTACCAAGGCAACTGCATTCATGGAGACCAGTCATGGAGTGCCTAGCCTCACTTTGAACAAGTCACACTCATGAATCACTACAAATAGGACTTCCAAGGCTTTAGGTCCTATGAGGACTAATAGAGAAATAGAGCTAATAGGAACAATAAACAACCATCATGCATGTGAAGTGTATTTTGTGATTCCTTGTACTTCTCCTTATGCAAACTATTTATAAAAAGAGTCTCTTATGTGATAATATTCACTTGACTCATGGGATCAACCATACTTACTGTTACAACTTTATCATTGACACAAGCGAGAATGTATAATGAAGAGGGGTCCTTGTTCAAAGTTAGGTCGCATGTGGTGAATGCAATTTTTGGAGTTACATTCATGTGATCTGGAGGAGTATGAGTAAATGAAACTACGTTCACATACTCAGATGGAGTTAGATCGGAAGAAGGGGTGACAAGGTTGGTGGAATGAGATGGGAAGGGATCTGTGTAAATCTGTAGTTGGTTGTTAGGCTTCACTACAAATTTACTTTTTTTATTTTTACCATTGACCTAGATGGTACCATTATCAATGTGGTCTCGTATCACATGATGAAGATGCACACATCTCTTGGTATCATGATATGAGGCTCAATGATATTGACATAACTTCTACACATCATACCATAGAGGATATGGCTTAGAGAGTGGTCTAATCTCTAATAGAGTTATTATACCATATTTTAATAGATTTTGTAGGAAATTATTATAGGATTCAAATAATTTAGTGAATATTTTGTTTCAACTTACAAAATTTTATCAGTGGGAACATATACCGTGTTTTCCACTACTTCATTCTTTCTAGGCTCACCAAATATTGACACAACTAATTAGCCATCCTAACGGGATGATGAGAAAGAACCCCTCTACTATGCAACCATTTGTTGGTACTCGCACAGAGCAACACAAAAATGGGTGAAGGATAGATATTTCATCAAAAGGAATTTATCTTGCAGTGTTGGTTGCAAGTTTCTGACGAACACTTTTTGCACATCAAAATCAAGAAAGGGATAGGAGATCTGAGAGAAAAGGGCTTGATAATGAGCTATAAAATCAGTCACCTTCTCATGGGGTCCCTACTTACATCAGACGATATCGATAAATGGAACCTTCAACCTAATGTTGGCCTAGAATTGCTGGAGGAACTAATTTACAAGGTGGTCAAAGGAAAAGACATAATTATCAAGCAAAGAGCAATACCACTCCAAGTTAGCATCCTTAAGAGAACACATGAATATTTTTACAAGAAGAGAATCATGATGGAAGAAATCCATACACATGGTGTTAAAGGATGAGATGTGAGTCTATAGGTCCCCTTGGCCACTGCACTTCTAAACTTAGGAATTTCCATCCCTTGTGGGATGGGGGTGTGTAGAATATTAAAGGACAAGGGACTATGGCAACAATAAGACTGGAACTTAGGTTGAGAGCTAGAACTAGCCATGCTTTCCAATTGAGATTGTATCTGCCCCATGCTTTGTATAAGAGTGGTAAGGATGGGATATATGGATGGAGTATGACTAGTTGAGGCACCAACATCAACACCAACACCAACACCAACACCAACACCAACACCAACACCAACACCAAAGGTGGAAGGACTAAAAATGGCAAGAATTTTAACCCTTGATGCAACAACTTAGAATCCAAGAGGAACATGGTTCACTCTAATCCTCAGAATTTCCTCAGATGCGGTGATGACCTCATTAGTAGTAGTATTGATAAAAGGACTTGTTTCAACCATATGGATAGACAATCTAGGTATTGAAAATACAATTGATGACCATCGATCTCCGACTCAACATCTTGGGGTTTTCTCAAGATGGAAGTGTATGATGGAATAAAGGTTTCCCTAATATTTATAATTCCTCAAAGTAGCTCCAAACATTTTTGGTTGGACATAAAAAAATTCCTTAGACCGGTGAGGAGAGGAGCTACTTGGGAATAGATGTTGTCTCTTTCTAGAAATTATTCAAACTCTTCAAGCCTTACTTTCAAAGAGTGAATATTATTAGTAGGAACTTGAAGAGAATATTTTAAGGAAGAGGAATATTTTGAAGGAGAGGTTGGTGGATATGAATTTCAATCTCAACATGAGGCTAAGAGAATCTAACAGTGAGTCTTGTAGTGAACTCCTCAAACTTTGGAACCTGACAAGGAGGACTAAACCTTCTAGACCCCATATTGATGTTTCGATAGTTCCTTCTTATTATGTGCATGGAGGTAGTAAATGTTTGAAAAAATCTACATTGAGAGGGGGGTGAATTAGTATTGTACAAAAAATAAATTTATTAACCTTTATCTTCAAAGCATTAACAACATTCAACCATAATGCATAAACATGAAGCAAATGAACACAACACCATAACACAAGGATTTTTACGTGGAAACCCTGTTAGGGGAAAAACCACGGTGGATGGCCAATCCACAATTTAATCTGAGTATACTCAAATGAAGTTTACAATAAGGGGAATGCACTTGCATTCAGGCACACTGTCTAGAGCTCACTGCTAAAAGGGAAGGCTTACTTGCAAAGAGAATCAGATTAAAACCATCTGAGAGTTTGAACTGAAAAAAATAGCATCTATATATGCTTGATTATAGTTTTGGTTAAGCATAATATTTGATCTATTGTCCTATAGACTGACTATGCACTTCTGCTATGTTCTTCTCACACTCACAACACAAATCCTTTATGCACAAGTGAAACTGCACATTATCGCTCTTTTTCTCTACTCTAATTCACAATTCGCATCAACACACACTTCATACTTCCACAAAATGATATAGACAATCTTATATATATATCCACAACATAGAATTCAATTACACTTTGTCGGCTTCAATAGAACACAAAAATAATTACAACTGTCGGCTCAAATCATGAATAATATGTAATGAGTATCCACAATAGTCGACCACAACTTGGCTAGGACCCAAAAAAAGATGTACGAATATAAAAATACTTAACTAATTACTTCTGAAACATCTGTGACATAATTCATTCATGAAGTCGGCTCCAGTACTGATAAAATAAAGAATTAGCCAACTAGATCTTCTAACTTGCATAAGGACCAATACAAGCCACTGCGCTTCAATAGTAACATGATAATATATCAATTTTTTTTTCTTGAGATGCACAACACAAAATAATAACAAAAAATATTCATACAGATCGATGAACACGAAACTACCAGAAGCCTTGTTCTTCCTTGTTAATCTTCAATTTATCTACCGGTATGACTGAATGATGATGCACGTATCTGATCATCAGTTAGGTTTTCCATCAATGACAACACAAAATGATACTAGCATTGTCTCTTGCCAACAATCTCCCCCTTTGGCATTGATGGCAACACTAATTGAAAAATGGCTAAGTGTTGGATCTTGCCAACAATTCTCCCCCAAAGATGATTATGAATTTTTCACTCCACTATTCTCCCCCTTTGACATAAATGGAAAAGGCAGGGATTCACATACCAAAAATGGATCAATCAATCAAAACTGTTATACAAAAGTTCTTCTTTAACTTACACGAACTGAAAAATTTCTGCAAAATCTTTCTTTAGCTGGATTAGATTTGTGTCCCAAAATCTTTTGAGACACTCTAGGATTGTTATGTGACCACAAGTCAAGTAGGATTGGATCTCTGCAGATTCCAAGTTGGTTGGATCACCAACTGCCATAGTGTCTTCTCCTTCCTTTAGAGCACTTGACAGTATCTCAATTTTTGGAAAAATTATGTCTCTAAGTTCACATGTTCTTGCAACAATTTTGTCATTCTCATGCTTCAAGCTTTTTATTTTGTCAAAAAAATACATCACTTCTCCGTCTATCTTTCCAACACCACCAATTAGAGGATCAAATGCTTCAAAAATAGTACTTGACTATTTTTCCAGATCCCTAACCTTTTTCTCATTAGCTTTAGTAAATTTTGAAAAAGACAAACATTATTTGTAAATATTTCCACCTTTTGACAAAGCATTTTGTACATTCTTCACACATGTGGCTAGAATGGTTTTATCTTTAACAATAGTTTCTTTCAATCCACTAAACCTTTTGACATCAAATTCGTTCTGCACTTTCACCATGGCTGATTTATCAAGTGACTCAAAGTGAGTACTAACTCAGTTGATAAGCTTTTTCAATTCACTAGAGGAAGAACCAGTCAGATATTTCTCATATGAGGGTATTATCTTTTCCAATAATCTAGAAGCAATATTTAGCAGTTCACTATCTTCAATGTGTGACTTCAGTAGCTCTTCTTTGGCTTTTTCTTGAGCAAATGATGCTACTTTCATCTTCTAGATTGGACTCAAGGTAGATAGGTCAATAGGACCTTCAATCAATTCTAGATCAATTTCTTCTTTTTGTTCTGTAAAAAATTTCTTGAATACCTCAGCAGTGTCTCTTGCCTCAATTGGAATTTACTTTACATCAACTATCTTCTCTTCAATCATTGCTTCCTCAGTTGCAGGTTTTGATTTATCTTCAGAAATATCCACTTTCTTAAGAGATACATTTTCAGGTATCTCAACTTCCATAGGAAGTGATTGAGTTTTTGTTGCCTCCTTTGATACTTGCTTTGCTACTTTAGCTTCTTCCCTTTTCTTTCTAGCTTCTTTTAATTTCTCTACAGATATGCCCAAAATTTCTGCAAGAACTTGTACCTCTTTTCTGACTCTTTTGGTTACCACATGTTTCCTAAGCTCGTTGTGCACCTGTATGTCCTTTTCTACATACGTACCAAACCTCTCTTCTATCGGATCCAAGGGTTTACTTAGTAAGTGTTGTGCATACATATCCAAAATGTTCTCTTCAACTTCATACCCCATAGGCATGATCCAAATTATTTTGGGATCAACAACTTCCATCATACACTGATCAATGTCCACCATGAAATAAATTGTATCCTTGTATTTCTCTATAATTGAAGTAGGAATCCTCTCTCTGTGTTGCATCATAGTCTAAAAACTTTTAAAGTATCCCCAGATAGCTACATTCTTTGTTTTGGTGTCTGCAAAATTGTGTAACAGATCTTTGATCTGAGCGGCTACCGACTTGTCCTTTTGCCAATGAATCTTTCCAACTCTCGGAACCTCACTCATGAAATAATAGAATAAGCATAAAAGCAAGTTACCATACTTGAAAGAGTTTTTTTAATGTTTCTTAATATTCACAATATTTTCCATTAGTTGATTCCTCAACAATTCACAGAGATCATAGTCTGCATTTTCTTTCACCATCTGATAGGCAACATAAATTGTTGTACCAGACACAGAGTTGTCTCAGCTGGAGTGATAAATATTGTACCCAATAACCATAGATGCAAATTTGACATCTACCTCAATAATGTCATCAGTTGTCATTGCCTTTCTGTCATATTGAGAACCGGTTACATTAGTGACTGTTTGGTTCTTTACTGATTTTAGAACATGTAATCCACCAGAGGAACAAAAACCTGCAACAACACTTATAGATTCTCTTGTTATCTTGAAGGGTATGTTTAACCACATGAATTCTGCATGAAATCTACTTAGGATATACCAGACCCGTTCATTTTCTTGAAAGACGGGAAATTTCACAATCTGAGTGAATGTATTCTCTTCTAAGGTTTTGTATTCCAGTTTCACACATAAATCTTCACCTATGATGTGATTATTATACAAATTCAGTAGTTGTGAACTTCCTAGTTCTTCAATGTTCGCATGAATATAAACCCTTATATCCTTTGTGTGTAACACTCAGTACGGAAAAGATGAAAATGCTCCTAACGGATCAATCTCAACAGACTTGTAAGGATTCCATTTGAATTTGGGATGAGGTATGTCCTTGACTTCAACTACGAGAGGAGTATTCATTTTGACCAAATCACAAGTTCGAAAAGTTTTCTGATAAATACCTTTTTTGTCGGATTGAAATATGATTATTGAAACACTTCCACACTTGAATCTCACTTCAAATCACCAAGGTTCTCCTTAGATCTCTCAAAAATTCTTTTCTTCCAAATGAAAAGTGAAAAGTGAAGAATAGAAATGACTTTTTATCACTTGCATACCTAATCCTTTTTGTTGCAATAATTCTTTAACCCTAATTCATTCGGTTACCCTGTTTTTGTGCACTGTGACAGATAAATCTTCTACGAACCTCCAATACTGCATACTACTCTCTCCAATGAGTTCAACAATATTTGTAGAACATATATACACCTCTTGTACATATCCACATCCGGTGTTACTTATCGGTTAGGGGGTTATATGATTTTCTTGACAGCTCCCCCTAGGCCAAAGGCCTGAAACTAATTCTCGAAGGAGCTACCAGAAGCAAGTTTTGGTGCTAGCACATTTTCTTCAATAGGGGGGTCTTTCTTCACCAATTTATTCTACATCTGCTGCCTGACCACATATGTAGTGACTTTACCTTTTCCCTTGATATCCTTCTACATGTTTTTCGTTTGATTTACCAGACCTTTTCTGTTCCAACATAATGTAGCAATGTGACCAAATTTGTTGCAGTTATAGCACACAAAATTTCTCTATCTAGACCAGTTGTTCCACTGATTTCCTCTTGATATGCACTAGTTAGCAGTATGACCAAGTCTATTGCATGTATAACATATGATATTTCTATGAAATTGATTCACCAAATTTGTGCATTCATTTGACTTATGACCAACCTTATGAAAATTAAAGCACTGACCTGAGAAAGATGGACCACTTGATTTCATTCTACTTCTACATTGAGTAGCCATGTGTCCAAATTTATTGCAACTAAAACAGTATCCATTAAATCTCCGAGCATTAGTTTCCTTACCAGATACCTTCCATATTTGTTTATTTGATTTCCTTGCTTGAATCTCCTTTGTCCAACATTCCTTTGTCTAGATTTTTAACTTTCTCCTTCCTCATATCCAAGACCTCTCTTGTCACCATTAGTCCTCTGACCTTTAATCAGTTCATCAAGCTTGGCTGAGCTAACTTTGAAATTTTACTTGTACTCATTTGTAGCAGAAAGTTCATTTATGAGATCATCCATTTGCTTTTCAAGTGCCTCTTCATGATTTTTAGATTGTTCCAGTTCATCATCCAATCGGCTGCATAATTCAGATTTTTATTTTAGGGACTGTTCTAGGTTCTCTTCATTCTTCTTTCTATCTTCAATCTCCTTGGTCATCTTCATCATGATAGATTCCATCTCATGCTTTAGGATTGTGTTATCTGTGGTAAGCTTTTCACATTCTTTTGTCTTTTCTTTTAGGGCTTGACTAAGTTGTTCATCTTCAATGCTCTTACTGTCACTCTGCTTAATCTGATCACAAAGTTCCTTTCTCTTCTCTCTAAACTTATTGATTGTGTCTTTCAAAGACTCAATGAATTTCTTAGCATCTGTGAGATTTTCTTGCAATTTTTAAACTTTAGCCTTTAACTAATCAAGATCATCTAGGACCACCAAAATCTATTGTTGAAGACTGCTTGAATCCATTGAAATACTTTCCAAGATCTCCCCAAGATGTTAGACTTCTTCAGAGGAACTAGGTCTGATACCAATTGCTGGAAATAAGCTACACTGAGAGGGGGGGTGAATCAGTGTTGTGCAAAAATTAACTTTATTAACCTTTATCTTTAAAGCATTAAAAACATTCAATCATAATGCATAAACATGAAGCAAATGAACACAACACCATAACACATGGATTTTTACGTGGAAACCTTGTTAGGGGAAAAACCACGGTGGATGGCCAATCCACAGTTTAATCTAAGTATACTCAAATGAAGTTTACAATAAGGGGAATGCACTTGCATTCAGACACATTGCCTAGAGCTCACTACTCAAAGGGAAGGCTCACTACCTTGCAAAGAGAATCAGATTAAAATCATCTGAGAGTTTAAACTGAGAAAAATACCATCTACATATTTCTGATTATAGTTCTGGTTAAGCACAATATTTGATTTGTTGTCCTACAGACTGATCTACACTTCTGCTCTGTTCTGCTCACACTCACAAGACAAATCCTTTATGTGCAATTGAAACAATGCATTATCGCTCTTTTGCAATGCTCTAATTCACAATAAACATCAACACACACTTCATAATTCCACAAAATGATACAAATGATCTTATATATATATCCGCAACATATAGTTCAATTAGACTTTTTCGTCTTCAATAGAACACAAAAATAATTACAACTGTCAGCTCAAATCATGAATAATATGTAATGCGTATCCACAAAAGTTGGCCACAACTTGTCTAGGACCCAAACAAAGATGTAAAAATACAAAAATACTTAACTAATTACTTCTCATGCATCCGTGACATAATTCATTCATGAAGTCGGCTCTAGTACTGATAAAATAGAGAATTAGCCAACTGAATCTTCTAACTTGCACTAGGATCGATATGAGCCACTGAACTTCAATAGTAATAGAGATAATATATCCAAAAACATTTCCTGAGATGCGTAACACAAAATAATAACATAAAATCTTCATACAGATCGATGAACACGAAACTACCAGATGCCCTGTTCTTCCTTGTCAATCTTCAATTTTTTTGCTAATATGATTGAATGATGATGTGTGTATTTGATCATCGGTTAGGGTTTCCATCAATGACAACACCAAATGATACTAGTAGTGTCTCTTACCAACAATGAATTGGGTCGTGAAGCTCATAAAGAACGTCACAACATGCTATTAGCTACACATCATAACATGAGAGAAACAAATTTAGACACAAAGACAAGAGGAAAGAAAGGTTCACATCCGGTTCACAAAAATGTAGAGGAGGAAATTCACTACTTTTGAGTCTCTAAGACAAGGAATAGTCTACAGGGAGTGAATTATCCTCAACTACCTCAGGAATAAGATCAAGTGATAGAAAATAACTAAGGGAGAGTTTATGAAATGTTTTTGGGCTTTATGATTATTTATGAAAAGGGAACTTTAGAAGCTGAGTGAATATAACTTAGAGGTCTCGAGAGATTGATAGACAAGATCTTAGCCAGAGGATGAAAGCATGGACCAAGGATGACAACACGATGCACTGGCATCTTGTATGGACCAGAGACAGAGTCGGCTACAAAAAAACCTTAGGGTCTACTAACTACTCAAAAACTAAAGCCTAACAATTTATCTAGACTAAACAAAATGCACAAATGTAGAAAAGCACAACAACAAAAATACTAAATAGCAAGTAAATATATTATGTAACGAAGGGAAAAGTAGTAGAAAAAAAGGGATAAACTCACGGGTGGTTCAATTATGAACCCTCCACAAAGCTCCTCACGGAAAACCTGCACACATAGAAATAATAAAAGTGTTGGGGTTATTTTGGGGCTTGCCTTATTCAAACCCCCGCTTTGGTTTTTGCACCTCCAAAGATAAACAAATAGACAACAAGATAGGAATATAAATAATGAATTGACAAGACAAGAAAGTCGAACATGCAAGATAATGATATGCTATTTAATAAGAACAATAATGTAACAAATGAAATGTTACCCTCCTTCCAATGAGATTGGGAAGTCAAGAGGAAGAGAAATACATTGATAATTCTTAAGATAAACGCCCAATAACATGGTGTAGAAGAGCTTGAACCAAAAAGAAAAGATGCAGAGTTGTAAGAAGAGGGTGAAATTACTAAAAAGTAAAAAGAGAGTGAATGAATTGCTAGAATGGAATAGATAGAGAATGAAAGGGAAGAATATGGTCAAATTGCATGCTAGAGAGTCATTCTCAAGTGCACCTGCGACTGCAGAGATGTTACACTTCGTAGGCAAGTGACAATGTAATGTCCCAATGGCCACATGACCAAGAATCCTATCAAGAAGTTTGTATGACATGTGGATGTCTAAGCAATGTGGAGATGTCCCAGACAAAAATTCCCCCATTGATAGAAAATGACAAGGCAAGGACGAAAATGAAAGTTAGGAAGGTAGGTTTTCGCATTATTATCTCATTAAGCTAAAGTGAAGGTTGATGTAATGTGAAATTGTATAAGGGTGCAATTTTATGACATTAAAAATACGTGTCCTAGTGCACTTTAAAACATTATTTGAAGCACATGCCTTAATTCATAACTTAAAGCATTATGATAAAATGTAGCCCCCACTTGAAACACATGTTTTCTCCTTATTGTAGTGTACAACCCCTATACACCTCATTCTCATATCCTCAACACATAATTAGAATGTACTAGGCGATGTTGGCAAGAATTAGATGTGTGTCACGTCCTCATTCTAGTGCTTAAATTTCTCTTCATTGCAACTTCATATATCTAGCATAAAGATAAAATATGTTGAATGATACTAGCTAGACAAAGGACGCATGTTGGCTTCTAGTCTTAGTGTTAAACTTCTTCACACTATGTTTTCTAATGCTCAATGCATAAGTAAAGTGTGGTGGCTTGGTTAGCTTTGACTTTGAATGAAACTTGGCATTTATTCATTCGAACATATAAGCTCTTCACACCACACTTTCTCATCCTTGGTGCATAAGTAGAATGTGCTAGCCCTATGCTTCTTCATAGATTGACACCTAGTAGGTTTTCATTACAACACATTCTTGCAAAACAAATATTCTTCCTTTGACATGTTGATACCTGGGTAGTTGAAAATTAGAGGGACATGCACTTGTTTCTCATTGCAACACAAGGCTTCTTCACACCATTTTTTCATAAAAAACATTTCAAATTGTTTTTGTGGTAGGCTTAGATAATGTGTCGACTTTCCATCATGCCACAAAATTTCTAGATCAACAACTACAATTCAAAGCAAGAAACAAGTACTTGTAAATGGTTAGTTTCATCCACACGAGTAATTAAACTAGAAATTAAGGCTAAAATACTATTATTTTGAGGAAATAAAATAAGGAATTATTCTATTATCATCATAATCAAATAATTCTTAAGATTGAACAATAATTTCAACTCTCAAAGAAGAGTTGAGCAAGTGAAGCTAGGGCTTTCAAGCATTTTATGGGTAAGGTGTTCTAGTTTTTTCTATAAGCTTGTAATTTTTTAGAATTGTGTGTGAATTATCTTAAAGGGTGTAAGGACAAGGTTTTAAATTTTTATCTTGGGAAATTCTTGTGAAATCGAAACCCTAGGATAGTTCAACAATATTTCTAAAAAACCCTAGTTTTTTGAGAATTTTCAAAATGAGTGAATCAAGCACAAAATCAATAGGAATGAAGAAATTCATTCTAGATGATGTAATGAAACAATTACCTAGTTTGATAAAAAGGGCCAAACATTCTCAAGGCATGGGATTTATCACTAATAGATTAATTGATAGATCAACCTAGATTAGAGACACAATAAGTCCCCAACAAGGTTGGACTTTGTTTGAATATGGATACACAAGAAGTAAATTTGATCATCTAATTTGAAACCTATAGACTCAAGATTTAGGAAAATTCATGGTTCCAAATATTTTTATCAACATTGACCTAATTAAAGCCCTAGTAAAGAGTTATGATGCAAAAAATAGGCTCGTTAGGAGTGAGAAAGGAGCTCTGTTGCTAGAAATTTCAAGGCATGCTATTGTGGATACCATTGATTTGAATGTTGCAAAAAACATTGGTGTAGAGTTTGAAGCCCTAAATAGACAATGGGAAAAGGATAATCATAGCTTCAAACTACTAGAAACTATGCTTACATCAACATAGAAGGAGATGAAAGGGTAGAAAATTGGTAAAATTTACTAAGGGAGAAGTTGAACCTTTTGATTTTGACATCTTTGAGGATTATTTCATAAAAACATACTTTTCTTTGTTCTAAGAATTAGGGGAAGAATAAAATTTTCAAATACCTATTCATATGATGATGCTTGTTGTTGAAATTCAACATAGAGATCTAAACAAGAGTTTTGATTTTACTTCATACATAGCTGAGGGTATTCACAAGTAATTGAGGGATTTCAAAGACCCCAATGTTGGATTATATTTTAAGTGATATTATTTATTGTGCCACTTAATATTATATAGAGGAGAAAAAATATGGAGCAATCCTTTGAACAAAATGAAGATGAAATATAAAGATGACAACATGCCACTTGTCCAAATGTGGACAGATCTTTGGGAATCCCACTACCCCTCTACAAAATACTTGAGGATATTCTACAGAATTTGGGCCTTCAACCAAGAAGAAGGATATCTAAAAATATGGTTAATTTCTTAAGGCCATTGGAATTTGATCTTGAGAAGGAAATTGATCATAACTAGGGAGACTGGTACCTTCATACCAATTGCACAATATTTAGAGCCTATGGTACCCCAATGTAGCCTAATTATCTACCCAAATTTGTGTTAGAAAAACTTGCATTCATGGAGATTATGTGACAATTGAATGAGTATGATAGATTTCATTTTAGAATAATTAAGAAAGGATCTCACATCCTAGCTAGGATGCATTTTTTAGACTTCACCATCATAGCCAAACAAAGATTGGAGGTTTTACCCTTTATATTGTAAGGTCATAGAATGAAGGTTAAAACTACTAGGAATTGTGATCTTGAGCCAAACATCAACAAGAAGGTCAGCCTATTGTCACAAATTCCATGATTTTGATGATGTAATTAGGAAATTTTTTCTCCACCACCAATTGATCAAAATTATTGGTAGGTACCTAATAGAAGGCATGTATTGGATCATAATGATCTAAGTGTTATTGCCAATGATGGGAGAGATTTAGCCTATAGTCGATTTATGAATTATGACAATTTTTTTGTTTCAAACGAATTCAAAGATATTTTAATGAGAATTAGGATAGAATAATTCCATACAAAATTAAACAAGGCTAAAGAAAGATTCCATCCCTCAAAATATGAGGAAGCTACTCAACAAGTTCTGAAGGAGATAGACTTTGATGCTAGAAAAATCACTCCTAAAGAGGGAAGAATATTTTTTGGGGAGAGTGGTTTTCTTGTGTTACCTAAATGGGACATGGGTTTTTCCATTGCCTTGAACAACATTAAAAACCAAAATGTAGAAGGTTTCAATTTTAATGAGCATGAAGAGAAAGTGTACTATGGATATGGTTTCATTCCAAAGCTAGAAACCTTAGCAATATGGGTAATGGACCCAACTATAGATAAACCTAAGGTGGCATAATCTGTCCAAGAATAATCTAGAAATCTAATTTTGAAAATGTTATCAAAAACATCAGCCCCTCAGGAAGCTTCTCTTGTTGTTCACATTGTAATGTTCAATGAAGCAATTACAAAGAGACAAAAGGTTGAGTATGAAAAGCTACATTAAATGCATTTAAAATTACAAAATGAATATAATAAAGTGGTAGCTTAACTACCCCAGCTAGAATTTTCTTCCCCTCTAACTCCATAATCAAGATCAGCTGAGTTTTTAGTTCAAGATAGCATGAGAAAGTGGCAAAAGAAGAGGCCAAAAAGGTGGCCATGAATATAATTGATGATCTATGTGGACAGAGGATCTCTTGTGTCCTACACAAAATTGAGGGTGTATGAAAGTCATATGATGTCCCGCAAAAGGCATATGCCAAGTACATGCAATTACATGTCAGTTTCTAAGAAAAATGAATAATTGGGTTCTTAGGGTCACCTGCATCAAGGAAATAAGAAAAATGATCTCTTTTGATAATAACGCCCCCAAAAACCTTGCTCAAGTTCTTGTACATATTGATTTGTTAGGGGATGTTTCAACTTTTTAGGCTAAACTAGACTTGCAAATGAAGGCCAAGTTGAAGATGTTTGAGAATATGGAAAAGGGGGTCATGCCCTCAATTTTGGATAAGTTTGGAATATCAAGACTCTAGATGTATGGAAATCAAAATTTGTTGAAATTATCCCTTCCTTATTAGTATAGATTTACATAGATGAAAATAAAAATTTATTTCTCCTAAATACTTCAATTGATGATTTATTTAAATTGGAGTATGATCTAGAAATTTTTGCAAAAGAAACCAGGGCTATAACTGATGCTAGATATAATGCCCACAATAATAAGGTCCAAAAGTTTCTAGAATCTCAATGGACTACATAGGAAGAATATAGCTCGTGGCTAGAGAAATATATCGAGAATTATCTTCAACTTTCTTTTTGTTATTTTGTAAGGGTAGAGGCCTATTTTTATCTCTTATGGTCCTGCCACTTTCTACTCCAATGGTTTTTCAAAATATGTGTTCTTAAAGTGAGAGGAGAAGCTCAAAAAAATGATCATATGACTTCTCCACTTTACTATATCATTATAGAATAATGGAATATATTCTTCAATGGTATCTAACAACTGTCTTGTCTTCTAGTGATGCACTTTTGTCTTTTATGAAGCATTTGTAACTTGTTTTTATCTGATCCTTAGGACAATATGGTCAAATTAAAATGTGACATCTATCTGTGGATTTAATCTTGTTGCTCCCTTATTTCTATAAAAGGTAATTATGATCTATTTCAAAAGGATCTTGGATTTTCTTAAGTAGAGCAAGTTTATTTTAGGACTATATTTGTCTTGTCTAGGTCTTCAAAGGAAGGTTTGTGAATGCCACTACAATTTTTGTTCACCAATACATATTACAAATATATGAACATATTGTGGAAAAATTACAATCAATTCTCTCCAAATATATATGTTATTACTCTTATGAAGAAAAACTTATCAAGGATCATTTATGCTCATCGTTATTGTTACTACAAATGAATATTTCCTATATGCCTTCTATTCAAGTAATAGATTAAAATTGTTATGTATGAAATATTGAGAGTCCTAACATATTTAGGGATTACTAAGTATAACTGATTATAAATTTTAAACTAATACCACTGTAATGCAATGATATATGAGCTTTCATAGAATTCTTTTTAAGTTGTTCAAAAGATAATTGTATTTCTCTTTGAATTTGTAACCCAGGTTTAAGGTACTGGTCTAAGTATGAATATTGCTTACATTCCCATGGAAAATATATTTCAAATCAATTTCCCATTTATGTTTTAATTTATTTCTTAAAATTATTCCATATTCTCAAATCCAAAAGATCAATAGCTTCTAGAAATCCAACCAATTAGCTTTGTTCTATATGTAATTCTTGGCATATTTTATGAGAGCATTTTTGTTTAAATAATATCCTAGTATAAATATAATATAATCCATATGATATTGTTAAGGATCACCCTCCTAGGTCTTGTAGATCCTGAAGTGCAGAGGAGAAACTTGTTAAACCTTTCTCCTATTCGTTAGCCAACCTATTGAAGTATTTGAGCATAATAATTGATAATTCTTTAGATAACTTCATGAACCGGTTGGAATTTAAAAAAAAAAACCAATAGATTGGTGACTCTACTAGGAAATAACATAAATATTTTAGAGTATAATACCATCCTTTTGGATAGATTCTAAGAAAGAGTTGTATTAAAAGCATTTATTTTGTTTAAAAATTCTTATGCACACTCATTTGTGTATGTAACTCGTTATTTCCGTGGAATTTGCTAAATAAATTATCCCCATTTGTGGGTAGTAACTCTGAAAGGTCCCTTTATCAATGAACTTTTAAGAAGAAAAAGATTATAATAAAAAATGGATGGAAGAAGATCTTTGTTCAACATAGATCCAAACAAAAATTTGGTTGGTGAGCTCCAACCTCCAAGACAAACCTATAAAACTAAAGATACAGGTAAGTTTATCGATCCTCTTGATAGTACTTTAGTGAAAAATGAAGGAAGTACTCTTAATACTCCATTTTTGGGTAGCAATTTTAAAATAACTAATACACATGATGAATATATGATAAGTGAGAAATTTTGGTCTAACCAAGATGTTTTCATGGAAAAATTAGAAAAGGAAAGAGAACAAGCCCATAGAGAATATGACCTTACAGAAGGTGTGTATGCAAAATTAAGTTCTCCAACTATGGTTGTAACCACATACTTTCCAAAATAATCCTGAAAATAAGCCCTCTAGTCAACCAATTAATTTATCATTAGGATTAAGTCCTGCCAATTCTAATGGTATGTTTTATAGAAATCCAAACATAAATTTGTCTTCACATAAGGCCTCTACATTAGGATTGCATATCCAGACCAAAAGGGAGTTTCAAAAAGAGGCTTAAGATCTCAAGATAGAGTTGGAAAGAATGGAAATCATTAGAATAATAGATGACATGAAAAGAAGGATAGATGCTCTAAAATTGTCTTATGGATCAAGAAATCCATTTGTCTCTAGTTTTAATTCTCAAGCTTTCCCTACTAGAAGTCTAAATTTATAAAAATATGCCTATAAGTTCTATGAAAAATACCTCATTGAAAAATATTATTACCTCTATTCCTCAAAAAATATATGCTCAAACATCTTATGCTCAAATAAATTCCCCAATAAATCAAAACATACCCACAAATAATGCACAACCTCAAGTGAGTTTACCATAGCAAAATCAGGGGTGTTATGTAAATTACTAGCATTATAATCCAAATGTGGGTGGTCAAGTAGGTGGACACAATATTAATCCACGAGGGGGTCAAAATGTTGTCAACCAATAATTTTTTTAGGTTAACCCCCAAGTAAATCATATTGCAGGGAACTTCCTAGCAAGAAGGCCCTTGCAATTAGAAATATATAGACAATTGAATTTTGCTGGTATCCTTGTATACCCAAATGTTTTTCCTCAATGATATTAAATATGTATTATCCAAATTATCTGGCAATAATTCATTATCAGGTGAATATCATCTGAAAATCTTTATAAATTTGATAGATGAATTTGAGGTAGAAGATGAGGATGTGGTAATGAAATTGTTTATGCAGTCTCTAATAGATGATGCGAGGGATTGGTATAGAGGATTACTTTATGCTAGCATTGGGTGATGGGATGAATTGAAGAGAATAATCCAAGATAAATATGGCAACAAAAATGACCCTAGATTCATTATAAATGAATTCACTAGTATCAATTAAGGGTATAACGAATCAGTCTCAAATTTTAACACTGGATTCATCAAGGTCATGAATAAAATTCCACATTATATTTGACCATCTAAACCTGTGTTTAGTTCTATATTGTAATTCATATGATGAAAAATAGCTATGAATTAAGAGATAAATATCCTCTCTTTAATAGATGCTTTTAAAATAGCTATGCATATTGAAAAAACAGAAAAGCATCTGATAAAGTCAGCAAAAGAGACCATGTAAAGATATTGCAGAATCTCAAGGGACACCAAGGAAATGCCTCAACATCTAAAGAAAAGCTTGATAAGGTTGTGAGTTCCTTAAAATATTTAAGTTATAAGGTGGAAAGAAATGAAAAAGGTTTATCCCATGATAAACCTAACTATTAGAAGCAAGATAGGATGCCTGAACTATGTGACTAGCCTTATAATACAAACTAACACAATGGAAAACCTATCTAGAACAACCAAAGGGTAGTTCCTAATAGAGAAACTCATAATCCCCTAAAAAGAAATAATATAATTCTTGAAGAGGATAACCCTTGGTGAATGAATTGTCAGTTACCTCATTCTCCTCAACTGTACATGGTTGCACAATTTGTTGAAGATCATTCTAATCTTTGTGATGATTGTGAAAACCCCCATGATGAAAATCATGATTTTAACATGATATCATCTAGAATGTGTTTGAAATATGAGGAGTAATCTTTTGATGAAGGATGTACTAAAATCAATGTCCATGACAGAAGATGTCAAAATTATAACTACTATTAGCAAAAGATTTTTATGAAGAAGAACATGATGGTGTGCATAATGTTAAGACATCTGAATCTAATGTTAGATTGAGAAGACCTTCGAATGAGGAAATCAGGGCACTAAAAACTGCAACCATTGCTTAGGTCAAGAGTAATTACAATATGAGAAATAGAGAAATTAACAATGATCAAGGTAAAGCGGGAAATATCTTCATAAAGGAGGACAAAAATGAGATGAATGGTCAATTTCTTATGAAGCAGCAAGAAAATATTGAGATGAAAAACATAAACAAAAAATATAAAGGAAAATGTATTAAAAATCATGTGAATCAAATGTGTCCCCTATTGTGAAGGAAAAATATGAAAATATCAAAGGAAAACAATAAAAGGGAAGTGACAGGTGTACTCAAGAGATTGAAGTATAAAACAAAGGTGAAAGCATCAATAATCAAATCCTACTAATAGATCAAAGCTATGGAATTCCTAAATACATATTTATAGACATGGCTCATATTATTTCATAAAGTAAAGTGTGTTACTTTGTTAGAAATGATGAGGAAAAAATGACATAAAGAGAAGGTAGTTTCCCTTATCAATAGTGCAATTATAGCCTCTAATAACAACAAGAAGGTAGTTACCCTACCTGACAAGGGCATGAAAAAATTAAATAAAGTTGAACATGAAGAAGTTAAAATTGAGATAATTGAGGCATTTTTAAGCATAACTCTAACAAAATTCCCTACTCAAGTAGATCCCTTCTATACACCACTTTACAAATAAATGATAAATTGAATTGCATGATAGATTTTGGAGTTTCCACTAATGTTATACCTTTGGAAATCATGAAGGAACTAGGAATATAGGTCAGTAAATAATATGATAAATTATTTGCTATGGACTCTAGAGAGGTTCCAGTTATGGGAATCATGAAGGATGTGCAATTCAGACTTGTTACCTTCCTTGAGAAGGAATTTATGATGAATGCCATAGTAGTTGACATCCCACCTCAATATGGGATGTTATTGTCAAGAAAATGGTTTGTAATGGTTGGAGGAGCATGCAATTAGATTTATCATATGACATGATCCCTATCAATGAAAATAATGTGAAATTGAATAAAGAGAAAAGGTCTCTTGCTTTTGTGGAAGATCTACAAATAGATGAAGAATTTTAGGGTTGATGATTCTTCATCTCAAAAGGACCAAGTTGCACCTATGGCTCAAGAAGTGAAAGAAAATGTTTAAGATAATAATATATGGTCCATGTATTTTAATGGAGCATGTTCAAAGGAAGGAGTAGGTGTTTGGTGATCATTATATCACCAAGAGGTAAGTCTTACATATACTTATTCTCTCTTAAATTTGAATGTGCAAATAATATTACAGATTATGAGGCATTATTATTAGGACTGAATATGAAAATCAAGCATAACATTAAGAATCTTAGAGCTATAGGGTACTCTGATTTAGTAGTGTCCCAGGTTAGATCCAATTATGTTTCTAAACACAAAAGACTAAAGCAATATAAGGCTTTGGGACACCATTGAAATTTTTGATGCATCTTCCATGGACTGGATGGAACGACCCAAAAATGCAATGGTAGATCTCCTTGCCAATATTTCCCTCAAACCAGATGATATAACTTTTTTGGGGATATCAAAGGTTGAGGTGAAGAAAAGGCCTTATGTCCTAGATAATATTTGTAACTGACAGGTATTCAATAATCACCATGATTTACTAAATTTTTGTAGTGTGTAGATGAATATCATAGCCGAGAGATAGATTTCCAAGGTTTTGTTAAAGTGGTTGATGGAAAATAAATTATTTTTGGAAATGAAATCATCCGACTAGAAAAAAATAAAATCCCAAAGGGATTGGTGGCTTTAAAATGAGTATTTGATAATGTTGATAAGTATAATGCAAATCCAACCCCTACACATGAGCAAGAACTTGAGGAGATAAATTTGGGAACAAATAATGCATCTAAGAAGGTGTATATTTAAAGAAAATAAATCCCAAAGATTAGAACCATGCTTATTGCACTACTCAAAAAATATAAGCATGTATTTGCATGATCATATGATGACTTGAAGGCATATATGGAGGACTTGTTCTAGCATGAGGTCCCTTTAAAGCTGGATGCTAAACCCTTTAGGAAAAATAAAGACCTATTAATCCCAAATTGGTGCCTAAGATGCAACACAAATTAATGAAGCTTAGGGATGGAGGAATCATAAAGCCTATAAGACATTCCACTTGGGTCTCTAATTTAGTGCCAATCAGAAAGAAGAATGGAGACATTAAACTATGTGTAGACTTTATAAATTTGAATGTGTTTTAATTAAAGGAAAATTATCCATTGAATAACATGGAGGAAATGTTATAGAAAGTTACTAGTTGTATCCATGATGAATGGATTCTCAAGATATAACAAGTAAAAGTGAAAGAGTCAAAGTAGTATAAGATCGCATTTACTACACCGTGGGGCACCTATGTTTATGCTAGGATATCATTTGGGTTGACTAATACTTGAGAAAAATTTAAAAGAGCAATGGATTTTCTATTCTTAGACCTTATTGATAAAATTATGGTGGTTTACGAAGATGAATTGATTGCTTTCTCTAAAAAGGAAAAATATCGTTGCGTGCATCTTGAGCAAATATTTTCTAGGGCTCTTGAATTTTGAATATACCTTAACCCTAAGAAGTGTATATTTGGGGTTATAAAAGGAAATATTCTAGGCCATATAGTATCAAAGGAAGGGATAAGAATAGACCTAGAGCATGTTGCAATAATTGAAAGAATTACCCAACCTAAAACCATTAAAGGCATTCAATCTTTCTTCGGGTAGGTGAACTTTGTTAGGAGGTTTGTTACAAATTTTATTGAATTAAAAAAATTCCATTTCCAAGATTCTCAATAAGGGTGAAACATATCATGGGGTGAAGATTCAACTAAGGCCTTCCAAAGTATAAAAGAAGCAATCAAACAAGCTCCTCTTTTGAAATCTCCTAATTCTACTAAGCCTTTTCAATTGTTTTCTTTTTTCTTCTTTTCATACTATTGATGATATCCTACTATAGAAGAATGAACAAGGATATGAGAAACCTATTGCTTTCTTTAGCAAGTCTCTCCAGGTCATAGAGTTAAAGTATGATATAATGGAGAAGAAATCTTATGCTTTGATAAAATTAGGGAAGAATTTTAGACCTTACTTAGTGGGGGCTAAGATTATTTTTTATGTTCCCAATGTTGCAGTTAAAGACATATTCACTCAGCGGGAGGTAAGAGGGAGAAGATACAGATAGATAAATAATATCCAAGAATTTAATATTGATATTCATATCACAAATATTATAAGAGGGAAAATATTGGATAAGCTCATGATAGTCAAATCTTGAGTTCAATCAAGTAAATATTATAGAGACAAGCACCCCATTAGTGAATTGCAATCTGCAATCATCTCCTCGGTAAAAGGATATTATGAATTATTTACAAAATATGACATGTCCTGAAGGTATGAATGAAAATAAAAAAGGACCCTAAAATTGCACTCTATTAAGTATGTTGTGTTGCAAGGTGAATTGTATTAGAGAAACAGGGATGGATTACTACTTAAGTGTGTAGATGAAGCATACTTTATCAAAATTCTAAATAAAATGCATAATGGAATCTATGGAGGGTATTTCATAGAAAAGACTAATGTGCACAAGATTCTAAGATTAGGTTATTGGTGACCTAATTTTTTTACAGACACACAAAAAATAGTAATAAAATGTGATGCTTGTCAAAGGTTTTTAGGTAAGTTGAAGTATTCTAGAGATTTACCCTTAAACCTGTCTCTATAGAAGCCCCTTTTCAACAATGGGGTATTGATCTCATTGGGGAGATAACATATAAGTCTAGTGGTGGTCATAAATGTATAATATTAGCAACTAACTACTTTACAAAATGGATTGAAGTAATCCCTACTAGAAAATCCACTAGCAAAGTTGTTATGGACTTTATACTAGATAATATTATTATCAAATTTGGAGTACCTATTAATATTATTATACACAATTTAATGTGCTTTAGATCTGATGAGTTCACAAATTTTTTCATCCAATATGGAATAAGTCTCTCTTATCCATCCCCTTATCATCCATAGGGAAATTGACAAGCAAAATCAAGCAAAAAAAGCTTGATGAAGATCATAAAAAGGATACTAGGAAAAAACAAGAAATCTTGGGACTCAAAGCTCAAACTTGTGTTGTGGGTTGATAGGGTAACTTTTTAGAAGGCCACTGGCAAATATCCTTATGAGCTGGTATATGGGTTGAAGCAATATTTCCTATCACTAATTCTCTACCCAACTGTAGCTTTATCCAAGAGAATGATGAAGATATCTATGATGCTATGACAAGAAAGATAGATCGACTCATAAAATTGGATGAAACTACAAGACTAGCACAATAGAGAAATGCCAAGCAATAGTAATAAGTGAAGTATCTCTTTTATAAGAAAGCAATAGCAAGGAATTTTGAAGTAGATGATATCGAATGCAAGATGTCAAGACAAGGGAAAACATAGAAAATTTTATGCCCTATGGCTTGGACCATATCAAATTGCCAACACTCATGGTGCAAAATCTGTAAGGCCACCTGATATTATACATTTAATTAATGGGAGTGTCAACATGAATAGTATATTGCATCTATTTTCAACTTCATGTGAAAATGAATTATAAACTTAAATAAAACGTGTTGAATGAGTATTACAAACATTATGAAGGAATAAAATAAAATATAAGAATTTTATTATCTACCTAACAGTGAGAGTCTCAACTGATAATTATATCGACATAACACTTAATCAGTTACTTGGAAAAACTCTAAGTCAGGGAGATAAAATAGATGTTACGCCACTTGATCAATTCCAAAAAATATGTGTAAGTGTTTTCAGCTATGCCGCTCAAAGAGAGGTTACAATATCCTCATGCATCCCATGAATGTTAGTTCACTCAGAGACCTGAGCCATAAAATCGATGCAAAAAATGGTAATACTACTCACCACATGATGTTGGGTGCCACCTTTCAAGCAGGGCATTACAAACATCATCACTGAAGACTTTACTCATTCCTTGCAATAATGTTGTTAATATGGAGAGAGAATTTAAATGACATGCAATAATCTGATGGGGAAATGGGGCAACAAATTTAGGCAATACTAATTTCCTCCTAGGAACCTATCATTCAAACTACTACATGTGTCACAATCATTCATTGTTAATATCCATGAAATATGTGAATATAATAATGTTATCTTGTCATCTCGATGCTCACACTAGTAGTGCTAAATAGTGAAAAGATCAATGTTATGTTCCCTGCATGATCAAGGGGTAGAGACCTGAGATGCTAGAATTGGGATCAAATAGAGGTTGCTCTAACTGATTACGAGAGAGGAATTATAACTGGGATGCGGGGTGCTTGGTTCATCCTTACCTACCTGCCATTGCTGCAACCAATGATGAGGATGATGGCGTCTTCAGTGAATGGCCTCTTGTTTATGGGTCAACAAATGGTGCATGCAGTAATATATCCACAAGAACCAGGCTACCAGACACAAATATAAATTATTAACTAGAGGAGCACTCTAATGGAATTTGAATGCGTCTGATGGAAACATGGCGACTAAAGCATTGGTAGAAGATTGATCCATATAAGGCAGAGAAGGGGAGATTGAATTTTGAGTAAAAGTACAAAAGAAAATAAAAGAAAGGTCAATCCTCCTCTCTCAAGAAAATATTTGATGGTGAAAGAATAATAATATATTACAAATGAAACCAGAAAAAGGTTTTAATTTGCTATCATCAAACTATTCATTACAATGATAAGGGGTATTATGTATTTATGAAGCTCACTCTATGAAATGTGGTCCATGGATAACACTCAAGTACAAAATCAGGATTAAGATATTGAAATTCATTATGGGAGCATTGGATTTACATATAAGCATTAATTTTATGGCATGTCAATTTTTTTGCTTTCCTACAAAAATGTCAGAATTCATGGGAATGACTAGCACAAAAATTTAAGAACCTACAAGAAAGACTACCTCTATAAATTTTCAAGGATAATTAAACAATAATGGGGTAGAAATGCTTTTGTTAAGCGATTTATTTGGGTTTGAAGATTCTAGAGATAAGAAGTCTAACTACCCATTCAACAAAGACCATACAATCTATGCTCAACATAGACATAAAATGAATGATTATATCTGGAAATAATTTCTCTGTGGAAGCACTATGTACAAGGAATTTGCATCTCTTGGAGATAAGATCAAAAATTGAGTCATGACCAACAATCGATCATAAGTGATTTCTTGTTCATTTTTCTCTTATCCTTTTTTATTTCCTTTACAATCAACATGATAGAAATTTGGAAAGTGAACTTCTAAAATATGCTTCTTTGGTATGTTTCTTCGTGTTTATTTGTATATATTTTTATTATGTTCTTAATCTTTGAATAGAAGAATATTGCTTCAGACTATTAAGACACAAAAATAGATTACATCCAAGACATCAATTTTATATAAAATAATATTAAACAATGAGCCTAACTATAATGTTTTTTCATGAATCGTCCAATAGTTAAACAATTGAATTTCACTGCAAACCCCATACTATGCATGAAATTTTTAGTTTAACAAACAATCATTAGTTGCCTTATAAGCCAACAAAAGTGACCCACCAATAGGACGACCATTGTGACCACGAAACTATGGGACAACCTTAAAATAATGTAAATGGTTTTGATACTAGGCTTGATCGTTCAAATCTTCCTAAAAGAGGTCATTTCCAAGAAAGAGGGATAATGTTAAATAGTTAAAATTTAGAGTTACCTGATGTATAGGAGCGAATTTGCACCCCTCTTGTAAATTCCCCTTTAACACCCTCTACTTTAGAGAAATCATATCCGACTAAGTAATTCCACTTCACCTATCTCTAATGCATCCAATCGACACTTTTACTTTGTGTTGGTGGGGGAATTTCTAAAGGGGACATGTGCACAATGTGCAGACATTTGCATGGCATGTTGCTGTAGTTGACAGATTCCTACCTTTGGAATCCACAGAGACGTTATGTTCTCCATTGGCAATGAAGTGTAATGCCTCTATACCTTCCTCCCAACCCGAGAATAGATCTGCCCCTTCCTTTTCATCTTGAAATGCATATATTTCACTCTCATTCCATCTTCTTGACATCTTCTTGATTGTATGAGCAATTTTGGAGCTTCTACATGCAAAATTCCATCATCTTCATTTTAGCTACTTGTTGCACCATTTGCTTCACTCTTCCAACATCACAAAATTCTTCACATCTACCACAAAAGCTATAGCTTGGTGCCTAGTGAGGATACTTTTGGCACTGTTGCGGCTGCATCGACTCTACCATTGTTGTGGGCCTGCATTCCTCTCTCATTGGCCTTGAGTACCTTTGGTCGAGGGTGGTAATGCTTTCATTTAATTTGTTGTTGGATTTGTGTAGCTTTGTGTCTCTTGTAGTATTTGGTTCTATTTCCATTCTAGTATTACTTCCTTTATCATATTTCTATCTCTTGATCTATCTGGTTGTTTGTGGCGGTGGAAACACCAAAGTGGGGGTTTGACTGAGGAAAAACCCTATACAACCCCAAGATTTTTCCTCTCTTGGCTGTGTGTATATATACACTCATGTTAAGATTGCTAGTGAACTGGACTCATAGTGAGTTAGTCTTCATCACCTTTGTCCTTGTCATCTTCTATATCATCATTCTAGTTACTTTTTTTGTTCTATTTATTACCATTTCAATTAGTACTTTAAACCTGAATCACTAAGTAGTTAGTAAGCTCTTGTACCTTTCACTTTACTTTTACACTTTCTGGCCATACAAACACCAGTTCGCCAAAGAGACACCAACGTGTCGCACTGTCATCCCTGATCCACACTATTTTCCTTTAGTAGAGAGCTTTTTGAGGTACATTTTGAGTTCCAGAAACCTACTCATTTAGCCCAACCAAAAATCTTGGATTAGTAGAGTGATAGAAGCACTTAAGAGTGCTCTTCATTCTCTATCCTTGACCTAAAAGATCTTATCCAACCTGAGGTCTAGACTAGGGAAACCTTATGCTCTTGGATCTTCGTGACCTAGAGCCTTGGTGTGGTTGGTCCCCCTCCTCTACATTTTGGTGAACCTGACATGAACAACATCTATCCATTTTTTGTGTTGAGAATTTTTCCTTGCACTTGGTGATTGTCGTAAACCTAGGTGTTGTGAGTTTTTATGAGCATCACAATCCAGTCTACGACCTCCGAGTATATTGTTAGAAGAAGTGTATGACACCTAAATGGAAAAGATGAAGGTCACTTCTAGTTTTAATACTAGCTTTTCTACAAGATTTTCAAATGATATGGGTTTCATATATGAGATCACTCGTGCACCCTATCCTCCAAAGTCCCCTACGACCTTGTCCGTGGATAAGAATGATGTTGTTCATATTCTTGTAGAAATTTTTTTGGGATTATATACGAGGTTGTTAGACTTTGTAAATCATTTAGAGAAAGCACTAAACATGACTTGGGCTGCTAAGCTCATTAACGAGGTAAGATAGATGTTAGGTAAGGATTGTACAAGCATGGAGTTCTTATGTGGCCTCACCAATCTATCCAAAGCATACATCCCTTCGTATAACCCTAGATTGGGTACCACCTAAGGGGAGGTGCTCAGTGCTTATGAGAGAAAAATAGGTGTCTTGATGCTTACCACGTCCATGTCATGGGTGAATCAAGCCTCTTGATCAATGTTTCCTCTTCTATTGAAAAGCTCTGGATGGTCAAGGTGAGTAGAATACCCCTTAGCTTCAGCTTCACCCTTCCTATTGCCCTTGGTGGTGGGGGCTCAGGTGGAATGAGTGGTGGTGGCTTTGGTAGTAGTGGCAATGCTGGTGGTGGTGGCTTTAGTAGAGATCATGCTGGTGGCCCTAGTGGTGGCTTCGACGGTGGATCTGAAGGTGGTTCTAGTGGTGGTGGTTCTGGGGGAGGCCCCATTAGACCTTTGTCATCTTTAGACCCTATTTTGAATGCTCTTCTTTAGAACATGAGACAAATGCAAAGGTAGTTGGAAAACCTCTCTCAAGCCTCCTCCTAGCCTATCTTTCAGCCCTTCTCTTGGCATAGTCCATTATCGGTAATGATTCTAAGCACTTCTTTCTTGCAGGGAATAGAGATTCCTAAGTTTGAGAAGTATGGTGGTAAAGAAGATCCCCAAACACATGTATTATATTTTAACACCATGTGCACGGATTTCTTTCATTATGACACCTTAATGGTAAAAAAATTTCCTCAGTCTCTCAAGGATACAACACTTGAGTGGTACTGTTCCTTGCCTAATAATTCTATATTCTCATTTGACCAACTCTTCAATCAGTTTCTTCATCAATTCTAGGCTAACATCGGTCTAAAGATGACATTCTTGGATCTCTTTTGATGTAAGCCAGGAGAACACAAGAAGATAACTTATTTTATTGTGCATTACCAAATGATATTTTTATAAATCTCGTACTTGATGCCCGAATTTGATGTGCAAAAGGTATTCATAGGAAACCTGTAGTGAGCTTGGGAGGAGAAATTTTCCCTAATGAAATACCCTTCTTTCGCACATCTGTGTGCTGCATTATGAGAGTCTATTCAGGGGACTTTCCTCGGGCTCCCATTTTGAAGGAAAATCTATTGTCTATTTTAGGAAAAGGAAAAGTTGTTACAAATGTAGTTGCTGTGACTAATGATCACGACCTCAGATGCAAACGAAAGCTTACAAAGCTAGCTAAATCTTATTCTTCTATTCTACAAAATTTATTGAAGAATAAGATTATAACGTTGGAAAATCCCTGACTATTGAAGGAGCCTTATCCTAATTGGTATGACAAGAATGGTGTTTGTTAGTACCATCATGTTAACGAGCATGATACCGAGTGTTGCATGTTCCCGTGTTATGAGATACAAGATTTCATCGATGATGGTACCATTCATCTCAATGGGAAGAAATAGAATACAAATAAGTTAGTAGCAAAGGTCAATAGTGAGTTGCAGATTTACATAGACCCATTTTTGTCTCATTTTGCAAACTTGATTATTGACCCTTTTGATGCTTCTCCTAAACCCTCATCATATGTTAGTGTGGTTTTGTTTACTCCTACTCCTCCCTTGCAGCCTATGACTAGCTCACCAGATGTGAATTTCACCTCATAGGACTTGCCTCTGAAAAATAAGCCCTCTCCCCTATACATTCCTACTCACCTCAATGGAAACATTGTGACAAGAGTCCTAGTCAACCCCACAAGTCGAGTGAACATTATTATGGAGGAGACATTGTGGTTAAATTCATTACAGAGGGAGGAATATGAAAAAATGAAATCTATCATACGTATGTACGATGGTCTCTCTCTTATGCCATATGGTTGTATAAATCTTTCCATCCTATTGGGACCTAGAGCTATGGATACAAATTTTGATGTCCTTCTGGAATCTGATCTATTCAGGGTGAAGTTGGGCATCCCATGGCTAGATTCTATAAATAGAATCACTTCTATTATTCACAAGTGTTTAAAGTTTTCCCATAAATGTGTTGTGCATGACACTAGATATCAACCATTGGTATCCTATGGGGGTTATTCCTTGGATATTTTTTGGCCTGCCTCGGTTGGTCTGCTCCCCCCTAGAACACACCTACTTTACTAAAACTATGTGAAGTACAAAACTAGGGGCAAAGGACAACCAAAATTGACTCACCCAGTAGCATAGTGACAAGCTACCTCTTCCTCTTAAAAGGGAAAGGAGAAGCCCACCCATGCTCAGGGCCCGTCCTTTGCCTCCCTTATTGAAGAGGAAATTTGGGTTACTACCCTTGGTTTACGCATAAGGAGTCTGATGGTGCTTTCTTAGTGAAAGGCCAAGATTCAGGTATCCAACCCTCCTACCTTTCCCATGAGACCTCGACCTAGCATGTATGGTAAGGGGAAGGTCCCTTGTGGGGAGTCCTATGTGTCTTGACCTCCTACTACTCCTGCCTATAAGGTAGTGAATGGGAAGAGGCCCATTGCTAAGGTGTTAGAGCCTACTCCCCCTACCGTTGTTCCATTGTCCTCTCAACCTCTCCCTCCTATTCTTGTCCAGGAGTCTCGCCCTCTATTAGAAACAACCATGATGGACACTCCAATGGTCGAACAAGAGCCTTTTATTCTATCTCATCTTTCGGCCTCTAGCTCTTAGAGTCATAGGAATTGCCTTGTGTGTGAGCGAAAGCATCAAATAAAGGATCTAGCTATTGAGTAGGCCGCCCTGTAGAAGCTGGAAGAGGATTCAATAGTTTCTACTTTGACACCTTTTGTTGTAACCTCCTCTCTCATCCCCTCTGCTTTAGTTCCTTCAACTTTTATTCTACTTCTGGCTCCCTTTGTGAGTGTAAATGATCCTCACCCAAAGAGGGTGTAGGTTTTTATTGCTCCTTCAGTTGATCCAACCCTTCTGATGTCCATCCTGGACATACCATAATTTTCAAAGTTCGTGGACATGTCGAATACCTTGATGGTGTTTGCCATGGTTTTCTCCTCTTCCTCCATGCCTTCTGCTTCATCCATGGGGATCTCACATCCCTCGATGAAGCATAAGATGGAGGATGACCCTACTAGTAATGGGGGTTGAAAGAGAGGTTCACCTTCTTTAGAGGGTGGTTCTACATTAGCTTGTGTCATCCTAGTGATGGAGGAAGTCCCAATGTCCGTGGAGTTTGTCACTGCTCCCAAGTCTCTCGGTGAGCCTAGTAGTGAATCTCGAGTGTCGCTTCCCTTTTCAATTGAGTTAACACATGGCACTCTTGTGAAGTGCATGTTTAATTCTCTGGATGAGGTCCCAACCTTATCAACGATCTTCATGAAATCATTGACTTTAACCCCACAAAAATTAAATAGAGAAGACCTCGAGGGGCCTTCTTCTTGGGCTCTTGTTGCAAAAGGGTCAAAGGGTTCCCCCCTTGATATTCCACCCTTGTATACTCATCCGCTTTCTCCTTATAATGATCTAAACTGGGATAATGATGACCTATTGGTTAATGAGGACTAGGGGCACCCTCTTTTTTATCTGTATATTAGAGTGTGTGTGTGTATGTTTGTGTTCCCTCATGCTTGTGTTATGTGTTCTTGGATGAACCTTGTCACCCTTGTAGGTGCTTGGCTATAAGAGTGTTTATGTGTCACAAAAATTCCTCTATTTGTCACATCATTATTCCTCTATTGTTTATTGAATTTTGACAATTGAGGATGATGCAAAGTGTTGGGGGCATCTAGGATTCCCTTCCATGTTGACCCAATTTTTATTTTTATTTTTTCTTCTCATGCATTCTTCATATGGTCTAATATAGTAGGGGGTTGATGATAGTTCATATATATCATTATACTTATTTATCTATATTTATGAGTAGCTTTGACCCCAAAATATCAGATTGCCCCTATCCCTTGTTCATGATGTTATTGTCTTCTCTTTATTTGCACCTATCTCTCTTTCTTTCTTTGTGATGTTGTGGTGCTCATGTGTTGTCCCTCACATGTTTGACAACATTACCATGGTTACATCTTGCTATGTTTTGCGGGCCACAACATCACTTTATTTTTCATTCTTATTTTTCTCTCTTTAGGATGTCACGTGCTTTTGTGTTCGACACACATCATCCTAAAGGGGGATATCATATCAAATTGATTTTCAAAAAAATTATTCGGTGGCCAACGAATCTTTTCTCAAAAATATTTTCAAAATATTTTTCAAAAATCACATTCCTCAACAAGGACCCCTAGAAAAATATTTTTCCTTCATCATGGGTGTTGATGGTGAAGATGACACAAACAACATTAAAACATAATATTTCTACTCCATTTCTCCTAAAAAAGAAATACAACATATAGTAGCCTAACTCCCAAGGTCCTAGTAGTTGTTTCTCAACTATCTGGTGTCACTCAATCAGTTCATGCAACTGTAATATTCAAGGGGCCTGTGCTGGTAACAAAAGATTCAAGCAATGACTTATTTTACCGACTGCTTTAGTAAATCAATGGGGTTTTCAAATAAAAGAAAAAGATAGGACAAAGGGGTAAAACAATAAGTATGAATTGAATTTATCTAGTATCTGGACATATACCTTCAACAATGAATGTTTCCTAACAAATCATAAAAACCATAAGATGAAACAGTCTATAGCATAATCTATACCATTGCATACATTTTAGGTGCTTAATTAACTTCACAATTACTCTTCACAAATATTCAAAACAACACACATTCATTCATCATCAAAATTATAGATCAACAAACTTTTTAATAACTTCAACTCAATGACAATCTAATAAGATGATCCTTAAATCTAATTCCTTCAAATGACTTTCATCATTCAAGAAACTCTTATGTTCAGCACAATCACTGCATATAGATAGATCATAACTTATCAGCCTTATCAAACAAACAATTTAATTCCAAACACCATATTTTGAGTAAACCTGTAATTCTATTAACTTTAAAAGATCAAGTATACTATATCTCTATAAAATCACTACAAAACTCTATATCCTAGCATTAGGTAAGCCAATCCAATTCTCAATTAGCCGACCTTTACAATATGATACCCATTTGGTATTTATAGATATACAAAAATTTTGAACTCTACTTCTAATTTTAGGTTATCCACCTTTTTAGGAATTAGACTCTCTTGGAAACTCAGATCAATTTGATCTTGAGTTCTTACATTTAAACATTCAGTCTTAACTAAAAATAGAAGATAGAAGAAAAGAAAAGAAGTCATGTGCCCCCAGAACTGTCAGTGCTGCATGCATGCAACATGCGAGGAAGATAAAAATCATGCATGCAGGGATTCACGCATGCGAAGTTGGATCTGCTATGAACTCATCGTAGCTGGTAAAGACTTGCTGTAAAGTATCCACCTCTGGTCCATCAATCCAGTCATCTTCAAATTTGATCTGATACAACTCAGCTGCAGTAAACTCCTTCATACTTTTCACCTTTATTAACTCTCTCCCAGCAAATTTTATCTCTTCCTTGACCTCTACTAGTCGATCTAACATCAACTCTCTGCCATCATCTTCTTTTTGCATAAGTCCTTTGAATCTTTCATCCCACTTTTCCTTTATTTGATTAAAAGGCATGCCCTCTTTTGTAAATGCATTTATATCTACAATAATAGCAATAGCTACTTCTAACTCTTCCAATTGCTCAGTCAAATTATTTACAGTCTCTTGAATTTCATTCTTATGCTTACACAAAAAGTCAGTCCTAAACCGAAGTATACGAGAAGTTTTCTCCAAAAAATCCTTGTTGTCTTCCTCAAGTATGGATTGCTCCGGAAGAGTTGTTAGAGGCAATTCACTCACCTTTTCTAACTTCTGACTGTATTCTTTGTATTCCTCTTCTTGCTTTTCTGATGCCTCAATGTATCGATACATCTCTTTAATCAACCCTTCAGTATCCTTGTAGGCTTCAAATCCTTTCACTAAAACCTCTCCTACCTCTTGGTTCAATTTATCTATCCACCTGTCTACCATCTCCGCCTTTCCTCTAACCTGCACCAAATCATCTACCTCCTTTTTGCTTAGAAAAATAGGAGTTTCAATGGCTGCTACCTGTTGTGACCTTGGAGAGGAGACACTCTTCAAGAATGAATGCAACTAATCCAATTGAGCTTTAAGCTCATCCTTATTTTGCTTGTCCTTGATCATCCTTGACTTAGTCGTTGAAGCCACCACATCAATCAAATTCATTTGCTGATTTCTAGTGGGTCTTCCCAAATTGACCGTACTCAGTTGATAATCTGTTAACTGCATATCCCCTACCTCCTTTTCTATCATCGGCATGGCACATTCAGCAACAATTTCTCCTTTGTCTGTGAGTCAGGTAGAATGTAGAATTTTAGCCTTCTTTTTAGGCCTCTCCTGCTCAATTCCCTTCATCATATCCTCCCAATTGAGAGGTTGTGAAGGTATTACTGCTCTCTTTTGTAGGTCTAATTTTAGCCATGTAGGAGCACTTGGAGTAGTAGTCATCATAGAGGAAGAGGGAGCAATAACTGTAGAAGGTGGCTGCATACTCACTTGAGATTGGGATTCAACCCTTGCTTTCTCTTGTTGTTCTTGTAGTATATGCATTTGCACAAGTCTTTCAGCCTCCTCTCTATCCTTTTGTTCTTGTATTTTCTTGTCTTCTTTTTGTTTCCTCAACCTCTCTTCTTCCAACCGATCCTTCTTTGCTTTTTCTTTTTCCAACCTTTCCTTTTCTAATTCTTCCTTCTCTATTCTTGCTCTTTCTAATTCTTCCTTTTCTAAAGCTTCCCTTTCTAGAGCCTCCCTTTCCAAATTCTCTTTTTCTAAGGCCTCTAGCTTTTCCCTTTCTAACCTTTCTGCCTCCAAAGTCTTAAGTTTTTCAACTTTTGCTTCTTCTTCCTATTGTTTCCTAATCAGCTCTTCGACCTCTTTTTCCTTCCTTATCTTTTCTGATTCTTCCTCTTTTTGTCGAGCTTCTTTTGCTTGTTTCAACCTAGCAACCGTAATTTCCTTTTCCCTCCAGTTTCTTGCTTTCTCCTCCTCAAGATCATGGATATTTTGTATCAACTCTAACTTATCATTTTCTATTTTAACTTTAAGCTCATGTTCTCGCTGCCTCCTTTGCTTCTCTACTTCATCATTTACTGCCTTAATTTCAAATTGTTTTGACTGTAATTGTTGCTGGTGAAGTAGAGCATCTGCTTGTACCCTTGCATCCATTTCTTTTTGTCTCTCTACTGTAGCCCTTGCATAAGACTTCCTTTTTTCCTCTTCAAACATTTTCCATTGCTCTTCTTGTGTTAGAATCTGCTCAATAATCCCCTCTAAAGGCATGTTTTGTTGCAAATCCTTTTCTGACAGAGTTTCATCTGAATCTGTCTCAATTTCTATAACTTCTTCCTCTACTTCTTTTCCCTTACTAGCTTCAGCCATGGTATGAAGAGATCCTTCTTGAACCTCTTTACTCTTCTTTCTTGTAAGTGTGGGTTGGGTGGATGATTCAGCTAAAGTAGGTGTTGAACTAGCAGATCCCACTAGAGCATCTCCTTCTTGTGTTTCCTCTCCATCATCTACCACCTCAAGTTCTATTTCTTCAATGTCCGGAGGAAGGAATTCTAATGGCTCTTTGGGAGGTGTCTTTCTCTTAATTCTCTTGTATCCTTTACCATTTTTAAGAACTGGCCCTTGAGAAGCTTGAGTTCTCAACACTAACCATTGCACACTTCTATCCAACACTGTCCTTCCAATCTTCTTGATATCAATTGTTTCTTCAGCATCCCAATCAATTGGATCCAGGTTCTTGGTGCCAATATTCAACGCTTCATAGGATGGATCCAACGTCATTCCATCCTCCACCAAGGTGTCAGGAATGTTTTCTTTAATACCAAGTTCTGACATGAGTGAGACTAATAATCTTTCATAATTCTTCTTTCTCAAGTCATACTCATCTTTCCTATCACTCCAAAAGTCCTCTAACAAATTAAAATGTCTAGTGAACACTGAAGGTAATAAGGCATACATCTTCTTCTTAGGATCAAAATACTTACGAGCTGTATACAATCCCAATTTCAACTGTATCAACTCATTACAGACCACTTTTGCTCCCTTCAAGTGTTGACAACTATATTCACCCAATTTCATGGGAAATTTATGACACCCAGTTTTATGCTTAATCCCAAACCGAGCATTAACTCCAATAGCTTGATATACAAATTCCATTAGCACCATCCTGTTACTGCAACACCTTGGAAGCAAATGTGGGTGGCCTTCAAAACCAAATAACCTGAAGTATGTAAATTTGGGGTATTGGATATACCAACTTCCCCATTCAGCAATGAATGCCATAGCTTCTTGACTTAACCTGTATCCTACATCTCCATTTAATTGATTGATGACCACATATAAAAATGCATCATTGACTCTTCTGAAATGAGTCTCAACAACTTGAAGAGATAATTGATCATAGTGCTCCCATACCTTCTTTTTTCCATCCAAGGCTCCCATTACACCCACTCTTGCTCCTGCATAAACAATGTAAGAGGTCATGAAGAAACACTTGGGTTCTCTAATCTTGGTTAACTGATCATGTATGGTATCAGAAACAATCATTCTCCAATCCAACTGTTGTTCTCCTTTCAAGATAATCTAAATAAAAGGAAACATCCACTCCTTGAAGCAAAATGCATCCCTCTTTCCAAACACCCTAGACAACATCACAATCAACCTTGCTACCTCTTCGTAGAAATTTACCCTCTTTGGCTGATCTGCAAGTTTACTTAGAGATTTCTTTTTTGTTTTCAACCACTTCTTGTTCAAGTGAGATTTATTCATTCCCTTATACTTACTATATTGCTCCAAGGCCACTGCCTCATTTAATTGCACCAAGCTCTTTGGATCTGGAACATCAAATATAGTCTGAAATGCTTGAGGAGTGAGATTAATAATCACATTGTCTTGTGAATCCATGCATAATCTCGTAGCAGGATTGTAAGCACTGGCTACTATCATGATTAACTCCGGGCACTGGACAAATATAGGAACTAAGGTGATATGAGCTAACCTAGAGCTGACAATTCTTCCGTAGTCAATGTAATATCCTTGTCAAACACTTTTGAATACCATTCCTCAAAATTGTATTGACCTAAATTGGTGTTAGTGATATCTGACCAATCTGATTCCACCTTGCTCATCTTCACAACCGGACTCTTGTGATTATACCTTAATGTATAAGGCAGTTGTTCTGGCTTTAACTTCTTTGGTTTTGATGCTACCTTTGATGTTTCTTCAGGTTGATTTCTCAGAGCAGCTTCCCTTGATGTTCCTGACATATTTCAACTTTCCTGCAAGCAAAACCTCTAATTAGATCTTTAGATATTATCATAAAACTCACTTTAAAACCATACCTTTCATATATGCATCGGAGGTGGAACCACAACCTAAAACAATCTCTTTTCACAACACTGCCGGACTCGGAGCAAAAACCGATATGGAAATTTCACTAACAATGAACAGGCTTGGAGTTGGAGTCGAGAAGGTTATTGGAACTAGGATCGGAATGGAAAACGGATTTGATTTTCTTTGAATTTTCATTTTTTTCATATTCTATTTCCATTCTGTCTCCGCCTCCGATTTGGTCATCGTTACTTTGAAGAAAGATTTTCTCATTATGCGTGGAGCCGAAAACGAGATGAAACATGGAATCGATACCTTTGGAAAAAACAGAACTCTCAAGTTCAAGATTGATTCCGATCCCATCTCTGCCTAAGTTGACCATGATTTCCAAAGAAGACTTCTTGCTATACACAGAGCCGGAAACGGGATGAAACATGGAATTGATAACTTTTGTAAAACGAAATTCTTAAGTTCAAGATCAATTGCGATCCCGTCTCCGCCTAGGTTGACCATGATTTCCAAAGATTTTGTTTTAAAATATAACTTCATGATGAAAACCGAGGTCGCTTTAAAACAAAAAAGGGGCTTTAAAAAAACTACATTCATATGACCATGGGGAACGACTAAATCCTAAGGTATCATATTTTAATCATTTTAAAAGTGATTACAGAGACCAACGAAACCCTAATCTAACAAACCTGATAAAAACTAGGGCACGGATTTTAAACCTCGCCATTTTTACCAGACCGAACGCGATAAAACCCTAAGTAAAAAAATGATGAATCAAGTTACCCTAACTCACTGTAAATATCTAATCTACCTCACTATAAACTTCTAATCTAACTAACCACCATTTAAAACCTAAACCTAATCTAACTCACTGCAAAATCTAAAACAACACGACGCAATCACGATTAAAACGTGAAAGCGATGGTGCCCTAAAATTAGAAATAACTAACAATACAAGCAAAAGAAACAAGGAACATAACCCGACCAACAATATAAAAGACCCATTCAAACAAGCACGCCAAGAATCATGAACTTGTTTAAACGAAACAATAAAAACGACATGATCAGAGCATGGGAAAACATATATACAAAACACGCAATAGTAAACAAAACAAAGAACAACAATAAGAAAACCTACCTCGAATACACAAGAACGCAAATAACCTTCTGAACTGATCCATTCACAACAATCCTCTCCTCTTTCAATCTTTTCGCTTGAATGAACTCTGTTGTTGCTCTTTCGTGCTCTTCAATCTTCTAATAATGATAATAATAATGACTCGTTTAACCCTTATATGAAGATAAACATGAAGATTTCTACCTACACGACCAAATGTCATTAATGCATTAACACATAGTTAAGGTGGAGTCAGAATTGAAAGTGAACCAACACTTCACAACAGTGCGACTTCCGTCAAAAAGTTAACAATCCAGAAAAACGGCGGGGGCGGAACTAAAATAGAAACTGATTCGAAACTTTTTGAGAAGTTTCCAAACTTCATTCCAATTCCGGTTCCGGGTCCGCCAACTAAACATAAAACAAAAACAAACACAAAAAGTAAAACAAAGACTAACATAATAAAGCTAAACAAAAAGACAGACAAAAAAACCAAAAGTCAAAATAGCGGAGGCGGGGGCGGAGTTGGTTATGATTTTGCAATTTTCAGTAAAGACTAAGTTAACTCCCACTCCGGGTCCGGGTCCGCTAAAGACAAAACAAAAAGACATAAAGAAAAGACTGTCGGGATTAAAAACAAAACAAGTTTCAAAAGAACTTTCAGAACCCGATTCAGTTCCGGTTCTGATTCTGACAGAGAAACCAAAGAAAAACAAAGTATTGGCAAAACAAAAACTCCAAACTTTGTTTTCAAAAACAACTAAGTACAAAAATAACAAAGGGGGACCCATTTTGACCAAGGCAAAAGATGGGGTGGTTATGCAAGGCATAACAATGGGTTAGTAAAGAAAGAACTTAAAACACCTTCCTCCAAGGAGGAAGCACCTTCTCCTGCGGGTGAATTTTGACCTTCCCCTTGTGAGGGGAACTTCTTCCTTTTGAATTCCTTAATGAAGTGAACACCTTTCAAAAGGATTCCTTGATGTTGAATTGATTTGCAAAAAAATATCTTGCACTTTCAAACTAAGTGGACCCCTTTTCTTTTGAAGGTTCTCGAGGGATCCCTTTGAAATCTCTTCTTTCAATTCTTTATTATTTGTGTGACTGTTTTCTTTCTTGTCTTCTTGTGTGGTTGATTTTATTTTTCTAACTTGTTTCATCTGTGGATTAACATGCTGCTTGGTAGGTGCGCCTATGAAGTTACTTTCCAATTTGAGTTTGCGGAGTCCCCTCACATTGGGCTTCCTTCAGGAGAGAGTACCTGAGGGCACTTTCTTTGTAGGTCTGAGGACCTATGAAGTGCTTGCATCATATGGGATTTTTCCATCATTGGTCTGTGGGCCTTCGATGTACTTTGTTTGAACCTCCTCAAGAGAGAGTACCTATGGAGTTATTTGCCTACCCTGTGCTTTCAAGATTTACCAAATTGTAGTATGCTTCCTTGAAATTTAAGGTATACATTTCTAAACTCTTCTACTTTACCAAACACTCATTGACACTCATGCTCACTAAAGTGGGGGAAAAATGAAAATGTATAGGAGCGAATTTGCACCCCTTTTGAGAATTCCCTTTTTACACCCTCTCCTTTAGAAAATTCATATTTGAATAAGTAATTCCACATCACCTATCTGCAGTGCATCCAATTGGTGCTTTTACTTTGTATCAGTGGGGGAATTTCTAATGGGAACGCATGTGCAATGCGCGGATTTGTGCGGCACACTGCCATCCCTGATAGATTCCTACCTTTGGAATCTGTAGAGACATTACATTCTCCATTGATGATGAAGTGTAATGCCTCTACAACTTCCTGCCGACCTGAGAACAACTCTTTCCCTCCCTTTTCATCTTGAAATGCCTATCTTTCACTCCTATTCCATCTTCTTGACATCTTCTTGATCGTATAAGCAATTTTGGAGCTTCTACTTGCAAAATTACATCATCCTCATTTGAGCTACTTGTTGCACCATTGGCTTCATGTTTCCAACATCACAACATTCTTCACATCTACCATAAAAGCTGCAACTTAGTGCCTAGTGAGGCTTCTTTGAATGTTGTTATGGCTGCGTCGAATCTACCATTGTTGTAGGCTTGCATTCCTCTCTCATTGGCCTTGAGTCCCTTCAATCGAGGGTGGTAACACTTTTGTTTACTTTGTTGTTAGATTTGTGTAGCTTTGTTTCTCTTGTAGTATTCGATTCTATTTCCATTCTAGCATTAGTTCCTTTATCATATTTCTATCTTTCCATCTATCTACTTATCTATAGAGGTGGAAACACCAAAGTGAGGGTTTTTACTGAGGAAAACCCCTATACAACCCCAAAATTTATCCTTTCTTGGTTGTGTGTAGGTAACGCTCATGTGGATCTTGCTGGTGATCTGGACTCATAGTGAGTTAGTCTTCATCACCTTTGTCCTTGTCATCTTCTATATCATCATTCTAGTTACTTTGTTTGTTATATTTATTACCATTTCAATTAGTACTTTAAACCTCAACTACTAAGTAGTTAGTAGGCTCATGTACCTTTCATTGTACTTTTACACTTTCTGGTCGTACATATTCCATCACTCCAGAGAGACACCAGTGCGCTGCATTGTCATCCTTGATCCGTGTTGTTGTCCTTTGGTAGAGAGATATTTGAGGTACGACTTGGGTTCCAAAAGCTTGGTCATTTAGCCCCACAAAAACTCTCGGGTTAGTAGAGTGATAGAAGCACTTGAGAGTGCTCTTCATTATCTATCCTTCACCTAAAATATCTTATTCAACCTAAGGTAGACTAGGGCAGCCTTTTGCTCTTGGCTCTTTGTGACCTAGAGCCTTGGTGTGGTTGGTCCCCCTCCTCTACACCTGATACATTTCCTCCCTACATAGATATGTGAAAATAAGTATCAAACACCATACAAATATTACAATATTAGTTACGACATTTAATATTATGCTCTATGTTGAAGCTTTATATATAATTGAATACATATGTATTTTATAATTACCAAAAGTTCAATTCTTAGTTATATTTATTATTTATTTGGATACTTTTACATCTAATTAAAACATAATATCTTTAACACACAAATTTAGAGTATAGATTTGAAATCCTTCTGACATTTTCTTGTTTTTCTCTTAAGAAATTAATTTCTATTTTTCAATACAAGCTTCTGGTTTATACAAAAGAGATTTAAAGAACAAGATGACATCCTGCTAGAATTGTAATTACAAGATTGTATAGAAAAGTTTTGTTAATTGTGGATCATCAATTTTATTAGTTGTTATTGATTATGATTAGTGTTATCTTTTCTTAGATAATAGATTTATTATCTTAAATAAATGTTTATTTATTTAATCTCCTTTCATTCTCATTATGTTGATCAAACAATTATCAATTAGTCAAAAAGGAGTTAACATTGAAATTAGAAATGTTTGAAATTCTTGAATGTTTGTCTTATGTTAAGTCTCCCTTGAATTTAACATTAAAGATGATATTATGTGTCTTGTTATATGATCTTGTGTTCACCTTTTATCAAGTTTCTATCTTTTATACAAATTTTTTCATATAGATAAATAACTAGTTCGAGGAAGAATTATTTTTACCTTTTGAACATATATCTATATTTCAGTTATAAATGAGAATAACTTGTCAACTTGTTAAGCATCCTCATCTTTATAGATGATCTAATAGTGAAAAATCACATCTCCAATATTTGTTGGCTTTATTATGTTTTGGCTATTTGTTAAATCAGCCAAAAATATATGATGATAGAATTGTTTAGAAGGATTAAATATGTGAATTGTCTTATTAACCTATCACCTCGTAATCTTATAAATGTTACATTATGACCTTTGCATTGTTTGGATTAAAACCATAACTACCATTATAATCATCTATTTAAGCTATTATATGGTCATCTTCATCTTAGATAATACTTGGTTATAATATTTTGTCTAGCGGTCCTTGCGTAGTGTTTTAATTGGGATTGTTAATAATTATTTTATATAGTAAAAGGAGCCCTTATATATTTACCATTATTTTCCATTTTATGTATTTACTATACCATTGTGAATTAGTTGTTAGTTAAACCTTGATGACATGTGTTATTTTGGTCAATTGAATATGAGTTGGAGTGAACTCAAGTTTTCAAACTATTAATCTTTCGCATGACACATAGGGAAGTCTATCAAAGATGATCCCCCAAGGAATAGGTCTGGCCCCTTAGGTCCCCCCATAATTGCTTGGAAAAGAACTAATGTGAGTTAGTTTATGTTTGTGGTTGAATTTGTGGTATTTGTGTTATGTCCTTAGCTGATTTTGTGTTGAAAGTTTTGGGCATTACAAAATATTATTTTTACAAAGTATGAACAATGAATTTATGAAATGACTAGTGCATGGATAATTTTTCAAACCCTAACTTAAATTAGGTATTTTCTATGCATAATATATTATATGTGATATATTCTGCATTTCCTTATTTTCATTGTGGTTTGCTTTGGGGTTGTCTTCCTTGTTTTGTTTTGGTCTACTTTTTAAAGTTCTGGATCCTTTATTTGCTTCTTTGCAAAAAACATCCCCAACTTGAGCCATTAGTAGTGTATTTTCAAAATTTTCTCTCTCTACCCTCTCTTATATTCAAAAGTTGCAAAATTTTCCTTTTTTATTAAGGTTTTGAAAAGGTTTTTCTTTTAATATGCATTAGGATTGTAAAAAAATTAAAACCATTTTTACCTTACACTTTTGTTCTATTTTCTCATTGAATGATTGTCCCAATTTCCCAACCACTTAAGTTTTTATCCTTGGTCTTTATCTCTTTTCTTAATCAACCCCCTTTTACTGTCTACTACTGGATACACATCCTAATACACTTCAAAATATTATTTGAAGCACATGCCTTAATTCATAACTTAAAGTGTTATTATAAAATGTGGCCCTTGCTTGAAAAACTTGTTGACTCCTTATTGCAACACACGACCCCTATGCACCACATTCTCATATCCTCAATACATAAGTAAAATGTGCTAGGTGGTACCAACAAGAATTAGATGCATGTCACATCCTCATTCCAATGCTCAAATTTCTTTACACTACAACTTCATATATCTAGCACAAAGATAAAATGTATTAAACAGTCTTGGCTAGATGAGGATTTGTGTCAACTTCTGGTATCAACGCTAAATTTCTTCACATTGCATTTTATAATGTTCAACACATAAGTAAAGTGTGGTGGCTTGGTCAGCTTTGAATTCAAGGGACATATGGTATTTTTTCATTTGACCATATAAGTTGTTCACATCATGCTTTATCATCCTCGGTGCATAAGTAGAATATGCTAGCCTCATGTTTCTTTACAAACTGACACCTGGTAGGGTTTCATTATAATGCATTCTTGCAAAGCGAATATTCTTCCTTTGACGTGTTGATACCTAGGCGGTGTAAAAGAAAGGGACACACATCTATTTTTATTGCAGTGTAAGGATTCTTCACACCGTGTTTTCTTCAAAAAAAAAAATTGTAGGCTTAGAGAATTTTTAAACCATCCATCATGATGTGATATTTCCAAATCAACGAATGTGATTTAAAATTGGAAATGGCTACTTGTAGATGGTTAGTTTCATCCATGAGAGTAATTAATCTAGAAATTAAGGCTCAACTACTAATATTTTAAGGAAATAAAGCAAGGGATTATTATATTATCATCATAATCAGAGCATTCTTGACATTAAACAAGAATTCGAGCTCTCGGAGAAGAGCTAAGCAAATGAAACTAGGGTTTTCAAGTGTTTTACGGGTAGTCTTTTATATAAGCCTGTAATTTTAAAAATTATGTGAATTATTTTAAAGGGTGTAAGGACAACGTTTTAAATTTGTATCTTGGGAAATTCTTGTGAAATTGAACCACTAGGATAGTTCAACAATATTTTTGAAAAAACCTAGTTTTTTGAGAATTTTTAAAATAAGTGAATCAAGCACAAAATCAAGAGGAATACATAGTTTCATTGAAGATGATTTAATGAAACAATTACTTAGGTCGATAAAAATGGCCAAAAATACTCAAGGCATGGAATTTCTCACTGATAGATTAATTGATAGAGCAACCCAGATTAGAGGTGCAATAATTCTTCAAGAGGGTTGGACTTTGTTTGAATATGGATACAAAAGAAGTAAATTTTAGCATCCAATTTAAAACCAATAGACTCAATATTTAGGAAAATTGGTGGTTCCAAATGGTTTTATCAACATTAACCTAATTAAAGCCCTAACATAGAGTTATGATGCAAAAAATAGGCTCATCAGGAGTGAGAAGGGAGCTCTGTTGCTAGAAATTTCAAGGAAGGCTATTGTGGATACTATGATTATAATCATAATACGAAATAAATATGCTAGATCCATATGAATTTAAAGAATATTTAATCCTCTAAGTCATGATCCCAATAAGATATTGGTAATTCCAAAGAATAAGAAACCATTAAACTAACATGATACAAAATTGAAAATGTAATAAAAATCTATTTTAAGACCTCGAATATTATTCTATTGGGGGAGTGGTGTTGCATTGATGTGGAATGGTGACCCTTTCCCAATCCACTGGATAATATGAGCTTGTTTCAATTAGTTTTATTGAAGAAAACTAACGAAACTGATGTGATATGAACGAAACATGATATAAAACTAGTTTAACTTGATGAGATGATTGTTGAATGCTTGAATGCTTGATAAAATGGATGCAATCTATGCTATATGTAAACAAAGTTCAAAGATGCAAGCCATAGATTTAAAATATCCTATAATGGATGCAAGCTAAGTTACCATGGAAGCCACTAATGGACACTTAAGCTAAATAGATGAAGTTTTAATCTAAAATGCTATCAAATATGAAATATGGATGCAAGTGAATTTTAATTTCAACAACATAAATTTTCTATCAAAAGATGGATCCCTTTCTCTCTAAATAGTGATGTATTTATAGGAAAGCAAATGAAAAAATAAGGGATTAGATCGATTTGATCAATCAATGGTCAATAATGAATGAAGGGTGAGCACATGGATCAAAGATTCTCATCAATGGATGAGAATCAAAGATCACATGGATCAAGGAAATATCAAGGGTTGAGAGTGATTTCAGCAAACACACCTTGTAGCAACTTTGAAATTTTGTTAGAAAGTTTGTTTGAAAATAATCATTTCCTTTTTGGAGCAAAATAGGAGAATATTCCTTTGGAATATTCCCTATACAAGTGGTTGGAGGGAAATTATCAATTTAGTTAATTAAAACTAAATTTGAATGTGCAAGATGGAGAATGCTAGGATATTCATTAAATTATTGATTTATTTAATAAAAAGGGGATGGAAATATGATATTCAATTAAATAGTTTAGGGTTATTTAATTAAATAAGAGGACTTAGGGTTTAAATTAAATAAGTTGCATTATTTAATTAAATCGGGTGAAATGTTAGTGTGAGAGGGGGTGAATTAACCTAATTAGATTAATTAGATTAATAGATGAAAATGAGGCATTTAATCAAATAATAAGGCTTCTTTAATTAAACAAGCGAAAAGAAGACGAGTTTCAGGATGAAACGATGTTAATATATCAGATTCAAATGTGTAGCATCATTCAAGACATTTTTAAGTTTCTACATTTTCCCCTCTTTGAAGCGAGGTACCTGTTACATTGGTTTAGAAACTGATGCTTTTAAGATTAAAAATATTTCTCAGATATTTTTTTTATTTTTTTATTTTTTGGATGCTCCACGGTTGCCCCAATGGAAGGAATAAGTTGGGACCTTGCCCCCTTGAAAGATCGGGCATAAATTTGGAATTTTGAGTTAATCTTGTGACAAATATTGAACATAGGTTCAACTCAAAGAGGAATATAAAGATTAGATGTCTTATGTAGACAAATTTGATGATGTATAGATAGTCATCGACTATGGGTAGCCTCATGTATATTTTGATATAACACACAAATTTGATACTTGGATATAAATGTTAGTAAAGATAGAAGAATACAAAGAGTAAGATGGATGGACTAACCATTGATTTTGAGATTGATTCAGAAGTCCAACAAGCCTATGATGATTCGTGACTTTATTAGATATGGTGATGAGAGGGATGATGATGATTTTCTCATATTTAGGTTTGGGACTCTCTATCATTCCTTATGTTTGATATAACACATAAACACAATGCATCATGGTATTGAAAACCAGGATGGCATTGCATCTAGTGTGATGGACTTTGACTTTGCAAAGAAATAGGATGATCCTTTTTCACACCTTGACATACAAAAACCTCGTTGGAATGTAGTTTAGAAGTTTAGAATATTTTAGACCAAATCATACACAATAGTCAACAATCTACTCCAAATGATCTCCCTACACACAACTAAGCAAGTATGCACCAAGATTATTTTACAAGAATACCCCACAAGCACAAAAAATAAAAGATAATGATCGATGCCCCATTGCTTTCTCTCTAAATAATTTTTATAGACATCATTGAGAGGTCCTTGGAATGGTTCAACAAGATAAATCAAAAGACAAGGATAAAAAAAAAATCAATATCATCTATATCTCTTGCCAAAAGGTGTGTTTTATGTTTAAGACAAATATCCAAAGTGATTAGCAATGATAATGCCCATTGTAGGAAGGGTGCATCCTAGGACATGTTAGCAGATGTTAGTGGGTTGATAGGTTGTTTGAAAGGCCGTTGATATAAAGTTTGATTGATGTGTTTGATAATGATCAAGAGTTTGATTTTTTACATTGAAAGGTTCTACTTTTGTTGATTGTTGTGCTTGTTTTCTATTTGTTTACCAAAGGATGAGTGTGGCGATCAATTTATTATGGATGGAAGTTTATTGCAGGTGCAAGTGAAATGGGATGAATGATTTTGGGATTTTTTAAAATATTTCAATATTTTTGATGTTTTGAAAATGTTTTGAGGTTGTTTTTGGTTATTTTGAATGTTTATGTGAATGTTTAAGTTTTTGATTATTTGAGGCTGTTTAGGATTTTCCAAGGTTTTCTAATGTTTTGGGTTTTCTATCTTTTCAAATGTTTTGGGTTTTTTCTAAGATTTGACCAAGGACCTAACCTAAAATACTATCTTAGGGGCTTCAGGGGTTTATCAAAGATAATCCTTGCCTACGTTATACACATAGAGACCACGTAGCTCGACTGACTTTGACCAGTTTATTGATGAGATATGCACACTTGATGGATTGTCAGTTTATTATAACATACTCCTAAGAGATTGACCTAGGGTGTCTCGAGGGCACATCAATGATGGCCTTGCCTACATTCAAGCTTAGAGACAACGTATTTTTACTGACTTTGACCAATTTATTGATGAGATATGAACACTTGATGGATTGTTAGTTTATTATGATAGACTCCTAAAAGACTGACCTAAAGTGTCTTGGGGGCACATCAATGATGGCCTTGCCTACTTTCAAGCTCAAAGACAACATAGTTTGACATGGTACTTGTGAACTTAAAATTCCCAAGCTCCCTTCAGGTGATTTTTGCCTAAGTATCGGCCACACCTCTATGAGAAATCAGCAATATCAGGCTCATTTGCGTAAAATATTTTGTGACTATCACCACATGTCATGAAAGTGCTTCTCATAAGGTTTCATTTGGTCGCTTTTAAAAAAGCTTGTGCCAGGATTCCACGTGTTAGCCATTCACAATATTTTTTTTCCTCTTTGCGTCGCTCCCCTTTCGAGCCCTGACCGCACGTCACATAGCATTGGCTCAAGCATGTTTTTTGGCAGACCCCACCTTTGGTGTGGTATGCTAGAGACATCCATGTGTCTTCATAGTGCAAGTTCTTCATCACTCAAAGGGGAGGATAAACATTCGGCCCCGATCACTTGCCATGTGATCTTCTAAAGACTTTGTCACAGGAGAAAGCCAGGCAAGTGGCAACGTTTCATCGGTTGCCATGTTTTGTAACTGCCACCATGAATGGATTACAAGTGTCAGTGCTTTGGTCTGTTGGGACTAGTACCATCATTCATAGGGTATGCATCCGGCCCTTAGATGTCCTCATTCATGGCCCAAATCTTTTTGGTTGTAATGGCTAAGGAAAAATCATTGCTAATGCATCATTACTCATAATCAAAGAATCTTTTATGTTAGTTGCTCAACAAGTTGGGTTTTCATTATAAATACTGCTTCTTCTTTCGAAGTAGGGAGTTCAAATTTAGTCTAGAGTTGGGTAGAGGAATTGATAGAAGAACCAGGCCTTTAATTGCTTTATTAGATTATTGTAAAGAAATCACAGACTGTGCCATTGTTTGGCCTTTATGTTTTCTTTGATATTTGATAAGTTTTATTGTGCCATTATTGTACTGGATGTTTCATTCCCAGACTTCCATAAATTAATACAAGTTTTCTGGTTTAGATCATGTCTTGGACTCTTCTTTCTATTAAAATGTATGAAGTTATTTTATGTCATATAATGAATCACTCAGGCTTCTATTTTTATTCTGCCATTCTGGAACGCATTAGACTACCCATGGGCCCTTAAGTCATGTCCCCAAGATAGATTTACCATGCCACACATCTAAATCTTGACGTATCACCTTAGTTAGATCCCTTTATTTTATATCGACTTCCTTTTCCCATTTTCAAAACCCCAGTTATAGAAGAAGCCGACTTCTTTAAAATCTGTAGGTTACTCAGTTTGGTGCAATAGGTCCCTCCCTAAAATTGAGTTTCCCATGAAGGGTTGTTACCTTGCCAAATTTTGGCATCAACAATTTTTCTTCTTCTTAGCACACCTGGTGGGACCACAAAACAATAACCAAATCAAAAGGGTGTGTAAATCACCGTCCTGTCACTAGGCCATGAACCGCAAAATAAACCTAGCTTATTAGTGTCCCCACTGGTAACAAATCATACCCTAACTCACCTTGTAAAACCTTCAGGTCCTAGCCATAATGTTAATCACAAACCGAAATTATGTGGCTTGGGACACCGAAAGTCTCCTTGTTTCCCCAACGACACCTGCTGTATGGGCTGCTATCTCGGTCTCTGCTCTAAAATATATTCCAAATTTCACTGAAGATGGCTCACGAACACCATCCAAACATCTGCAAGATGTTGCAGACATGTGACTAGTGCATGGGGTAACAGATTAAAATGTAGCACTGAGATTGATTATGAATTCTTTCAGAGGGAGAGCGCTAGATTGGTATCACACTCTACCTGCCAACACCATTGATACTTGGGATCCGCTCAGAGACCCCTTTTTTGAGAGGTTCTTGAATGATGGAGACAAATCTTCATTATATCACCAATAATCAATGATAAAGTCAGCCCCATTCGAAAGCATGATAGATTTCAATGCCTGATTTCATACAACTTGGCAAAGGATCTAGAATGCCATCCGACCATCGACCGAACTAGTATTCGTGTTCTACTTAAATTCCATCAATGCTGACATTTCTATGATGATCCAGTCACTTAGCGAAACCACATTACAAGATGCATACACCATAGTGGTTAAGGTAAAGAACAATCTAATTGATGCTAGGAAGTTTCCACCTCACCCCCTCATGTCGATATTCCTCAAAGTATCAGCTTCTAATTAGGAGATTCCATCTACTAGCACAACCTCAATTTCATCGTTGTCTATGTACACATATCTAAGTACACAAAAAAATGCTACTTCTACATTTGGCGCTTCGAAGGATGAGATGAGTGGCATAAGGGAGATGTTACAGAACTTGATAAATGAAGTAACCACTATCAAACACAATTAGGATGCTCTGCAGTGACCAAGCTATCAAAGTTATTAGGGTTACAGACCCTCCTACCAACATAACCAATATCAAGGGGGCGTGCGCACAACTCCATCGACTTAGACAAATAACCAAATGGTACCAATACCAACTCCGTTGGGAACTGCTCAGACAAGTAGAAGAAGGGAGTTGACCACGGGAAAAAAAATCTCATCAAAGATTTCAATTCTCGGTGCTATCCTTGCGGCGATGCTCATATGCCTCAAAATTTTCCACGTGGTAATTTACAACAGAAAATTACCGAACAATGCAGCCAAAGCACAACAACGAGTCCAGGGGGAATACATGCGCCTCTTCCAAAATGGAGGATACGGTTCTCACCTCATAGATGCAAGGAATACCCCTAGAGCAAGAAGGTACCATAGATCCTGACCATGCCCTCCTCTCATAGATGGAAGGGGATGGAGCGATGTTCACTTATGAAACATCCACATTGGTGACCTTGAAAGTGTAGTCTGACTATAACACTTGGCCGAAGAGAAGATTCATAGGTGAGCCGGTCACTCCACAACCTAGGAGTATTCTGAACCAACTCCCTGGCCCTTCTACATTTTCTCTAGAGCCTCAATTATGAAAAGAATTTGTTATCACCAAGGAAAAGGAACAAAAGCCTCCAAATCCATCACCAATCAACGTGGTAGAACAATTGAAGAAATCTTCCACTAATGTGTCCCTCTAGGATATCTTATCCATTCCAGAATAGAAGTTATTACTACAGGAGGCCCTGCTAAAGGATGCAGTTGTACAACCAATAAAACAAACTTCTGAAAGGACCATCTATGCATTACCTTTAGCCAAGGTTCTTGCGAACACTATAGGGGAGTCTCTGATAGAGGAACAAGGGGAGAAGCCAAAACCTAAACCCTTCTTCCTAACTCTCATTATAGGGAAAAAACTATTGCACAACTCCATGATTGACTCTGGTGCCAGTACCATGGTCATGCCCAAGCAGATAGATGAAGCCTTAGGACCTAGCTATGAGGCCCTAAAAAGGGGAGTTATGCAGCTGGATGGGAACAAGGTCAAAATGGTGGGCCTCATTAAAGATCTCCCTTTAACATTATTTTCCTGTCCTAGTATCATGGTGCCGCAAGATAACATGGTCATTGATGTTCCCCCCATGTTCGACCTTTGTATATCATGGGAGTTTATGACAAAGATAGGTGGATACCTTTCTTTGGATTGGTCTCACCTAATCCTTGGGACCAAGCATGGAGCCAAGATGAAGATTGTATCAGAATCCCTGCATTCAGAGCATGTGGCTGATGAAGCCATGATCAACTATGAAGACACCCATACTCCTCCCATAATAGAAGAAACAAAAGCTTCTCAAAACTGTTACACTAAAGAAGAAGCCGTCAGTAGCAAGCTGCATGGAGAATAGAAGGTGACTGAAGACAAATTCGCTTTCGAAGAAGTATTTCTGAGTGACTATGCAAATACCAATCCTTTTGAAAATTACCATGCTACCATTTTGGGAACCTACATCATCTATGAGGAAGATCAAGAGTTGCTGAAGATAGCAAAGGACTCCATAGCCAAGCAAAATTCAGAGCTATGGATGTTGCACTTTGACGGTGCAAGGTGCAAAGTAGACGCTGCTTAACATCTCCAAACAACAAGAAAATTCTTAGATCCTTCCGCTTTCAGTTTTCCTACTCAAACAACGAGGCCGAATATGAGGTTCTTGTGCAAGGGCCGAGCCTTGTGGAGCACATGGGTATCAAAAAAATAAATGTGTTCAAGGATTCCAAACTTATAATCAATCAAGTTAGAAACATTTCTGCTGCAAAAAATATGGGCATGTGATCTTATAGACACAGAGTATGGGACCTCATCAAAAGCTTCAAAGCTTTAAATATTCATGCGGTACCAAGGGAGCAAAATTCAGCTGCCAATCACATGGAAATGGTAGGATCTCAATTTGATTCTATTTCTAACTTGGTGAAGAATGTACACTCAGTACGGGTAATCATCCGACCATCCATTCTAGATAATGATCAGAGCTAGCAAGTGTTTGAAAGTGACGAACACATTGCCTCATTCATTCAACAGTCAGGTGAGTTTTCCGATTAGCTCCAACCAAGGATTGAAGAGGCATACGAAGGACAGAGCATCCACTAAGATCAAACAAACTTCTGAAAGGGCTGGTCACGCTCAAAAATTTGTTTGATTGCGATGCCACGATAAATGATAGGAGGAAATTTATGGCAAACCAAGAGGACTACGCCGACCTTGAGGTCGAAGGTGGGATAAAACTAAAATTTGGAAAAGAAGTCCCACAACATGACAAAGATAGGCTGATACACTTCTGCAAAGCATATGACAGAGTCATAGCATGGTCTTATGATGACCTCAGAGGGTATGATCCCGACATCATCCAATATACCATAGAACTCACAAAAGGTGCTAAACCTATCTGACAAAAACAAATGCCTACCAATCCAAAGATTAAAGCCCTAATGGCACAAGAGCTAGGGAAGATGATCTAGTCAAGGATCATGTTTCCAATCCAAAAAAAGAATCAAGACATTTGTCTCTATGTTGAATTTCACGACCTAAACATAGCATCATTGAAAGATCATTATCCGCTGCCTTCCATGGAATCTATTCTATAGACCATGGCAGGTTTATAAATGTTTTCTCTACTAGATGGATTCTCGAGTTACAATCAGGTCTGGGTTAAAGAAGAAGATTAGTATAAAACCACATTCACCACCAAATGGGGAACATTCACATATGCCAAAATACCTTTCAACCTATCAAATGCGGGAGCTAACTTCCAACAGGCAATGGATATGAATTTCAACGAAATAATCAATAAGATCATCCTCATCTATTTAGATGACCTGAATGTGTTTTCCAAATCAAAAGATGACCATTTCAATCATCTAGAGATGGTCTTCAAAAAATGCCAAGAGTTTGGGGTATCCCTGAACCCAAAAAAGTGTGTGTTCGACGTACCACATGGAAAGCTACTGGGGCAGATAGTGTCTAGAGACGGGATTGCTGTTGATCCCGAAAGGGTAAAGGCAATTAGAGAGCTACCCCTTCTAGTCAACAAAAAAGGAGTTCAATCCTTTTTGGGGTAGGTAAACTTTGTAAGAAAATTCATCTCCAATTTTGTAGGAACAATTCGACCAATCACCCTGATGTTAAAAAAGGACAATTATTGAAATGGACAAAGGAAGCGAAAGAAGCCTTCGAGAAGGTAAAGGGCGCTATCTCTTCGGCTCCAGTGCTGGTAAATCCAGACTTGCCCAAAGACTTCATTATGTATGTTTTTAGTAGTGAGACAAGCATTGCCACTGTTCTGACCCAGAAGGACAACAAAGGAAAGGGAGAACATTTGATAGATTTTCACTCCCAGACCTTGAAGGAATATGAGGCAAACTATAACTTCATTGAAAGACAAGCATTCAAAATTGTAAAGGGACTCAAAAAGTTTTGACATCTGATATGTTGCAACAAGGTGATTGTTTATGTCGCACACTCCAGTGTGCATGAATATATTATGGAAGGTGAAATCACCGAAAAGAGGGCCAACTGGATCACTAAGATCCTGGAATACAAAATCGAGGTCATGCCTACAAAGACTGTCAAAGGAAGAGGGCTTTGTGAATATTTGGAGCATAGCGAAGAAATTGAAACAAAAGAAGAGCAAGCAGAATTGATCCCGATCAATGAATCTGAACCCGAAGAATGCTGGCTAACAGATAGGACCAGATTTATGCAGACTAGAAAATATCCGTTAAGCCTTCCTTGTTAGAAAAAAAAGGTTTTATCGATTATAAAATAGTGGATATACACTCATTTAAGGTGCTCTTTTCAAGAGAAATTTCAACGGGGTCTTGTTACAATGCATCACTATAGAGCAAGCAAGGAAAATTCTTGACATATTCCACAGCAGCCCCGAAGGCGGACATTTCTCTGCAAAAGCTACCACCATCAAAATCTTGTGCGTTGGGTACTTCTGGCCCACACTATTCAATGACTCCTACAACATGATAAAGGCTTGCAAGGAATTCCAATTCTATGTAGGGAGGAGGAAGAACTCCACTATGCCCCTCAATCCGATCGTATCAGATGAACCATTCACACAATGGGGGCTAGAAATCATAGGAATGATGAATCCAACCTCCAACGCCGACCATAAGTGGATTCTCATAGCTACAGACTACTTTACAAGGTGGACTGAAGCCACACCCTTGAAGAACGCAACCGAAACAAAAATTATGGATTTTATCGACGGGTGGTAACAAGATTAGGCCCACCAAAGACCATCATATCAGACAATGCCAAAGCATTCCTAGGCTCAAAGGTATTTCAGTTCGTGCTTACACATGACATATTCCTGAAAACATCATCAAACTATTACCCATAGGGGAACGACCTGGCCAAGTCAACTAATAAAAATTTAGTTCAACTCATTAAAAAGATCGGGTCCGATCATGAGAAGGAGTAGCATAAGAATCTCTGAACAAAGTTAAGGGAAAACCGTATAACTCCCAAGCAAGCCCTGAAGACTTTTCCATATGAGTTGGTGTACATAAAAGAAGCGCTGCTGCCTATCTCTATAGAGATACTTGTGCTACAACTACTCAAGTCTTTAGAGATTGAAGAGAATGGAGCTATGGAAGTTTGGTTGCCTGAATGATTGGAGGTGCAGGAAAAAAGGGAGAAATCCCTAACAACCATGAATAATCATCAGTAGGTGGTTAAGAGATGGTTCGATAAGAAGGCTTCAGACCAAGAGCTAAAATGCGAAGACTTGGTATTAAAGTTCAATGAAAGAGCTGCAAAGCCTGGCCAACATGGAAAATTTGACAAGCTGTGGGAAGGCCCTTTCAAAATAATTCAGTGCAAACAAAACAATGCATTCGAATTAGAAAACATGGAACAGGAGCCACTGGGAATTCTGGTGAACATAATTCACTTAAAATTGTTTAATTAGGCTACAATTTCTTCATGCAGGTGTAAATTTGTAAAAAGTGTAATTAGTTTTCTTTTCATGTTTTATCGGCCAATTCTTTCTACACATTTTTCACAATTACGGGAGGCAGGAAAATCATGAGGACCAACATAATAGAACATAGAAAATATAATGCTACTTAGATTGCAAAAATTAAATCTAGATGTAAGGGATTTAGCCCATATAGCAAAAACATAGAAATAAAGACAAAGAGCTTTAATATAAGCAAGTATATCCGTTATAAATATACTGTGATAAAACATTGTCAAAATTGCTCTGCGACCAAGCATTCAAAGGTGTGATCATATAAACGGCTCCATTACATACATATATGCGAGCCTTCTTTTAGGCGTATATATAAATAGGGAAAAGCGTGTCAAACTTCATATCTCGGCATTATGGGTATTTTCTTCATCAACTGGGACATTGTTAGGAGCAATGAAAAGATTATCAGTAGCAATAGGACCTGTGGTAGAAGAAACTTCAACGTGCATAACGAGCGGCGGAGGAAATACAAGGTTCTTAAAATTAGTGTACCAATCCACGTCATAGAACAACATGACGTTGTAGCAATGCAACATAAAATGGCATGCACGGGTGGCCTTATCACGATGCTCTACAAGTGAGTGAAGCCAAAAACCACTTAGGAATGGCACCCATGGTACCACTGCATCTTCTTCAACATGCTTTCTCAGGTCACTCGCAATGGGAAGTCCCAAGCCATACACCGCATTGCTCACTGCTTCGCTAAGTCCTCTGAGGTACCTTTTCAAAAAAATACGAAGCACCAAATGAAGAATCATAGCTTTTGGAGCCTGAGTGTTGAGCAATGAAGCACTGAAATGGGAGCTGATATCAGTGTTTACCCGATATTTATCTTCATATTCAATACAGTCTCTGCCCAGGACCCATTTGATGGCTATGATGGCTAGCGAATGTTTGTTCCTTGTCATATGTTTCAGACACCTGCTCGAAATATCCCTCAAGAAAGTTGTTTGAGCTTTGTTACACACTAGTCTAATTGGTGTATTCATTGTGTTAGCCTCTGCTTAAACCACCTAAGACTAGCGCTATGCAAAATCTAAACCTATCCAATCACCCAACACTGCTTTTGCTAAGTCACTAAGTATGGTTCCACTACTGTATTAGAGCTTATTTATAGAAATATCCGAGGTAGCTATCATACAAAGCATGATGGTAATTGAGTGCTTACTCAAAAATCCCACAAAAGCGCTAGCTCGATATTCTAGCCCAGTTGCGTCCGCAGGTACGAATTGTTGCATCCAAACTTGAGGAGTGGTAATCAATTAACACAAATTGGTGGCAATACCAGGTGATGACTCATATAGACAGAGGCTAGGTAGCACAACAAAGGAATTTTTGAGGATCCAAGGATGAACACATATATTTTCAAAGTACTCATTGTGATTTCAGCTTGATCATGCTTTGAAAGATATTAATTGCTAAAGCAGACAAGGAGATGATAGGCATTGCACCGATGGCTCAATTTCCCATGAAAATCATGCCGAAAGGATGCTATTACCAATACAATTATGAATCCATTTATTTTCAAAAGAGGTAAGTAGCTTATCTCACATAGGCTAGAGAGTTAGCAACACATGCTAAATTAAATGAAAAAGGCAACCATTATCTACCTAATTGAATACAAGAAATCAAAGAAAGGCCAAGTATCGCATGCAAAAGGCAGGACATAACATAAAAACTTCCTCAGCACACAAAATAAATTAAGAAGAATAGGGCCATCAAAGAAACCAAGCATGGCATAGTTTGCAACAAAATGAATTGAACACAAATAATTGCAGAGAATTCACTGCCCCGACGTGAAGTAAACCTAAAACGAAAGGCTGCCTGGTGTTAAATTCAGAACCTTGCATCGTGTTTTAGGTTCCATTTATATCGCTTTAGTGTGCTTTATGGGAAAATAATTTGCAAGGGATGGTGACCACTCAAAGTTCTCAAGCAAAATTGAGGGAGGAAGGAGCATAAATCTTATTTAATATCATGCGTGCAACACCAGGCACCTACATCTTTGAAGATGTCTCTTATGCCTTGCCTAGGATACCAGAAAGGCCAACTTGGGTAAATACTCAAGTTGCAGAGAAGAGGAGCCCTAACAAAGATAAGAAGTGAATTAAAGAAGAGTGGGAGAACATTCATGACCCCATTCTTGCAAAGAATCCCAAGTCACTTCAGGAGGTGGCCTGCGAAAGGATGAAAATGAATAGTGACCCTGATTCTTTGGCACAAAAGTGTCGGTGCATTGGGCTTCCTCAATATATGGTCCCATTTGTACACCACTGCCCTAAATTAATGAGGCCATCAAACACTTCAACCCGAAGACCAACACCATCGAAGGTCGAGAGGTAACTATGAACATATGCAAAGAAGCTATCTGGAATATGCACTGCATCCTTGAGCAAAGCTTCAAAGTGCAAAAAATGGAGCCATTCACTCCAGCAAAAGGAGAGTCCTATTGGAGGAGCAAAGACCTCACAATAAATTTTTACAACATACAAACACAGAGGCCCAAGGAGAATCAAAATAAACCAATGTGGATCCCAGTGGTGCATAAGAAATTTTATGATGATATGAAGGATGCATTCTTAATGATGGTGTTCATTTATGGACTGGACTCCGATAAGGAGGTCCCGGGGTTTCAGCTAGGTTTGGGTTTCCAGTTATGGAGGAAACATTCTTTCTTCTGGTATGATTTCGCTGAATTTCTCGAGCAAGAGATGCTCAGCCAAATAGTAGAATACAAGCACCGACAAAGGTTTAGGTTCCCATCCTTCCTTGCACACATGTTCTTGCACCAGAATCCTAACTTCTTCTAGAGGTTTCTTGAGCTCTCCATCTTTGATGAAAACCAGAGGAGAAAGCCAGTTTCCACATGGACTCCCCTCCTCTCTGCGACATATGATTATTACGCATTTTTGGATCTTTTCTTATATCTGATTTTGCAGGATTTAAGAGGAGATGACATTGTCTTACGATTCAACTCAGACCAAACTGAGTTCATACAAAACTTTGTTCCAAGATGCGATTGGTTTCTGGGTAGGGACTTCATGTTCATCTGATTGTGCAGTTTCACCGAAGAACCCTTTCAGCTTCCATCATGTCTTATAGATTGGGTACTGGCACTAGAGGTTTTCTGCCAGGTCTCAATTATCAACGACACCTTTTACAGTGGGAAGGTAAAAAAGAAAGGATGTTTTGATCCTCCAATGAGCTTCGAGACTGTCGTCATGGCTAAAATGAAGGCTCATGGCATACTAGAGGTGAAGTTGGCTCAACTAGGGTTGGCATGGATCTATGAAAAATGGAACTACAACACTGACAATGCCTTGCCAAATAAATATTTCAAAGTAATGCACTGTCCCTGACCTTACTGGGAAGAGCGTTAAAATTTGGTATCGGATGCGAATGAATGCATTATTGACCTAGCTTACATTCCTACTGAGGATGGTTGGCCACCCTGGATAAGATTCTACTTCCTAACCAGGCTGTGTGATAGATCAAGAAACATGGGAACTACCCTCTACAATGATCTGCTAAACAATTACGACTGGAAGGAGGAGAAGATCAATAACTTCTGGATATACCGCCAAGAGACCCAATAGACTGAGGCTCCCTATAACAACCTGGAGATGGATGACAGGCTCGAAAAATTATGGAACAACGAACATCTGGATTCTGAGGAGAGCCTTGAAAAGGATTCCAATTCGGAAGAAGTCAAGTCATAGTCAAATGAAAGGTCTCAACTAGAAGCAAAAATACAAGACACCTCAGCACAACAAGCGGGAAGGCATTAAAGCAACCTGTTAAGGTTTCCTCTAACATAAGATTCAATATATCGAGTGCAAGGTCTTCACTAACTCGCACTTGGACAATGAGGAGAACCTTGGAAATTCACCAAAATATTTTGAAACTATAGCGGTTGATAACTCACCACCAAAGAATCGACAACGAATAGAGGCACTTTCTGGAGAATGTTCACAGAACCCAGATGCAAGTGAGGAGCCAACAACATTCTAAGGACTATAGCCATTTGCACCATAGGTCTCTCTCTCCCCCTCTCCTATAGTTCCACAAATCATGGTTGACCTTGTTGCGTCCACAACGCCTCTTATTTCATGTGCCAAACAATGCATTTTGGCCTCTTCTTCAATGATCACGGAGGGCTTCACACAGTTTTCCCATGTAGCCCCTTTCTCCCTTACTCCCCCATGGAACCTCACACCATTCACCTTGGCCCATTCCACATCCCAAAGCATCATGCACTCTGCCCCTACTACCTTTATGGATACATCCCCTGCCACAACAATATTGGAGTCGATCCACTCTTCCCAGTAAATAGAAACCTTCACGACTCTGCTTCTTTCAAGTCCTCATGGTCCACAGTTCAGTTATTGGAGTATCCCACCTTTCTCGCCCCAGACGGTCAAAATTCCAAAGAAGAATTCACTTGGGATTGATGTTCTTTCATTCCCTTTCTCCCTTCCTCTTGGTGCACCTTTCACAGGCAGACTCATCAGATCGCCTGCAAAATTCCCGTCGGAAGGCGATAAAACTAAATAGGCACAAGTTGTTAGAACCCAAAGGAGAAGAGATAAGGTTGCTAAGAGACCAGTAGAGCCAAACATACATACTATTTTCCATGAGGCTCAGTAGTCGCTACACTTTGTGACTATGTTCTTGACTATTAGCAAACCATAAGGAGAGATGCAACTGGATGATTATAACATGTACGCTATGGGACTCGACCTAAGCATCACCCAACCATGGGACAAGGTGGAACTCATGGAGGAAACACAACAGGTAGTGACCACCGGCTTTCTTAAGACTGGTTTCCAGCTCAAGATAAAGGAAGAACTAAAAAACCCGAGGGATAGAATCGATGTCTTGCTTTCTAAGGAAAAAGCTATGGAGGCTGATTTTAAGCACCTATCCTAGCCGAGGGAAATGGAAGAAGAAAAGCTCCGAGAAGAACTAGCTAAGCTTCGGTCACTCGACCCTAATCTAGTTGCTAAGTTTCAGCAAAAGAAATAGGAATATCAGGACCAATTGGGAAAATTGGGGCTGGACATACAACAGAAAGATGAAGAGTTTCGTCGTTTAGAACTGCAGGTGCAACGAAAGGATGCTGATTTTCAGACCCAATGTGTTCAATTGGAGAATGAAATCATGGAACTTAGGTCTATAGTGGAGCAAGAAATGACAAACAAGGAGCGAGTTGAAGCTAGCTGGCTCACAGAATCATGGATCTTGTAAGGGAAACTCACCATAGTAAACCAAAGGGTTGCAGAGCTCACACATGATATAGAACAAAGAAATGAGGAGATACCCTCGGTCGATCAAATGAACCTTCTTCAAATAGCCCAATAGTTGCATATTTCATATTGGGAAAGAGTGAAGGCCTTCTGCCTAACTCTACAATGGACACTCTGATTTATGGCAGAGGCAACAAATCTAGGTAGAAGAGTTCGTGAGGTGATCATACAATTTCCTTAATCCATCGAGCAAAAGGTTCCAAAGGCTAAGAAATTATTAAACAAGTTATATTAATTCCCGGATGAAGTCTTGGCAAATGCAAGGGTTGAGGACCGAAGGGCCACTACTAAAACAGCCAACAGGGTCATCCACTACCGTGCAGTTATTCTTCATGCCGGTGAATGTGTCACCAAGTTAGAGCAAACCATGAATGGCATGTGGGCCAAAGTCTCACACCTAGCTCTGATGGGCCTACCTTCTTCATTCCTTGAGGATGAGTCAGTGGCCATAGTGGAGCATATTGCAGAAAGGATCGAGGAAAAGCAACGGGATGAGTTTTCCTTTTAGGATTTTGGCCAACTCCTTGCTGTAGAGGATTTTGAGAACATCACTTAGCCAATCACATGTCTTCTTTTTCAATTTACATCATGGGCTGATATATCGTCGACACTACCTTACAAAGAAGTGATTGAGTTGCATGGAGCACAGAAAACTTTGTGTGAATTATCGACTCCATCTGAAGATGAGTGGCTGCCCCTTCACACTGCCCTCTCTAAGATTTGACCCTGCTGTTCGATGGATAAGTCTCTAGTCTACAAGCCAAATTTTTTTGGGTTCCTTGTTTTGCAAGTGAAATGCCCTTGATAAGTTGTCAAAAGTTGTGAACTTAAAATTACCAAGCTCCCTTCTGGTGAGTTTTTCCTAAGTATCGGCCACGCCTCTATGAGAAATCAACAATGCTTTTCAAAAATCTTACGCTAGGCTTCCACGTGTCAGTCATTCACAATATTTTTGTGCCTCTTTGCGTCGCTCCCCTTTCGAGCCCCGACCGCACGCCACGTAGCATTGGCTCAAGCATATTTTTTGTTGGACCCCACCTTCAACGCGATATGCTGGAGACCTCGACATGTCTTCACAACACAATTTATTCATCGATCAAAGGGAAGGATAAACGTCGGGCCCCGACCGCTTGCCGTGTGATCTTCTAAAGACTTCGTCGTAGGAGAAAGCCAGGCAGGCGACAACCTTTCACCAACTGCCATGTTCTGTAACTACCGCCATGAATGGATAGCATGTGCCAGTGCTCTGGTCTTTTGGGACCACTACCATCATTCGCAGGGAATGCATCCGGCCCTTGGATGTCCTCGTTCATGGCCCAAATCTTTTTGGTTGTAACAGACAAAGGAAAATCATTGCTAATGCATCATTACTCATTATCGAAGCATCTTTTCTGTTACTTGCTCGACAAGTTGGGTTTTCATTATAAATACTACTTCTTTCGAAGTAGGGAGTTTGAATTTTAGTTCAGATTTTGAATTTTAGTTCAAAGTTGGGTAGAGGAGTTGATAGAAGAACCAGGCCTTTAATTGCTTTATTAGATTATGCTAAAGAACACATAGATTGTGCCATTGTTCGCCCTTTCTTTTTTCTTTGATATTTGGTAAGTTTTACTGTGCCATTATTGTATTGGATGTTTCATTCCCAGACTTCTATAAATTAATACAAGTTTGCTTGTTTAGATCATGTCTTGGACTCTTCTTTCTAGTAAAATGTATGAAGTTATTTTATGTCATATAATGAATCACTCAGGCTTCTATTTTTATTCTTCCATTTTGGAACGCAATAGACTACCCATGGGCCCTTAAGTCGTGTCCCCAAGATAGATTTACCATGCCACACATATAAATCTTGGCGTATTGCCTTAGTTAGATCCCTTTATTTTATATCGACTTCCTTTTCCCATTTTGAAAACCCCGGTTATAGAAGCTGACTTCTTTAAAATCTAGAGGTTACTTAGTTTGGCGCAATAGGTCCCCCCGTAAAACTAAGTTCCCCATAGAGGGCTATTACCTTGCCAACTTTTGGCATCAACAGTACTGTTTTTGGATTTTTGATGTTTTAACCTTTTTATGGATTTTGATATGTTTTGGATGTTTTGGATTTTGACTTTAGAATTTTCTGAATGTTTTTGGATTTGAGTTGTACAGGATTTTGATGTTTTTGGATTTTGAATTTTGTAAGTGTTTTTGGATTTTGATGAGATTTTATGAATGTTTTTGGGGATTTTGATGAGATTATGAGGTAAAAGATACCTAGATCACAATGTCAATGTCACATTATGAGATATAAGATATGGACCAAGAGTTTATTCTAAAACAAGAGTGCAATAACTTGCCCCCAATGTCTAGCAATGTTTTATAGTGTAATGGAAAAACCAAGGTAGGTAATGTATATACAAAGAGTTTAATCATAGTTTTAGCATGCTACATATCGGCTATTGGACTTCATGGGACGAATATGGTAAAGAGCCTATCAAAAGTTTTCCATGAGTAGAGTTGAAGTATACACCAAACCTTTGTCAAGATCCAGATAAACTAGAATATCTGGGTGAAGTTGGAGTGGGTGGATGGAGGGTGTTGGAGCTATAATTTCCACCTTAGTTTCTACACATTTTCCACATTCCTTTTCCATCATAAAACCCCATTCACCCTTGATTTTTACTATATTTAACATTAAACATAAATTTATCTCATGTACATAGCTTGTAGAATAAAACCCTTCACTGCCACTTTCAAATAAATCTCTTTCTTAATGTACTCCCTCGGTGACACAAGGTATGTCACCACGACAATGCCACTTCGATGAGACACAAAAATTTATCCTCAACAACCCAAAGAGAAATATGTCAAGGAGACCTATATATATCAAAGAGAAAAATCAGCTTGTCTCCCCAAAAAAATATAGTCACAACAACACTCTGAGGATATATGATTGTTTTGCATTCGGGAAACAGAAAAACATCTCTCAAAAATTGAGAGATTACTAAAAAATAAAGGGTAAAGTACTAGCGAGAACGTGGTCGAGAATGTATTGTGGAAATATCGAGGATACATCGGTGTGTCAGAGTGAGAAATGGAAGTCTCTTCAACATTGAAAGAGCAAGCAAAGACGAAAAGTTGAGGAGACAAGTGAACATCGAGCAAACTCTTTTGAAAGTCTCTTCGACATAAACACAATTGCAGGGATGCGATATTGATGAAACTAAAGGATGTTGAAGGGAGATTATGATGGGTCTATCTGACATTTCAATGTCACATAAAAGGTCATCAGAAGAAATACCACTGAAGGAAGGAACACCAGTATGTTGAGGAGACATAAGCTTGTTAGAGAGAAATATTCACTACTCTCATTGACATTTTGATGTCAGGGGTTCAAAGAGGGAAGAGATTTCAATGCAGCCATCAAGGAGACCTTGCAACATCAAAGAGAGAAATTCAAATGTCTCTTCAACATTTTAAAAGATGATCAGGGACACATCAAATAGAGAAACAAGCATCATTGACAATATAATTAAAGTCTCTTTGATAGTATGAAATAATGTCTCACCAAGTTGACATGACTGATGATATTATCGAAGAGACAACTGTCAATAATGTTGCAAGTTAATTAGAAAGGTGGCATGTGCACCACTTATGAACTAGAGATGGCTCAAGCATGCCAAATTTTGATAAATCTAGCTCCTAAGAAAGCAAAATTACTAATTATGGTTGAATATCGAGAATACGGAGTTGGACAACAACAAGAAGCTCAAGGATTGTAGTGTTTATTCAAGTAAATTCTCTTGGCTCAGCTCAATGTTTTTTCTAACAATATGTTTGAAGCATGGTACAAGTAGGGTTTAAAATGGACAAAACCCCTAAGAAACCAAAAGTGAAAAGGTAGAAAATGGAGGCCAGGCCATTAAATCAAGACTTAATAGATAAGGGTCCTGGGCTTGGGCCAAAGTTGAGAAGAGAAGCTCAATTAAACCCTTCATGTGAAACATTGGAAGATAGACACAAAAATCTAGGAGATGTGTGGACTCTGCATAGGGGTTATGACATTTACATATCATTACAAAAAGAAGTACAGACATAGGCCAGTCTCAAACCCATGGAATTTAAATATGGAAAAGCTTGTGATGCCTAATGTCTTTGTTAACATAGAATTGATTAAAGCATTGGCTAGAAACTACAATCCTAAAACAAGGGAAATCCACTCTCACGATGGATCACATTTTATTATTATAACACGAGATTGCATTTGTATGGTTTTTCAATTAGATACATCCCTGAAAACAAAATTGTGGATAAGGGATTTTATAAAAGAATACCGAACTATGTATGCAAGCTATAAGAGGTGGAAGCTACCTCTACATAGACCCAAGGGTCCAGAAAATCAACTAAGGAAGTTCTATAGCAATGAGAGACTTCCATTTCTTGTGGATTCATTTGAAGAATACTACCACTACACCTACTATTCAGCTTACCAAGTACTAAGGAATTGATGGCCCTGCCAACATGACTATAGCTCCCATGGTTCTAGCTATAGATATCCAAAGCCAAGATGCTAGGCCCTATGATTACGTAGAATATTTATCTGAGGCCATTAATACTACTCTTACTGCCATTAAGAATAATAGTGATGCAATCAACTTCAAGCATTATTCATTGGTAATGCACATGATATTATATGAAGGGAAGGTAATGGGAATATGTTGAGAATATTTGAGAATAAAGGATTTAGATCATGATGAGAATTATAGACCAGTACAAATGTGGACATCCATAAGGGACAGTAGATGTGGGAGATCCTACTATTTATAGTTTGAAGAGTATTTTGTCAAACCCTTGTATAAATTACCTGGCCATAGATGTGATTACAATCTACCCCCAGAGATACAGAGATTTCTCAGGCCAAAGGGAAAAAACCTTGAGGGAAAGGTAAACCATAATTAGGGGGATTGGTATGCATTTGAGTATTGTACTGTTATCAAAGTGTATGGGTTCGAGGCAACTCCATATTTACTGCCTAAAACTATGCCATACAAAATTGCATACCTTGAGATTGTAAGGAAATTGGATTTCTCAGCCTTCATGCACCTTAAAAGCTATGGGAGGTAAACCTTCATGCCTTCTACTTTATGTTTTGGTGACTTCACCATCATTGATGTTATAGGATATGACTCGATTGGCAAAAAAATGGATCATTCTTTCTTGCCATTGGGAAACAAGGGGGAGAATTTTGATCCTGGACATTTCATTTATGATTCCAAAATTTCACAAAGACTAAAGGGCGAATGAACATAAATTATTTGTTGATGATGTCATTAGGAATTGTAATGAGAATAAGGTAATAATGAGGAGGGCTATTATAACAGAATTATCATGGATGGGGCTTGGATACAAAATAATAATCCATTATATGTAGAGGCTTTAGATGAAATAGGAGATCCTATGGAGATAATTGAGCAACTAATTTTACATGAAGAAGAGATAATAAAGGATGTTCCTCTTGCAGCTTTCAAAAGAAGGAGATATACTGGTTCAAGGAAATAGGCTAAGAATGTAGAACCGTTAAGTTATTTGTCACCTCAACCTACTCTAGAGGTTATCTTCTCAACAGATACTCCTATTATTATCAAATATGATGTCGACGGAGAGAAAGAAGTAACACAGATCACCATCCCCACTATTGCTCGATATGAAGAGCCACCAAAAAGGAATGTGATCACATTTGAAGCCTCTAATGAGTTGTTTGATGATGTGAGACATTGGGCAAGCTAGGAATTCATTGAAGATGATGCATTTGTTCGAATCCTTGAGTGTAAAGCTTTCATCTATGAATACAAAGGATTATAAGAGAATTGCTAAAATAAATCAACCTTGAGAAAGAAGTGGATGCCCTTAAAGAATTCCAATCTAAGGTTGATAAAGAAATGGATGACATCACCCCTAAAAAGGGAAGAGCATTGCTACAAGAGGCTGGTTTCATGCTTCTTCGAAGATGGGATATAATCTCAACCATTATGTTTGATAATTTCTTGAGGAGAAAGAACAAAGCCTTACAATCGATAGATGAGGCCATCGATAAGATATACAATGGATCAAGGTATAACCCTAATAAAAATAATTTGTTGATGTGGTCCCTTTATCAACCAAGGAAGAGGCCTTCCCTTATTAGTAATCATGATCCGATCTTCAGCCACCTTCTAGTATAGAGAGTAGGGGATACAAACCCTATGGAAATTGTTGATCTAAATGTGAATGTGGCCAAATTTACCAAAGCTCAAATTCATAAATTGATTAGAGATAACAAGGGGTTGATTGATGAAAATGAGAGGTTGAAACAAGAAGTAATAGACTATAGAGATAGCTTACCTTCCTCTTCAGGGCTTTACTCACCTTTGATTGAACATGAAAGAAAAGTACTTGAAGAAATGTCTAAAACCACATATTGGAAACACAAATATGAAATAGTCTAGAAAGGGAAAGAGGAACTAGGAAAAAAAAGGAAAACCACTATGTTTGAAATGGCATCTGAACTAGTGTGTAGGAGGTTTGATGATATGATTAAACTTGTTGATAAATTCTAGGTTATTCATGATAAGACATATGCAACTTTAAAGGAGCATAATAGGTCGTGTAACAGAATTAAGGAGGTGGAATTGCAGATAATGGTGAAGAAAGGTGATAATAAAAGTTTACTTCAAGAGTATCAAGAGCTTATGAATGCACATGATAGCTTCCATAATGTACTCACACAAGAATTGAGCGACTTTAACCAATCACTAAGTATGTCTTTTCCGAACTTCTTTGAGGAAGTAGACTTAAAATACCAGGATGCATGGAAGGATGAGATAGCTCAATATTTACCAATGGCACTTGATGATATAAATGATGAAGACAAGGTGCTCAAGAGAACACATGTGCAGCTAGGGGGTATATTCAAACTTGAATATGTAATGAAGGATATCATACATAATTTAGACACTTATGCCAAGAGTGGATACATCGAACATCTATCGAAGATCAACTTATTCGTTGCACGGGCCAAGTAAAAAAAATAATAACAAGATGTCAAAGTTTGGTAGTTACAGATGCATTATCATGGTGCATGAGCATTGAATAGGTCTTTGGTGATCACAAAAAGTTGTTGGAGATTAATTGATCATGGTGCATCCACCAACAAAATTTTGAAGTTTTTTTATGTTAATGAAGTTTTGGTTAGCAAACCATGTAACCTTTTGTGAATGGTCTTGTAGCTTTTTGCTTCCCATTAAGTAGGGAAACCAATGCCTAGTTTTGATATCATATCATTATCATTGGTAGTAGTATATCATTAGTATAGGCATATCCATCCATCCATTTTCATATCTCAAAACTTATTTTATTAATGTACAACTTTTGAAGCAATATAATGGAGAAGACTATTATTATTTGGTGACCTATTAGCAATGTTCAACTATTGTGTTAGTTTTCATGCTTATATGTCATTGTGTTGTCTCCAAATTAGTTCTCTTAAGTTATTCAAATTTATATAATTTGTTAGGACACATTTGTTGTTGATGTGTGGTTATTTTGATTAGGTTATGGTCGGAGTGAATTAAAAATCCTCTCAAATAATTCATTTTAATTGGTTTTTCCAAAGAATTAAAATCATTTTAAAGTGGTTATTTTGATTGGTTTCCCTCTAGCTAAGAATTAAAAATTATTTCATAAGATCATAGTAATTTAGGAGAATAACACTGGGATTTATAAATAAGAGTATAGTAACTGGTAATCCTGCATGTGTGCAAACATCTCAAGTGCCCAACAAGTTAGAGTTAAGATGAAGAATATGTTTACCCTTCACACATATCTCTCTCCATAAATATCATCCACCCTCTAACTCCATTCACCCAGTAGATAAGGCACTGGTAAAATTAGAATAATCTCATACAAAATTTACTCATTTGATTCTCAACATCCATAGTAGGAAATAGTCATTAGCCTTGAATCTACTTCACACCTGTGTGCCATTGTGAGTAGGTTTCTTAGATTAGAGATAATATTCAAACCTTCAAATCTACCTTATTACTCAAGTATACCTACCTAGGTTTAGCAGAGCCTAAAGAGCAGGGGGTGATCAATCACATTCACCTCATTCATTAGCCAAAAACATACTAAGAGAATGGAACCCTCTTATGGTCTAAAAACTTGCATTTTTGAGACCTAACAAATTGACAACTCTGTTGGGGAAATTTAATAAAGCATCCAAGTCTAGCCTATCCATTTATAGGGTCAACTAAGTTTCAAAACTAAACTATTACATTGAACATCAAAAGACTCATTGAACATCAAAAGACTTCACTAGGAATAGATTTAAAAGGATTGTCAACTTTTCTCACTTTTCACAAAAAATGAGTGGTGAATCTTTCAAAGTTTATAGGAGAAAATGCATGACTGAGAAGTTAAAGTACACATCAAGAAGAAAAAACCCTAGAGTTCAGAGTATCAAATCATCCTACGAGATGAACGAAAAGAGATCTATGCACCAATAAAGTCCTAAGAAGAACAATGATTTATGGAAAGACAAGAATGGATCTCCCCCTTCAAAGTCTTATATAAATAAGAACAAGGCACCATCTAAATAGTCAGACACTACATTAAGTAATCAGGAGAATATCCTAGAACAACCTCCTACATTGCATAATATCTTTAACCCCTTGCATGAATCAGAGTATCGTAATGATGGTTCATGTAAAGATCCCCATACCCCATGTGAACAAGAAAACAATGGTTGCCCTATTTTTCACTGGAAGGAAGGCACCCAGAAAATGAAGGAGCTTTATACCCAATTTGAGGAAGAATGAATTAAAAGACAAAATGAGTATGACCAAATGATGTCATCATAGTAAGGAGAAGAAAACCAGTACGGATCCATGGATTTCTCTCTCCCTGTTGAGAACTATGATGAAATGACCACTCAAGAACTGGAAGAATATGTGGAAAGACAAAGAGAACCTTAGGAGGAGATAATAGTTGATAAAGGAAAGTCAAGAATTGATGTCCCTCCCCATAAGTAGGGAGGTAACATCAATCCATAAGGGCCATCTCAGAATATAGGCACTCTAGGTACTTCAAAGGAACCTTACAATACAATTGGTAACTGAAAGAAACATGCCCAACATAATGTGCCACTGTAGAAACCCCTACCACAAAATACCAACAACATTCCATAATACAACCCACCACAAGGACATGTCCCACACTATCAACATCATGTTACATAGTAGAATATATATCCTCACCAAACTATCCAACAAAATGTGTATCAACCCCAACATGGATTCCGATATTACCCCAATCCACCACCTCAGAATCCCTATCAATAGAACCCTACAAGAATAGGCAGACAATTTGACTTGACTAGATACCAATTATACCCATACCCCATAGACAACAACTGGAGGAATATTTCCCCTAAATTCACAAGGAGTAATGTAATTAGAGCAGAGGAACGTATCAGAAACTTCAATGCTTTTGTTCAAGACCTGGGCATGGAGCAGGAAGATGTTCTTATGAGATTGTTCATGATGTCCTTGACTAAGGAAGCAAGGGAATAGTTCAATAGCCTACCAGATGCTTCAATTACCTCTGCAACAGACTTTAAAGATTAATTTTTATAGCAGTATGGAAATCAATGTGCTCCTAAATTTGCATTATATGAGTTGATAGACATTCAAAAGCATTAGAATGAATATGATTTTGACTTCAATAAGAGATTATCCAAGCTTAATAACAAGATACCACATGGATCCAAATTATTTGACACAATGGCTTTAATCATCTATTTGGAAGCCTTTGATCCTAAAATAGACTTTGAGCTTAGAAACAGATGTCCTAGAAACTTGATCGAAGCACAAAATATTTCTATAACCATTGAAAACATTAGGAAAGATGCTGGCATGATTGGCAAAAGAGATAACCTTAAAATACCACAAAATCCTAACAATCACTAAAATAGACAAGAAAACCAATATAGGAATGAACAACCAAGATTGCATGACATGCCATATAACACCACTTGGAAGGAAGGATGACCGGTGGGAAAGAAAAATTGGAAAGATACTCCAGATCCTTTGAAGAAACATGAAGCACATGTAGTGGATACTACACCATGGTGTCCATTATGTCATAAACCCCATACCCCAAACTATTGTGTAGTGGCTCAATCCTACCATGAATATTAATGGAAACAAGAATAGGATAGGGATGGCCACATGGTAAATATGTTAAGATGGAGGTCCCATCAAACCAATGATGGATACTCATCCTTTGAAGATGGATGTGAATATGATGTCACCAACTAGAAAAACAATGTTAATATGGAGTAAGAAGTGTTCTCTGACTTAGAAGAAAATAAACAAGAAGTAGCCTATGCATATAATACAACACCATAGTTTCAGTTAAGAACACCAAAAAAAGAAGAAAAGAAGGCCATCGTAGCAAAAATTTTGGCTGAAGCCAAAAGAAAATACAATTTAAGAAGTAGGTCTGCAAATATAGATTAGGGAACACCTAGAGGCATGTTTATAAAAGAATAGAAGAACAAGGAGAATATCTCATCTAACCAAAAGAAGGATGAAGCAAAGAAGCCTCAAAATATTGTTCAAAAGGAAGTTGTAGACATTGAACTTGAGAAAACACCAAATTCCAAACTGAAGCAAAAAGGGCTACTAAAACAGAGAAAAAAGAACAAGGGATGACTGCCCCTTCATTTGATATTGCTCAAACACTAACCCAAATAAAGTTGATAGTTCCCTTGATGGATATGATGAAATTTGATAAATACAGAGACACAACCCTCAATTTTTATTGCCAACACATCTCACAAGAAAAAGGATCAGAACAAAGAGATCAATGTTGTTGAGCAGGAAGCTACAAAGGCACTAGAGGTATATTTGGGATATACCCTTACAAAAAACCCTTCCCAGGTGGATCCTTTTTATAACACGTTGGTAATCAATAATAAGATGGTAAAAAATTGCATAATTGACTCAGGAGCAACAATCAATATCATGCCTTTAGCTGTCATGAATGAATTAGGGTTGTGGGTGAACACCACCTATAGGAAGTGTTACGCCATGGATAACAAATCAATCCCAGTAGTTGAAGTAATATGGGACGTAGAATTGAAATTGGAATCATACCCTGAGGTAACATATAGAATATACATCACTGTGTTAGATTCTCCCCCTCACTATGGAATGTTACTATCTAGACAATGAACTGCAACAGTAGGTGGAAATGTCCAACTAGATTTATCCTATGCCACAATACTCGTGAATGGAAAGGAAGTCAAATTTTACAAAGAACCTAGATCAGAGCATGTCATTGAGCTCTTTGACCCAAATCAAATGAACTTATTTTCTGATGTAGATCTTGGAAGTTTAGAATTGATCATTTGAGCCCCAATTTGCTGAATACAAATCCAATTGCTAGAGATGTTCCCCAAAATGAAAATGGCATATGGTGGATGTATTTTGGTGGAGCCTATAGTAAAGAGGGGAATGGAATTGGAATTATTTTCATTTCACCCAATGAAATAAAATTTAAGTACTTATTTTTGTTGGAATTTGAATGCACAAATAACATAGCAGAGTATGAGGCATTATTTCTAGGGTTAAACATTGCTACAAAGGATAAGATCAAAATGTTATCTATTTATGGGGATTCAAAGTTGGTTGTTTCACAAGTGAGGGAAAATTATTCTACAAAAACCAAGAGATTGAAGAAATATTAAAATGTAGTATGGGATACTATAGAACTCTTTGATGCTTTCTCCATTGAGTGGGTGGATAGATCAAAAAATTTAATGGCTGAATTCTTAGCAAATGTGGCCTTGAAAAGGGACGATATCATCTTGGCAGGGATCTCACAAGTGGAACTCAAGACTAGACCTGCAGTCCTTGACAAAATTTATAATTGGTAGGTCTTTAATGATGACATAGATCTAATCAAGTTCTTACACTGCATTGATCATTATGAAGCCCAAGAAATTGATTTCAATGCATTTGTTGAAGTAGATGGTAAACAAACTGTGTTTGGCCAAGAAGTGGTGCAGCTAAAAAAAAAAGATTCCTAAAGGGTTAATAGCACTAGAAAGGGTGTTCAATGGGAGTGACCGAGAAATCATGAAGCAAACACCTATAAGAAGGGAGGATATTGAAGAGATTAATCTTGGGACTGAACTTGCTCCAAGAAAAGTGTACATTGGAAAGAAGATAAGTCCTACAATCAGAAAGATGTTGATGGGACTATTGAGAAAATATATGCATTTTTTAGCATGGTCTTATGATGACCTTAAAGCATATAGAGATGATCTATTTCAACATGAAATTCCAGTAAAGCCTAATGCAAAACCCTTCAAACATAAGCAAATTTCAATTAAACCTACTCTAGAATTCAAGATGCATGATGAACTCATAAAACTTAGAGAAGGAGGTATCATTAAACCTATCAGACACTCTACTTGGGTTTCCAACTTGGTGCCCATCAAAAAGAAGAATGGGGATATAAGGTTGTGCGTAGACTTTCAAAATTTGAATATCTCCTCTCTTAAAGAAAACTATCCCCTCCCAAACATGGAAGCTATGTTGCAGAAGGTAATAGGATGTGAGCTCTTATCCATGATGGGTGTTTTTTTGGGATATAACTAGGTGAAGGTGAAAGAATAAGAATAGTACAAGACTGTCTTTACTACACCTTGGGGCACATATGTCTATGTGAGGATGCCATTTGGCCTCACAAATATTGGGGCCATGTTTCAAAGAGCTATGGACGTTGCATTTTATGATCTAATTAATACAATAATGGTGGTGTATCAGAATGGCCTTACAACATATTCTAAGAAAGCTGAAGACCATATTCAACATCTAGAGATCTTCCTCAAATCTCTAGAGTATGGTATTTCCTTAAACCATAAAAAGTACCATTTTGCTATGATTGAAGGAAATTTTTTGGGCCACATAGTTTCAAAGGATGGAGTAAGAATTGATCCAAAAAGAGTAGAGGCTATAGAATTGGGAAAATAAGCTTTGTAAGGAGGTTCATATCAAATTTTGTTGAGATTGTCAAGCCCATTTTAAGAATGTTGAAAAAAGGAGCTAAGATTGATTGGACTGTAGAAGAAATTGATGCATTCATATCTATAAAAAGAGCAATCAAGGAGGCCCCAATCTTAAAGTCACCCGACTTCAGCAAACCATTTTAGATTTGCTCATTTGCATCTTACCATACAATTGCAGCAGTGATGTTGCAGAAAAATGATGAGGGGTATGAGAAACAAATATCATTATTCACTAAATCACTTCAAGGAGAAGAACTAAAGTATGACATCACCAAGAAACAGGCATATGCACTTGTCAAAGTTATGTTTTGGTTGTTTTTACTGTAACTAGATTGATCTCCTAATCTACCTATGGACTTGCCAATTCCAATCAAGGGAAACTTGAAGGAGCTGGACCAACTAATGAGGATTTTAATTAAACCTCCTACACTTTGGGCTCTGCAAGATCCACGAGGGTGGTCCCCTTAATGTGTTTACAACCTCTGCACCAATATTATAAACAACATTAACAACAATAGATACCTCACTCAATAGCTCAACAAAATGGGATAAAATTGAATAGAATTGGTTGTTCATCAGTAATATTAACCATTTGGAGCGTGAGGTAATTACAACAACACTTCATAGTTAAAGATAGTCATTGATTTTCAATTTGTATCAAGCTCTAAGCAAAAACAAACAAATATTGAACCTCATAAACAAGTACAACCTAGATCAGTGCCATATACCATTGGAGGAGTCATTCATAAGCATTTAAGGATTTATGACATATTTAACACATAACATGTAAGATCTCTAATAATATTGCCTTACAATATCATCATAATGTATTCTAACCCAATACTTCTTATCAAATCCTTATATAAAACATACCCCCCTATGATCCCATTCAAGCATTTTAATTAATTCCTTGAATTAAAGCTAAATTGAGAATCATACACACCACAATAGTGAGATGAATGAAACTACCCTTGATTATTTTGTTCAAAATTATGATATGCTTATACAATGGAGAGACATGGGTTTGAAATAATTTCTTTTAATTCAATTGCCAGTACTATCACAAAACATCAAATTCCCATGAATTCGAAACCTACTACAAAATTACACAAAACCTAAATTGCATTTTCACTAAAACTATCAGGCTATACAATTTGCTCTGCAACTTTTCCTAGACTCGACCCAAAATTATCTAACTTGCTAACCCGTATTTTTGGCCTTGAAATCCTTCTTATAGAGAATGAAGGAGAAAACAAGCATTAGGCCAGAAATGCACATGTCACCAGTCACTTGGACTGCCCAGTGACATTTCAAAAATTTGTTACAACAACTGAGTCCTTGAAGAATCTTCTTGTTCATCCTACCCGTTGAAAAATAGTTGATGCATCGGCCAAACTTCAAAAAACCTATGCCAAAACTTCCATCAAAACCTAACCAGAATATGTTGTAACTACAACGGCTGAGCTGTTAATCACCAATAGCCAACTCTGTTTTACTCCTCCCTGGTTAAGTAAACATTTACCCATATCTAGTATTCTTCATCAGTCGACCAATCAAAATTAATTACCTTACTCACCTTAGCACTATAAGGTGTGTACTTTACCGCTACCTGATTTGCCTCTCTTTCAAAAGATTCCAAAAATGTGTTGGTGCTAATGATCTTGTCCATACAACTCACCAACAAGTCATAGTCTGAGTCATCACAAATCAATTTGATTTGTGCATTGATGACCTCATCTGCTCTATCTTGCCACTGTTGCAATGATTTAACATTTCCCTGTGCATCAATTATATCAGGTAAAGATGTATCACTCCAATCATCAAAACTTTTTACCAAATTCCTTGATTTTCCTACTCAAATCATCTAGTAAGGCTTGAAAACCTTGTAATGACTTTACAAATATTTGAGTAGGCCTTAATGATTGGGGCCTATTATTTGTATCAAACCTAGAGGCTTTGTACATTATATCTAAATCATTGGCCCTAGGGATCCATTTCTCAACTAAGGGCAACACTACCTCCTAATCCCTATTAATATTATTTATTGCATCCAAAAATAAAGAATATAAAGAATACACTGATGGAAACCTGCCATCAACCTTTTCATTCAAGTACCTCAAAACTATATCAACAATCTCACTCTATTTTACAAGTGCTCCTTCCTCACTTGCCTTTAAGGCTACCTGTAACTCTGTAATCTTGTTCATCAGTTGCTTCTTGGTAGGATCCACAAAGTATTCAATTTATTCTTCAATTGGCTCTAATGTAGGACTGAGAGAAGGAGTTTGGGTGGGGAACCCTGGTGTAGAAACAATTGGAGAAGTAGGAGGTATTGATCTTGATGTGGAGGGAAATGCCATGATACCTAGAGCACTTAAAGTCTCCCCAACTTGCCTATACTTTAACCCATCCAGCTCAGTCTGCAGCTCAACATTCCTTTGCTGCAACCTGCTGTACTCTCCAATTATAAAGTTGTATTTCTCTATTAAGCTCTTCTTCTCGACTTCTTCCCTCTCAACAGTCTTTTGGGCCAATTTGGCCACATTCACAGCTAAGTTAGTAGCCTCTATAGTTGAAGTTTATGAGGCTCTCTTTATTATTAACCCTCCCTTTAGGTTTGGGCTAATGTCAGTAACATTAGGCTTTTTACCCTGAGGTGCCAATGCCCCAAATTGCTAGGGTCTCATATTCTTCACTAAAGGCAGAATCTTACAGTGCTGCCTTGATCTCTTCCTCATAATTCTGCAAGGGATGTTTGGATTTTAGAATAGTATTAAATTCTAAGTTGTATCTTATATATCCCATTCAGGAAAAATTAATACAGCAGCCTGAGTCACTAATTTTCTTCCATCCTCAGGAGTGATGTTCTTGAATTCTTCCATTAATTCATTTTTTACTTCATCATCATTCTCTTGGTTAGACCTATCAGGCCTCAACTCTCTTCTCTTCTTGCATTTATCTTGATACTCTTCTAATCTCATTCTCCATACTAATTGCAAGAACACTGGAGTTTTAACAAATGCATCATCATCTAAAAATGCCTTGCATGCCTCCATCCTAGCATCTTGCACACACTGTCCCTTCACATCCACATCAGACAAAACCAATTGAGTTGACTTGGGAGGAGGTATACCAACCTGCATATCCTGATCTGTGACAATGATTTCATCCATTAAAGTCTCTTATGCCTTTTCACTCTTTTGCCTCTTAGGGCTTGGCTCTGATGGTGGTGGTGAAGGGTTATCCTCTGGTGATGAGTCCAAATCAATTATTTTTATTCCCCCAGGTGCTTTGACCTATTGTGCTTGTTGCACACACGCCCCATTCGGAACGGGGACCCTCTCTTCCCTATTTTTCTTGTCAGGTCCTTTTTGGCTTTGCCTCATTTTGCATGCCCATTTTGCGACCTAAAGGGTCAATGTGTTCCCAAAAGACACATTTTAAGTTTGACCAAATTTGGCCCCTTTTGAAAATGTTCAATCTTTCCCTTTTCGATTTTCCATTCTAGATTGGCTGTTATAGCCAACCGCGGCCAGACGTCTTCCCGGCTTGTCGGGTCCGACCTGCTGGGTTTCCCTTCCCATAATTTTTTCTCTGGATTTTTGTTTTCAAATGGTAGTGGTTAGATGTCTTCCCGACTGCCAGACCCTGGTCCTCCTGCCACCACTCACAAATTTGAACTCACCAAACTATCTGGCCGCTGTACGAAACATTAAATTGTTGTATTAATTGCAGTTTTGGCTATAAAATTGGATTTCAAACTGTCATTTTCACATGAACGAAGTGATAGAAAATTTGTAGAGCTTCCCAACATCCAACGCTTTTTTACCCCATACCCGAGCTCTCGTCCTACCGTATTCCGCACATTCAACAATATCCTTCTTCAGGATTTCGAGGTATGTCCTCCTTCCACGTACCTCATCCTCCTTTTCATGAAATTCTGGGTTAAAACAAAGTAAAAATGTAAAAATGGGTTAAAATCTGGTAGATTATTACTCCCACTAAAAAACCCACCATCTAAAATCCGGGAAAACCACATAAAATCATCGGAATTCAATGTCCGAGCTTAACCCCGCCGCCGTTGTTCTTCGGAATAGTCGCTGGCGTCTCCCAGACCTGAACTTTCCCATGGTCATCCACACAAAACACAAAATTCAAACTTCGAAAGTTGACAATGGCCAAGCCTGTCCTAGATCACGGCCTCCATATTTCCCTTCATGGGTTTCCGTTGTGCCCCCGCTGTCGTGAACGGCCTCCCTCGAGCATCTTTTCGACCCTCGGATCCCGGGCTTGCGAAGTCCATTCCAAAAATTGAAAAATTGAGAATCGGCCATGTTGTGACCTTTTCACACATCGCCCCATTCAAATGAATGTTTGGATATTCCATGTGGGTTTTGCAAGAGCTTCGCAATGATATGACATGCAAGCGGAATGAGTCAGTTTTCAGGGACTTACTATTTTTAGCCAGTGCCGGAACGTTGACCAATTTTTTGGGTTTTTCTAGGTTTGTTGAGATCCCAAGGGCATTGTGACATGCAAACTCATCCAACATCCAATCGACCACTTTCCGGACACTTACTATAAATAGCAGTGTCATCCTAGCAGCATTCATGGTACCACTTGGCACAATGAATTGAATTGTATGATGTTCTTGTCAAGGGTGCATTAGGCTTTGCACCAAGAAATTTTCTTTGGAGATATTTTCAAACCAGTGGTGCCAGAAGGTCCAAATCTCAGTGAATTGTTTGAGAGATACAAAGAAAGAAGCAAGAAGCAGTTGAGCGTTGAAAAGGTGCCCGTGGAATGCATCCTATTGACTGGCTGGTGTAGAATTCACAATGAGCGGCATTCAAAATCCACTTGTCAATTATGCAAGGAGGCCATCAATCAAGTGCAACATCAGTTAGGATATTTGGAACATCCAAGTATATCTAATGTGGAATTTTCAGAGGACTGCAAAGAAGCACACATTCAGCCAGCATACCTTGCACCAAAGGAGGAATGCCTAGAAGATGAAACATGGAAGGAGCATAGCACCACATCATGTGACAATCAAGGGAGTGATTTTCAAGAAGGTAGCACGAGTGCAGTTGAAAGTGAAGTTTCGAACATTGCACCAAAGGAAGAAGGCGTTGTGGAAGATGTTCAGGGAAACAAAGAAATTGTGGGCAATGATCAAGGTTCAGAAAATTGTCACAAAGATCTATCACTTGATGCTTCGCCAATCCAAGAAAAAGAGGAAATCCTTGCCGAGCATTCATCCGCACCACAAAGAGAAGGTCCAATTGAAGAGCTGCAAATTATAGGAAAAGGAATCTCAAGTACCCATGGGGAAGATGATCAAAAGGATGGGCAAAACGGTGAGCAAGTTATGACATAAAGAGAAGTGTATGAAGAACAATCATCATATTTTGAATGTCCCGCCTCCCGCCCACAAACAGAACAATTTGAAGGGGCGCTACCCTTTATATTTGAAGACCAGCTTATTAAGGAATCTTTAATTTTTGAGGACGCATTTACAGATGTACACAAGGATGCTCGATTTATTCAACATGAGGATACAGATGGGTTGTTCCTGGGTTTCAAGGATGAGTCAAAATTCCACGAGCATGATGTTGGTGAAAATGAAGTATTGTATCACCAACTGCGACCTCCTGAAGATGAATGGATAATAGAGGAATATCAACTTGAAGGTCAAGTACCACCTGATGAAGCAAAGAGTGATGAACAATTTGAGGGGGCGCTAAGTCTACTTCCAAGAGGGTCTCAAGATGAATCGGAAAGTGAAATTTTGCATGTCATAGATGCAAATGAACCACACATCACCAACTGCGACCTCCAAAGGATGTTTGGAATCTCTCTTCACATGATGGGTCGATGCACAATGATCAAGAGTCTCCATTCAAGAATGAAGAACACCAAGTTGTCTCTTTCCTTGCTCTTGATTTTGGAAGTTATGAATTTGATTATGGAGGTCTAGGAAGGACAACTTGCTTGTGGATTAATCATGGTCTAGAGGAGTTGCCTCAATTGCTAATCTTTCATGAAGTTTTGCTTGAGTTTGAGATTTGTACTGTGAAAGATTACTTTTTCGAGTTCAAAGACGAGTTTTCTAGGCTCCGCACTATCACTACTATTGTGTTGTCGTTGAATGTCCTAAGAAATCATGCCAGGAGTTGGATGTATTTTTGTCCTCTGAGTCTTGTTCGTTCGAAATTTTGTCCTATTAAAGTAGGTTTTTATTTTCATTTTTGCTTGAGTTGGTCCACTTTGCTTTCCTTAGTTTAGTTGAGAATAAAGGGGGATCCCATTTGTGAAGGTGGGGGGGTGCTGTGTCATTCAAAAAGCGCTTTAGAATCTGAGGTTGTTCTTTTGAGTTCTATCATTTGGTTAGGATTTGTACTTGACTCGAAAGGGAATCATCTATTGTGTCTTGACACCAAGTCTCACGATTACTATATTTTACACACATAATTGGTTGATCTAAGTCATTGAGGTTTCTTGGGAGAAGTTGTGGCAGGTGAAAAATCTTAAATCCTACTTGATCATCCTTGTGATTCTCAAACCCAAATGAGCTTCACTGCTTATGAGCCAAGAATGAGAAAAGGAAAAATGTGCTAAAAAGAAATATCTGAAAAGGAACAATGAAAGAGATATCAAAATATTTGGCTTTGGGAATTCGCGAATAACTCCATCGGGGCTATGGATGCCCAGCTGGCAATGGAGCAATATGCGTGGGAATTACAAGATGCTTTAAAAGTTAGGATCATTACGTAGCTTGTCATGATGGATTCTAGGAACTTCAATGGTCTTTTGGGATGGGATAAACGTAGATGCACGCATGTGTAATTAGAAGATGAGGTGCCTTGATCCAATTTAGGATTCCTCTTCCCTTTTAAGTGTGTCCCCTAGCCAGTTGATAGGTTGGAAAGAATTATCCAAAGGTTCTAAGTATGAAAGGGGTTTGTCTTTGAAATGTCCAGGAACATTTATTTGAGGTGGCGCTAATGTTGTGACCTTTTCACACATCGCCCCATTCAAATGGGGACCCCCAATTTTTGCTCCATTATGGTCTTTTGGATTTTGTTTTGTCTCTCTCTCTGTCTCTCTAATCTTTTTGTTCTTCTGGGGATGTCCCATCTTTTGACTTGATTTGGAATTTTGGCTAAATTTGCGAAGTTAGGGTTTTGTTCTTCAGGTTGGATTGAAGTTAAATTGAGTTGACTAATCGACAGCTAAGCTTGGCATTGCAATCAGAGAGTTCGTGGCAGGATCCCACTGAAATCTTACTGAAATCTGACAACTTACTATTTTTAGTAAGTGCTCAACACAAGGTCTTTTCCTCAGGATTTCAGGATTCTGGCTACTTCAACACATCCGGGCAACTTCAGGGTGCCTACACATGAAATTTGAATAGATTCAGACAACTGGCTATTTTTAGCAGTTCAGCCTTTAGAGGCTATTTTTGGGGTTTAAATGAACTATTATCCAAAACATGATTGGAGAATGGATCTGGGTTTTTCAAGACCTTCACGATGGTGTGACATGCAAACCGAATTGGTGACTTTCAACGGTTCAACCTTCAGAGGCTATTTTTAGGGTTTGCATGCATAGTTTTTCAATGCATGTCTGAATATTCCATGTGGGTTTTGCAAGAGCTTCGTAATGATATGACATGCAAGCGGAATGAGTCAATTTTTAGGGACTTACTATTTTTAGCCAGTGCCGGAACGTTGACTAGTTTTTTGGGTTTTTTTGGGTTTTTTGAGATCCCACGGGCATTGTGACATGCAAACTCATCCGACGTCTGATTGACCACTTTTCGGACACTTATTATAAATAGCAGTGTCATCCCAGCAGTTACCCAACATTTTAGTCCAGCAATCAGGAGCAATCAGGGAATCGGGAGCAGTTCGGGGCACATGCAAATCAAATTAGGGTTTCCACTTTTATAGGGGCAAGACATAGAAATTGCCAGAATAAAATACCCCACCGATATCAGCATCATCCAAGCAACCTACTAGAAAAATTTGAGCGAAATCGGAGAACTTACTATTTTTAGTAAGTCATTTCAGGGCTATAAATAGCAGGTCTGCACTTGAGGTAGGTATGAACAGGGCACTCAAGTTATCAGGATCAGGCAGAGAAAGTTTCAAGTCAAACGGAGCTACTGAAGATAGGCAACCTTGAAACTTACTATAAATGGCAGGTGGCTATAAATAGCAGGTTGGCATGTATGACAGGCAAAGCAGGTTCATCAAACTACAGGGATCACATGGTGAAAAATTCACGACAAACGGAGCTGTGGAAATCAGGAAAGCAAGGACTTACTAAAAATAGATGGCAAAGGTAGCTGAGGCGTTGAAGAAATTTTCAAATCTACAAATGGAAACTAGTAGGAGGAAGTATGAAATGCACCCAAGCATGAAGACTGGCATCAAAAAAAATAAAAAAATCCAAAGCATGAAATTTCCTCCTCCCCATGGGAAATGCGCCCAAGGCAATGTGGTGTTTGAAAAGTTTCTAAGTGTTTGCAAATTCCTCCTCACCCCCTCAAATGCGCCCAAGTCATAGAGGAGAGTCATAAAAATTTCTAAGGCAATGAAATTTCCTTCACCTCATGTGAAATGCACCCAAAAGTTTCTCCACCCAATGCTATTTGTGCCCAAGGAAGGAAGTGTTTAAAAAGTTTCTAAGGCGTGGAATTTTCCCTCACACACCCTCAAATGCACCCAAGAATGGAAGTAGCATGAGTGATATGTGCCCAAGGGTGAAGATGGAAGTTGACATAGGAAAATGTGCCCTCAAGCAAGAGAAAGTTCCTCCAGCACATGTCAAATGCGCCCACAACAAGATGAAAAGACAAGGGTGAAAATACGCTAAGTGGTAAAAATTCCTCCCCACCCCTTCAAATGCGCTCACATGTGGAAGCCAACTAGGCTAAATGCGCCCAAGGTGGAAAAATCACAAGTGAAAATGTTTCTAAATACAAAAAATTCCTCCACCCTACTTCAAATGTGCCTTGGCAGAGGAGATGCATGAAAAAGTTTCTAAGTATTTAAAATTTCCTCCTCCCTATGTAAAATGCGCCCAAGGCTACAAGGTTGGCATAAAAAATTCTAAGGCAAGTTAAAATGGAAGGAGCTACCCCTAAATGCACCCTTGAGGGAGGAGGCTTGAAAGAAAATATTCTAAGTGTTGGAAAAATTCCTCCTCCATACCTGAAATGCGCCCAACATGAAGGTGTCACTCAAAAAAAGTTTCTAAGGCATCAAAAATGGAAGCTTGGTAGGTAAAATGCGCCCTCAAAGTGAAAATTTTGCCCCCTTCCCATGTCATATGCGCCCAAGGTGTGGACAAGAGGGCGTGATTTTAAGAGAGGTTTTTAAGTGTTGGCGGATTTCCTTCTCCACCCCCTAAATGCACCCTTAGGTGGAAGTTGACCCATGAATATGCGCTCTTGTTTGTGGAGGAAATAGTATAGGATTGCTAGGGCGTAGGAATGCCTAAGGTTTGAAATAGAAGTGGAAGACCTCAAATGCGCCCAAGGTAGAATCAAGGAATTTAAATATTTTCTAAGGCATTTTCAAGGGTGAAAGTGTGAAGGACGCCTAGGGGGGTGATGCTAAAATTTCCCAAGGCAGGATGAAATGCGCCCATAAACATGAGGAATTTCTTCAGGAAAATCAAGAAAATACTAAGGCAGGAAAAATGGAATTTATAGGCGTGGAGTTCCTCCAGAATGAAAATGGAATCAACCTTAGCAAATTTTTCTCAAAATAATAAAAATTAAACTTACCCCTTCGTTTGGATACACATGGAAATTATGATTTCTAAGGGGAATTTTCTTCTGGGTATTGGACATTTCCAATTAGGAGATGGTTTAAAACTCTTCCATGCCTTGCTCGCATTGTTTTGACAAGGATTTTGGCCTGGAACCCATTCAACAAAGTTCCTAAGGCTCAGATGGATAAATTTTCTAAGGCATGGAAAAGGAAAGCAGAGGGGGTCAAATACACTACGGGGAAGAAATTTGTCTAAGGTATGGAGGAATTTGAAAATGAACTGAAGCTCGAGCATCAAGCATTCAAATGCATCCTCAAGATGAAATATCTTCTAAGGCACAAACTCCAGGCAAGGTGGTGGATACGCCCATGATGAAAGTTTGCTAGAAAAGTGATGAATTCTATCAAGATCCGGAGATCAAGCGGTCAGAACATGGAAACTAGGTAAGGTAAGTGAGTTTATATTACAAAATTTTTGATTCTCTTCTTTTTGTTTTGCAAGATGAACGTCGAGGCCAAGGCATGAGGACTTGAGTTGATGGAGCTAGACAACGTTACAACTCTGGAAAAAGAGAAACGACAGTGGAGATTGGCCTAAGGCATTGGGAACATGGTGCAAAAGGGGCTAAATATGCCCAATGCAGTGAGTTGAAGAAGTGTGAAAGTTGCAAGAGGAGGAAGTGCATCCAAGAGTCAAAGCAACAGGAGGGTTGAATGTCAAAACCTTTCAAATTTTATTATCTGTGGAGACGATCTTAGAGACTCTTTTGCTCTCCTCCTAACGCAACAGAATTGGCAAAGAAGAACAGTGGGAACACGTTTCTGGACGAGAATCTTCTAGAAGAAGATAGTGGGCATTAATTGCTCATAGTGGTTCCTACAAAGGAGTGGAGAATATTCAGTGCATTCATTGCCCCACTCCTCTCTATGGTGGTTTTTAGGGCTAAAACCCTAATTAGGGCATATGTGGCTTGATCTGAGCCCTTCATTGTAATTGACTCTAAGCCATCCACTAAAATGGGCTAGCTATAAAAGGGGCATCCCCCCTCATTTGTAATATATTAGAGTAGATATCAGATTGAGAGTAGAGGAGATAGAAGTTAGAATAGATAGAAAGATAGCTTAGAAGTTAGCTTAGTTTGGAAAGGAGAGAAAGACTTTCCCTTTGAAAGTTTTTGTACAAGATTGTTGTGTAAGACTCCCATAATATAAGGATTTTCATTGATTGGTGATTCTATCTTGCATTGTGGGTAGTTGACGAGATCTTTTCGTCTTTCCAATTCAAGTAGATAGAGTAGAATAGACTTTATTTTATGCAAGTGGTTGTTAATTGTGGAGCGTGGCGCTTTGGTTTGAGCATATCTTCTTTCATCCCTACCACTAGTGGGCTTGCTGATGGTAAGTTTGCCCTGCGTGGTCAACTGGAATATCAGTACTTAACTTCGGTTGTGATTCATATGTTCACTTGCATCATTGTGATGGGGTGTGTATGCTGAATCATAATTTGAACATCTTACTCATCCTTTGAAGATTGCACCAACTTTGTCAGAGTTTTCTGAAGGGAGACAAAGTGAAGTCTGGTTTGAAGATTGTTTAAGTCGATCCTCGTCCTCCACCCCTTTAGGAGTAGATGGTAGCATCTCTAATCCTTATATCCTTTTACATTCAGCATTATCTGGTTAGTTTAAGCACTCGAGCATCACTGACAAATCTCTCGAAATTTGAGAATCCTTTCTTCTGAATGAGCAACTCACGTAAGTCCCCTTGGGATACCCAGCATATTCACATCAACCAACTGAGTCTATTCACGATAAAAGGAACCTTGGAGTTGAACGCATGAACTTTCACACAATCTTAGCATGTGGAATACTTTGATCAAGAGGGAATAGAGTGACCGTTGGACATTTTATTCTGTGTTGGTGTTGTCATAAAAAACACGTCAACAGGCCAAGGAACAAACTGTCTCCGAGATCCAACCCTCGAGGTTTTGTTCCCGGAATTCCCTGCTAACTTTGCCGTTGTGAACGGCCGGCCTTGAGCGTCCTCCCAAACCTCGGACCTCGAGCGCATAAAGTCCATTTAAATTTACAAGGAAGGAACCAAAGTCCAAATCCAATCCGGACCCAAACCTCTAGAATTTCGTGTCATTTTCGCCATTTCGAATGATTGTCCCAGAGTGACTTTTTGACTCTCGAACCACGGCCCGCTTTTCACTGAGCATGAAATCTAAGCAGAGAACTACCATCCAAATATCCTTCAGACTCCGGACTCTGAAATTCCACCTCCGAGGTTCTATTCCACTTTTTCCCTTCAAAATGGCCAAACCTGGGTGACTTTCCGGCCTCTGGGTTCCGACCCTTTGTTCACCATCGGGCTTTTCCACCTTCTAAATTTGTCCCTAGGGATTACTTTCTAGAATTCCACTCCTAGATTGCTGCCTACATTTCATCGTTCTGAATGGCTAACCTGAAACTACTTCCTGATAATGTCAATCCAAGCTCTGGAATTTGATGCCCGGAGCTCCGTCTTCCTTGCGCTATTTCTAGCGGCCTTCCTACAACTGATACCCAAACGCCTAAATGAGGGCTCAAATGACCTCCAAATCCAAAAGGACTTCGACCCACTTGCTAAAATTAGGTCTTCTTTAACACCAACCCTCAATTGAACAAATCCAACACCGGGAAACACCTTTGGGAGTCCCATACCTCATTTGCCCTTCCAAACGACATTTTGCCAAGGGAACTCCGACCTTGGAAGCCTGAGTCACTTGCCTTATTTTCTAATGATGTTTTATCAAATGTTAGATGATTATCAAATATGAATGAAGATTGTGGATCTAAACTCGATGTGCAGGGACTTTTCCGAGGTCACTTTCCCATAATAATGTTGCTATTTCATGTCATTTGTGTAGGATTTATGGAATTTAGCGCAAAAGCTTCTTGTGCATCCCAAGAAAAAGGGGAAAGGAATAACCAAAGCACCCCAAGGCAAAGAGTATAAAGATCAAATGAGGTACAAGTTTCAAGGGGTTCCCTTACAATCTAGAGTCACCACTCTTTGGAGAGATGTCATGGATACCAATATCGGTCAAGTCGATATTGATGAGTTTACATAGAGAGTCAAGGTGAATCCCAAAATAGAAAATGCAAGATTGATAAGGAGCAACAGACTTGCCAAAGCTGCAGGCTTCCTACCAGCCTTGGTGGCCCCAAAATTAGTAATGGTGTGTGTAGAGGCATATCAACCTAAGACTATAACTATAGTGGATCGAGATGGGAATATCCTTGCAGATATGTCTCCGCTTAGTATAACGACAACTTTCCACATTCCTTCCTTCAAGAGCATAGTGACACCCACCATAGAAGAATGCAAGGCATTAAGGGAGAAAGATCCTTTGAAATGCAAGAAACTAATCAATTAGTACTAGTTAAAGGACAAGTGAAGTAGTGCCGGAAAGCTCCCTCATGAGCTTTTTCATAGTGATTTCTTCGAGGATTACCATGACCTCGTGACCTTGCTAAGCCGAGTAATGGGTTTTCCTGCTGCGGCCTTCTTCTAGGAGTGGATGTTATACTTTGTGGAACAAATTCTCCACGGTAACAACACGACCTTTTATTGGGGGGAGATAATCAGTGATTGCTTCTACAAATAGTTTATGAGTGTGAAGAAGACCTCCAAGTTCTTCATGACATCCTACTTGGTGTACTCCCTCGCCAATTAGTGGCATTATCATGGATTGACTGTAGTACCCAATGAGGTATCGGGAGTAGAGCTCAAGCCTTATGATAAATACCCTCAAATGCAGTACCAAAACTTCAAGAGGGATTATTGTAGGGTGAATGATGCATTCATCACCTACACCATTCGATCTCTAGGAGGTGAATTTTAGAGAAGAGTTTCCCATAGTGCTAGGGCCCTCCTCAGACAATACGCCTTCCTATATATACAATTTCCAAAGTTCACTTACATCCGTGCCTAGGGATTCACAGAAAGACCAAACAAGCTGCCCCGGTACCCCAATGATCGAATCATACTATTGGAGCTGACTTGGCAGCTGTGACACATTCATAATATCCTGAGCATCAAGCATCTGGTGGGTATACCTTACCCCATTGGGCTCAATCAAGGAATGTATAAAATTCATACCTCCTAGTGTGCGAGATACTCAAAAAGGGAGTTGGTCGAATACCACTTCCGGCAATATATAGCTCAGCCCCGAATTGTCCCATATGGTCATATTAGAAAGGCATTGGTATATGAGTATGCCCAGCTCCATAATGTGGAGGATTTCTGGGCTAATTGTAAAGATGATCTTGAAGTGCAGCTACAAAACTACATGTGCATGACTGCCTTCTATGTACGAAGAATCAACTTATGTCCAGTTCCAGACCAGATTGAAGAGGATGAAAGCACGGTGATCGATCTGGGATATGATTCCATCACCAATTTTCCACTACCTATGATTGATTGGGATGAGCAAGAGGTTGATGACCTCGACATACTCACCAAACCCGTTGAGGTCTGAATAAAGGCGTGGATCGACCAACAGGTGGCCCGACTGAAGCAACAGGGAGTTGCCTTAACATTTAAGGGGCTAGAAAGTGAACCGAGTGGCTCCGATGGTGAGGTGGCCACTGCTACAACTAAGGAAACATCCAAAACCCCACCATCAATCAAAACCAAAAAGAGAAAAGAAGCTGGTGAGAAGTTTCCCAAATCGAAGGTTTATGCCCGAAAGGCATCAGAGGGCGAGCTGCCAAAGAAACAGAGAAAAAAATCGGGGGCACGGGGATGTCTATGATACCCAAAGGTCTGCTCCATGGGATCAGGGGAGAAGGGTCTGACCCATCGAGGTCTCCATGTGCTATGATTGTTGCTGCTGTTGCCACCGCCTTGCATACTTAGCTTGAAGTTTCCGCTTCCTCCCCACCTGCGGTGGACATCTCTATCCACCTTGCTTCCACCTCTCCAATCATGCAATTCATATCGGTGGATTCATCCTCTACCACAACCTTGCCGATATCTTCTTCCTCTATGTCTCCTTCCCTTCCCTTCATTTCCACTGCTACGATGCCTGTCCTCAATCTCCCAAAATCCTTTGTAAAGTACATGCAAAATGTGCCATCCGAGCTTTCAGGGATGCTTACTAGTCCAATGGTGCAAGGTGCAATAGCTCAGGCTATGGCCAACACTCCAACTCTCCCTCCCCATATCGAACCACCAAGAATGGAGGCGACAATGCAGATATCAAATGAGCTTGAGTGATGATAGCTAGAGGCTACAAAGAGGCCAGAAGATGAAGAATTTGAATACCATGAGCACCCTTTGTTCGAACGTTGGGAGATCGATGAGGTACTTTACGACTCTTCCAGTGAGGGCAGTGAGGAGCTTGAGACTGAGTTAGTACGAGAAATGCATGATCTCGAGCTTGAGGTCGGGTGGAGCGAGCAGCTTAAGGAGATTAAGGATAAGGAAGTTGAAGATCGGCTTGCAGTGGATGAAGAAGTTAGTGCTCCAGAGACTGAAGGTAGTAGGTCTCCAACTGAAAGGCATGGCCAAACCCCAGAACATGATGAGGAAGCATCCCTCCATGAAGATGAGCAAGAAGATAAGCTCGAGGAACATGAACACAACCAAAATGAAGAAGAAAAGGGTGTTGAAAGGGAGGATCCCTCTAACGAGCAATTGCGCACCAAGTCTCCCACTAAGTGTATAATGCTCGAACAAGAATCTGATGAGGAGAAGGAGGATGCAAGGACTGAGAAGGGGTCCTTGTCATCAAAGCCACTGAACTCAAGACAAAGGACAACAAGAACCAAGGTAAGTCACTTAGGGAGGAGCCCCAAATGCTCGATTGGCTGGAGAGGCAGTTGAAGCAAAAGACTCCCACCCTAAAAGATCCTATGGTAAGGCTAGAAGCCATACTGGCCAGATCCTGAATAAGCACCAAGAAAGAGAAAAGATCAAAGATCAGATCGAAGGTGAGCATGAATACCTCCAGATCTAGGGCGGTACAAATAGCAACACCGATGGTTGGAAAACAAGTAATAACCTATAATGTCTCCACCATCAATTTCAGAGTATCCATGAGAGAGCAGAAGGTCGACCACCTCCAAGAATCGGTCGCCATGGTGGTGCACCTTATCTAGTAGGATAAGGTTTCGAAGGAGGAACTCAAGGCACAAGTGGCTGATCTGACAACCTATATTCAGTAGTGGTCATCCCCGAATGAGCAGCCCACTACGTCATCGACCCCGCCTTAGTTTTTATCTCAAGAGCATATCAATAAATTGGAGAAGAGAAGGAATTTGGATAAGACTACGGAAAATTGGTTCCAACAGGTCTTAGACATAGGAAACACAGGTATCAACTTGGCTATCTGAACAAAAAATAAGTTCTTAGAAGTGCAGAGAACTCTTGAGGGTACAAAGCAAGTCTGCGAGGGGTTCCCAAGGAAGTACAAAGCAGCCTAGCCAAAAATTGAGGCCATACTCGCGTTGCCAGGTGAGGTTTGGGAGAAAGACCTTGCCCTCAAGGATGATGACCACTGGTTAGTGGATGTATGGAAGCAAGATTTTGACCATTGAAAGGGAAAGCTAGAGCAGATTCTGGAATGGATGGTTTTGGATATTGAATGGGCCAAGGAGGCCAGAGAGGAGTGTGCTCAATACCTCAAGCTAATGATGGGGTATGAGCCGCCCATTGTCGAAATTAATCCAGAAAGCATAAAGCCACACTTCTTAAAGAACATGGAAGATGGGATGTCAGCTAAAATCACCACAGGTTTCATGAGTTTTTCTGCTTGAGCCTTCACCCAGTCAGAGCTTTTCAGAAGCAATGTTGCCAAGTATGATGATGACGACTGGAAGAAGCTTAACAACAATTCCCAGGAATGGAGCTACCAAGTGCTGTGATCGGATATTATGGAGGTGGACAAGCTTCACCCACTGATCTTGAGCTTCGTAGAATATGTATCCTTAAGGAAGCATGAAGGAAACCCTGTCATCGATGAAGAATTCCTCAAAGAGTAGCTGCAGCAAAGGGAAAACAACAAAAAGATGAAATTGCTACAGTGCTGTCACTAGATGACAAAATAGGGAAAAGACAAGAAATGTTTTATAAATGTAATACATTTGGGGGTAGGTGAAACCCTAGTGTAAAGTGAATCTTGGCCACCCATTTTTCTTTTTGAAAACTATAAATAGGGCTCTCCTCCTTTCATTTGAAGAGAGTTGAGTTGTTGTAAAGGCATGCTGCATAAATTATAATAGAAAATATAGTCATTTCTTGGTGTATTTTTGGGTTCTCCACATGTTTCATGATTCTTCTCCCCTTAGTTAAAACTTTACTTCAATTTACTTTGTTGTTCTAGTAACCTATAGTTAGCTTTAGTGGATTTAGTATGTTGTCTTTGGTTATGAAGGTTTTTGTTGTGTGTATGCTTTCCTTGTCCATACTTTTGGTCATTTGCTACTGGTAGGTGACTGTGTAAAGTTAGCCTGGACTTTAATTTCATAGCTGCTCCTTAAACTTTGTCTTTATTCACATTTATATGGAAAATGAATGATGAATATTTACAGTCCTTAGAAGATAGCATAGATTTCATGACATTATGAGAATTTAGATTAAGTGAAATCCTATTTAAGGAAACTGTCCACAGTAGGAACCTCCATGATCACTATTCATCAGTAGTTGCAGGTCTAGGAACCATTCTTCTTCTCTTCCTTTTTTCCTTTTTTTTAAGAAACAACTTGTGCCAAGGTTCATTGCACATTGTAAAGCCAAATCTGACGAAACAATGGAGTCTGAGACTATTGTCTGAGCCTGTAGCAAAGTGTAGTAATTTCATATCTGAAGAACTCCATTCATCGACCCAATTCTCCAACAGCTTTAAATCACGTAAGACCACCTTGTGATTCCAACAAATCACATCAAACAAATGATATATTCCAAGCACTGTCAAGATATGACATCCGAGAGACCTTGGGATAGTGTTCTGCAATTTGATTGTGGAATATTGTCTTTCAAGAGAGGTAATGCACCTGCATATTACCTATGTTGAGAAGTGCATAAAAACACCATCAACAGAACTAGCACTAGAAGGAGGGCTAGAAGATAAAGCTGGATCGAATTAGGTCATTCTCCCTTGAAAGATTTCATCGACTTTTGAGATCTACCCTGAACAAGGGAGAATTTCAGGAATTACAGCTCTCTATCCAAGCTAAGAGAGCTAAACGAAGGGAACCATCCATCACCAATTCGCCCGACCAGACTACTGCTCTTTCACCTCCATTTTCTCTAGCATCGTTGGTAGTAACACCTTCCACTCATCTAATCCATATCGCCTTCCAGGTTGTCACCCTGTCTGGGCTGAACACTGCCTTTCAGCCAAACATAGTCACCAGCCCTGCCGCTGCCGTGTCGATTGCTATTGCTCATTTACAGTTACAAGCTAATTTGGTGCAACCACCTCCACCACCCCCTCCAATGGCATGGTTGGGTAATAACCTGTCTCCTTTGGCCTTCAACCTCTACCATGATATGCCAAAGAATCCCAAGAATTTTTGCATGAAGTTTAACTCCCGGGATCCATAGAGGACAACCAAGGAGCATGTCAAGATCTTTGAAATTTCCCTGAAGACTATGTAGATCATATACAAAGATATGGCTTGTAGGTTCTCCCTACTCCTTAGGGGAGGAGGCCTTCTATTGGTACGTCAATTTTCCCATCGGGACTATCAACACATGGGATCTTTTGAAGAATGCATTTTTGTAGAAGTTCAAGACCCCGGTTAGCCCCACAGATTCGTATCAACACTTCATGTTAGTTCAAAGGGAAATCAATGAACCGATCAACTCATTCAATGACCGCTTCCATCGAGCGTACACTCGGCTGGAGGCCCCATACATTTTCAACAATGTTGCCATTCTGCCTATTTACTATGTAGCATTGGACCACCTCACTTTAGCTCTGGTGAAAAGAATGAGACCACCACCCACTAGGATGGTCGATGCATACACTAAAGCCATTATCACCAACATAGATTTGGGGTAGAACATATCCGGTTCGTTGCCTTCTCTTGGGAAAACCGCACATCCAATGCAAATACAGGGGCTCACGCAAGCCTTGCAGCATCAGACACCCTTGTTGAATCAAGTACCACAACTACCTCTGGTTCCACATCCTGGGCAACCAATGAATTAGGCATATCCAGTCCCTCACTACTTGCTGCCCCAACAATAATAGTCGCATCCTCAACCATCCCAGGTACCTGCGTACCTTCAGGTAGCAAAATTCTCACACACTCATCAGAATCAGTCGGCCACACAACCTGTGTTCCTTCAGAATGTCGTGATGCAACCAAACAACACCAAAAAGGATAAGATTGACGAGCTCACAAAAATGATCAAGAAAATGTCGACTGAAATGATGCACTTAAGGAATCAGAACCACTAGTTGTAGGCGTCGCAAAAGAGAATCGAAGCCAACCTTAATAGGGAAAACCGAGATTAGCATGAAAATTAGGACAATCGGGATGCTAGCACATTGTCAGGGAAGAATTATGATAGAAATCAAAACTCGGGCCAAAACTTCGACAGAAGGCCCTTCCAAAGGCAAGACTAGACATGGAATACATGCCCCAACAATGGTGGCATTCCCATACCTCTTGATCAGCCCAACAATAATGAAAACCCTGCAAATAGAGTTTACTTGGTAGAGGCTACTCTATCTGGCTGGTGTCGCATACACAAAATGAGTCACCATTTTGAACTGGATTGTCCAAAATTCCAAACTGCCGCTGAGATTTTCCAGGTAGAAGTTTAGAATGTGGTGGACAATTCAGGGTGCAGAGATATTGTCCCATCCAACCCATATGATTCCTTGGTGTTGGTGCTAAACCAGGTTCCTTTCCCAAGGGAGGAATACAACACACTAGAACTGGAAGGTGCCGATTCAAACAATAACGATAAGGCAGAAGAGGTAGGTTCCGAAAGTCCTTTAGCTCAGATTTTTGATTCAATAGATAATGGTCCCAAAGATGATGAAGAAGAACCTAGGGAAGATGAAGTCCAAATGTTTCACCAACGGACTACCCCTTACAAACTCAATAATAGACATGTTGGAGGTCATGTTGGAGGTCCTTTTACAACCTCCACCCCGCCAAATAATTTTAGCACCCCTCGTGATCTGAATGCAAATAATAACCTGGGTTATCCCCATACACCCACATGGTACCTCAGCAGAAACAAATAGCAAAACAACAGCCAAAGCCAAGCCACCACCTCCTCCCGCAATGTGTCTTGTGATCAAGTAATTGAGTAGATGGGGGAGTATATTGTTGAAGAATTCAAAAAGGTGAAGCTAAGTGATCCACATTCAAACTTCTAAAGGTGTCTGCCATAAGGAATGCCTTTTTCAGAATGAGAAATGAGACTCCACCACAAGGGTCAACTCAGGAAACTCCAGCAAAGAAGGTCTCCTTTGACGATCAACAAAGTGAGCCGATTTTTAGGCAAATCTTCAACAGTAAGGCTGACCCACTAGCAGGTCAACAAGCAAACAAACAGCCTGATAGGGTAGCTAATCAGGTACCAACCCAAAGCAAGGGAAACAAGAAGGACAAGGGTCAAGTCACCCAGGTGGACATTTTTGGAGGATTGTTTCAAGGGAAATTCGAGATTCCTCCCTTTCTGACCACCACCCATGTGTTTGGGAAGAACCTCCATAACTGCCTGCTTGATTCAGGAGCCTTGGCCAATGCTATGCCCCTGAGCATGTGCAAGGCACTCGAAATAACACCAACTCCTTCCCAGAAGAAGGTGACGCAACTTGACAAAACTGAAATCAGCATAGTGAGGGAAATCAATAGAATACTTATGTAGGTTGCTGCAGACCCCCGGATCCAATAGACTATAGACATTCAGGTGGCTGATATCCCAGATATGTATGGTATAATCCTAGGAAGGGATTTCATGAGGGCATTGAATGGATACGTCGCAATGGATTACTCGCATATGTGGCTACCATGGAAAGGAATGCCAAATCAGAACAGGATCGATCGGGAGCCACACATGAGATTTATGATCACTGAGTACAACAATGCGAACGAGGTGTTGTATGCCGAAACAAGTTTAAGAAATTATTCCCTAGTGTCGTACTTGAATGAGCAAGAATGCCTTGAAGAAGAAGGAACAAGCAAGGTTTCCTCATATTATGCAGTCCACCTGCTAATTTAGCCAATGCCTCTCAGAGCACCGAAGTGTTGATAGAATCCAACGATGAAGATTCAGGAGAGGACAACAGTCTTGGACTGCTCGATGGTTTCCAAGATTTCATGGAAAAGTGCATTTAGGACCAGCTTAGTCTGGGAACCCGAATGAACTTTCAGGAACTCTTGCTCCCTAACTGGTGCAGGGTACACAATGTTGCTCACTCAGAATTTGACTGCTACTTGTGCCAAATAGTAATTGAACACGTTAAAAAATAGGCTACTCCGAAGGAGAGAGCAAGAGCAATGTCGCACGAACAAACATGTTCCATCCCTACACCTCCTGAAGCAATTAGTGAAGTGAAGGTCCCACTAAAGGTGGAAGTACAAGTTGTATGTTCTACATCCAAGGATTCTCCTGGATTCTAGATGTTGTGCTTTGACGGATCCAAATCCAAGCACGGAGTTGGGGCAGGTTTCGAATTGATCAATCCCAAAGGTAAGTCATACTTTTCCACTCATAGGCTTCAATTTTATTGTACCAATAATGTAGCAGAGTATGAGGCCTTGGTCTTGGGCCTCTTAATGGCATTAAGAAAGGGTGTCAAGATGCTCTAAGTGAATGGAGATTCGGAGTTAGTTGTAAAACAAGTCAGGAAGCTTTATTCCTGCTATGATCGAAGACTCACTAACTACCACCACCACATATGGGATTTGCTAGAAGGGCTAGATGAATTCAACATTCAATTGATTTCGCGCACTCAGAATCATACTGCCAATGCCTTGGCACAAGTGGCAAGCACGTTACAGCCATCGTCCCTATCAGGCATCAGAAGATTCACAGTGGAGCTCACCTCTGTCCTGTCAGTGCCGGATAATGTAGCTAATTTCTAGGTATTCAACGATGACAAACATATCCTGGATTTCATCACCAGTTCAGATGTGTTTGCTACACAGATAATTGACGAGGTTGAACCCCAAGAGGCAAACCTGGATATTGATGGGATTATCAACCTAAAGACCAACACCATCCCCAGGGGAATGGTTCAATTGGAGCGATTCTTTGACCTTGATCAGCTCAGAGATTAGGATCAGCAAGCTAAGAAGGATGCCATTAGCGGCCAATGTGACACTTACAACCTAGGAATGGCTAGAAATGCTAGGAATGTGTCATTTCTCTTTCTTTTATAAAGAGGCTAATTCATCATAGGTTGATATGTTGGCCTCATTTTAGTAGGCCTCACATCTGGTCTCTATATGCCAAAGTCCAACTCCAAGTTGATCTTCTTTGTCAACAAAATACCCATTATCTCCTTGAAGTTGTCCATCAAGAAATAAATTTTCTTATGGAATGGGGTAAATTTCATTAATGGATCATATTTGGGATCCATTTTATGCACAATGGCTAATAGGTTCTCATATGCTATCCATTTTCCCTTGTTCAATTCCTGCTTATTCAAATCAAACTCATTCCTAATCATATCCTCAGGAAAATTGAATTCATGTGCAAACTTGCCACCCTTTATCCATTGTCTAAAAAGGGAAAAGAAGCCCTTAGGGTCATTCTATCACTTGGGACCACACCTTAAATGATAATCATCCAAAAACCTCCCAAAATGGACCCAACCTCCTTTGGAGAATACAAAATTAGATACAATTGTGTAATAAGGGAAAAAGGTTCCCTTACCCTTCCATGTTAGGTTGTCTTCATGAATACAAACTATTTGCCAAAAAACCTCAGAAAACCCTACTCTTGTTGGCACATTGAATGGAAGGATATGTGGGGTTCCTTGGAAGCCATACACTCTTAAAATAGTGTTGACTGGGTACATGATAATGTCACCCCAGTTGTGACAAACTTTCAAATCTGGCTTCCTCCCCTTTGGTCTGAGAAACTCATGTAAATCCTCAGGGATTCTAGGTACATTCACTGCCAACCTAGCCCTTAGTTTGGAAGCAAAGAAATTATCAAATTGCACAAAATTGGCATTTTCCCTGTTATAGAATAAATCTGTAGTCCATGCTTGCACTGGTAATTTTTCTCCATTAACTTCTTGCCTCAACTCCATTTTTTGTGAGAAGAAATCAGCATTCTTGTACAAGAAAATGTACATCAACAAATAATACCAGAAGAATGGAGTACTTGCATCCCTTAGCTACAACTTTAACAGCCCTTCATGTATCCTTTGCTAAAAAGGATGCTAAATCATAGACCACTGAGAAGTTAGGGTGTTGTATTTACACCCCCATAAACATGTAGGCAATCAACATTACTGTGTTAGGGTTAAAACCCAAAATCTGACACAATGAATAAAAGTGGCCAAGAAGTGGTTTGCAAAATAGTTTAGCCTGAAAGGCTCTTGGTCACTTGGGCTGATATAAATCCTTGAATCGCCTGCCCTTACCAGATGAGGAGGAAGTAGCTTAACCCTAAAAAGTGACTTTGACTTTGCATACTCCTACTTCATCTCCTCAAGATTAATCTGAACCAAGAATGAGCTAGGTTCACTCAAGTCAAAAACCGATTGAAATTCTTCCTTGTTTATGATGAACAAGACCCCTCCGTCATTATCTCTTATCACTCTTGTAATAGGGTCATAATGTATTGCCATTGCCCTGAGCAAATCAACATCGGGGAATACACTTGGTACCACCAGCTTCCCCATGCCATACCTCCAACCATTCGAGAAAGGGTGAGGCAGATTCCTCTGTCCATACCACAACCTAAACATCTCCAGACCAGTCATGCAAACCCTAGCACCGACAATGTTGGAGCAATTGCATACCAATCCTTCCCCTAGGGTTCTTCCATGCATCAAAACCAACCCCCTCCTCCTATCATTTGTTGAAAATGGGAGTTGATCTAGGAAATCATCATACAAATTCCTCTGCAAATAATCAACATGGCCAAAATGCTGCTTTGGCGGTGCCATCTTAGGTAAACTAGGGCTTCCTTAAAATTTCAAATCTTTCAAACAGACTAGTGCTAAATAGAAAAAAACCCTGCAATTTCGCACAATTCAACTAACCAATAGCCCTAGAACAACTATCAACAAGATTTCCGACAAGCACACTAGAATTTTCCTTAAAATCTCAATCAAATTAACCAGGAAGTACAAAAAACAACTCATAGCATTCGTGCTTTGCAGAAAACCAAATTATTTCTGTGATAACTTGAAATTTCGTCTTCGGCTCTGAAACCACTTCGCAAAGGTGCTTGAATAATTTATGAGAAAAAAGAGCAAAGGAAAACCTCTTTATGTAGATCAAATCGAGCCAATAGATGTCTCATCCACCATTAGAGCTTACTTGCTTGTCGCGCCAATGACTCAAATCGTATTTGATGTGAATTCAAATTTTAATCGTCGATCCTTTACTTCTATCAAATCATCAAATGTCTACCTTCAAAATAGGCTGACACAACCTCCATCTCAGCACTAAGGGCCCACTGTATTATGCATCACCAAAGGAATACACATGGCACCCACCTATGATATCATGATCGATAAACACCTCGCAACTTCTGATCATGCGATGGCAGACAACCATTGATCTCCACCACCGGCAATTGTGTTCACTCAAAACAATCACCAACATTGAACATAACCATCAAGCAACTTTTCCATCAGGATTATAACATCTCCATTGATTTTGAGCACGTGCATCTCATAGCCGATTTAGTAACCTGTCATTTAACATATTAAAACCCGACAGATATATTTAAGCAATTTGATTATCTTTTCAGCATTGCTAGCTGAGACACGTGGCGCTCGCCTGTGATATCGCAACCAGGTGAGACACAATGGTGGGGTCATCACGGGATTGCAGGGAACGGTTGAGATCAAATGTTGGAAAATCAACAGTCATGAAGAATTGTTCCCTACACAATATAAAACAATAATTAAAGGCACAAGGGGACATCACCTAGGCCGATGACAAACGATGGCTTAAATTTGTTTTTAAATGTGGTGCATGGGCTAACCTAGACTTAGGGAATAATGAAGTCAGGTGGAAAATTAAAAAAAAAAATCAGAAAAGGGGCCCAACCTAGACAAAGTGATGGGGCATAAGTCATTTTAAAACCCACTCCAAAAAGGTAATGACCAAATAGATCCCACCCAAGGCGTAACATAGGACATTAGGATTTTCATGAAGGCAAAAATAAAAACCCCAACCTTAGGTTTATTCCCAAACAATATGAAAGACCAGGACAAAGGCAAGATAATAATGGAGTTCAAAGAACAAAATTTGAAGCTCCATCACTATGAAAGCCTTCAGACCTTATTTGGTAGGTGCTAAGGTAATTACATATGTTCCTAATGATATAGTCAAGGATGTTGGCCAAGCTCATGTCTGAATCAAATTATGAATCAACATAGATTTGTAACATAGGAGAAGAAGAAGGCATGATTTCTAGTATTGAAAACACTCTATGGTACACCAATGTAATGTATTACCTCAAACATCAAAAATTTCCTAATGGATTGAGTGACAATAAAAAGAGAACTTTAAAGTTAAATACATCAAAGTATGTCTTTATGGATGGAAACTTATATTGGAAAAATAGAGATGGAATGTTACTATTATGCTTAGATGAATCACAAGCGAAGCAGGTATTAAAAGAAATGCACGAAGGTGTTTGTGGAGGGAATTTTTCAGAAAAAACTACTACCCACAAGATTCTAAGGGCTGGATATTATTGGCATAGGGTCTTTAATGATGCCTTTTGTTACATATGCAAGTTGAAGCTCCATTCCATCAGTGGGGAATTGAGTTCATAGGCGAGATTGCAAATAAATCTAGTGGAGGCCATAAATGGATTTTGGTAGCTAATGATTACTTCAAAAAATGGATAGAGGCCATACCTACAAAGCAAGCCACCAACAAGGTTGTAAAAAATTTCCCGACGAAGAATATTATCACAAGATTTGGAGTGCCTACAAGAATAATAATATATAATGGCATGTGCTTTAGATTTGATGAGTTGAAAAGGTTTTGTGAGACCTATAGTATAATAGTCTCATACTCTTCCCCATATCACCCACAAGCAAATGAGAAAGTCTAATCCAGTAATAAAAGAATCTTGAAGATAATTAAGAGGATGTTGGACAATAACAAAAAGGCATGGGACTCTTAACTAAGATTAGCAGTCTAGGAAGATAGGATCACAATCAAGAAATCAACTGGGAAATCACCCTTTGAATTGGTCTATGGAACACAAGCAAGAATTCCCATGCACAACCTTTTACCAGTATATAATTTTATATTACATAAAGACTTGGATATTCTTGAACCCATGGAGGATAGGATGGAACAACTCACAAACTTGGATGAAATAAGAAACCCGGCTCAGGAGCATAACACCAAAATGTAGTCACAAATGAAATACTTGTTTGATAGAAAGATAAAAGATAGAAAATTTAAAGTCAGTGATATGGTTCTTATGTGGAATACCAGGTGTTAAGAGAAGGGGAAGCATGGGAAGTTTGAAGATCTTTGGATAGGACCATTTGTTATTACAGGTAAAGGTGGTGAAGATTCTTATTATCTTCAAACTATGTCAGGAGAAGATTAGGAATTGCTATTGCATGGACAATTCTTGAAACACTTATTTTCTTAAAATAATTTTCCATGCATAGTATTTTTAGGTTCCCATCCCATTCCCCACCCCATTTAATCACATTCACTCATGGCCTGCTTCCTAAAGATCATTTCTAGATTCTTGCAATGACCTCACATTCATTCATCCCCAATCAAAGCCACTGTTGGAGCTAAAATTTCCACCTTGGTTTCTACACATTTTCCACATTCCATTTCCATTATAAAACCCCATTTTCCCTTGGTTTTTACTATATTTAACATTAAACATAAATTTCTCTCATGTACATAGCTTGTAGAATAAAACCCTTCACTACCACTTTGAAATAAATCTCTTCTTAATGTACTCCCTTGGTGATACAAGGTATGTCGCCAAGACAATGCCACTTCGATGAGACATACTCAAATGTCTCTTCAAAAACTCAAAGAAGAATATGTCGAGGAGACCTATATACATCAAAGAGAAAAATAAACTTGTCTCCCCAATGAAACACAATCACATCAACACAATGAGGATATATGATTTCTTTTCATTCAAGAAAAAGAAAAACATCTTTCGAAAATTGAGAGATTACTAAAAACTAGGGTAAAGTACTAGTGATAATGTGGTTGTGAATGTATCGTGGAAATATCAAGGAGACATCGATGTGTCAGAGTGAGAAATGAAGAAGTATCTTCAACATTTCAAGAGCAAGCAAACATGAAAAGTCGAGGAGACAAGTGAACATCAAGTAAACTTTTTCAAAATTTTCTTTGACATAAACATAGTTGCAAGGATGTGATATCGATGAGACTAAAGGATGTCAAAGAGAGATAACCACGAGTCTCTCTGACATTTTAATATCACATAAAGTTCATCTAAAGAAATACTACTGATGGAAGGAACACCGGTATGTCGAGGAGACATAAGCTTGTCGGATGAAATATTCACCAGTCTCATCGACATTTTGATGTCAGGGGTTCAAAGAGGGAAAAGCTTGCAATGCGGCCATTAAGGAGACCTTGCGACATCAAAGAGAGAAATTCAAAATTCCCTTTGACAATTTAAAAGATGATCAAGGACACATCAAAAAGAGAAATGGGCATCATTGACAATATAATTATAGTCTCTTTGACATTATGAAATAATATCTCACCAAGTTGACATGACTGATGAGATTATCGAAGAGACAATTGCCATTAATGTTGCAAGTTGATTAGAAAGGTGGCGTGAGCACCACTTATGAACTAGAGCTGGCTCAAGCATGCCAAATTTTGATAAATCCATCTCTTAAGAAATCAAAATTACTAATTCTAGTTGAATATCGAGAAGATGGAGTTGGACGATGGTAGGAAGCTCAGGGATTGCAACGTTTGTTCAAGTAAGTTTGCTTGGCTCAGATCAACATGTTCTCTAAAAATTTGTTTGAAGTAAGGTACAAGTAGGGTTTAAAATGGACAAAACCCCTAAGAAACCAAAAGTGAAAAGGAAAAAAATGGAGGCTAGACCATTGAACCAAGACTTGATAGATTAGTGTCTCGGGTTTGGGCCAAAGTCAAGAAGAGTAGCTCAATTAAACCCTTCATGTGAAATATTGGAAGATAGACACAAAAATCTAGGAGATGCGTGGACTCTACATAGGGGTTATGACTTATTTATATATCATTACATAAATAAATACAAACTTAGGCCAATCTCAAACCCTTGGAATTTAAATCTAGTGAAGCTTGTGATGCCTAATGTCTTTGTTAATGTAGAGCTGATTAAATAATTGGCTAGAAACTACAATCCTAAAACAAGGGAAATCCACTCTCACGATGGATCACATTTTATTATTATAACATGAGATTACATTTGTATGGTTTTTCAATTAGATGCATCCCTGAAAACAAAATTACGGATAAGGGATTTTATAGAAGAATACCAAACTATGGATGCAAGATATAAGAGGTGGAAGCTACCTCTACATAGACCCAAGGGTCTAGAAAATCAACTAAGGAAGTTATGTAGCAATGAGAGATCCCCATTTCTTATGGAATTATTTGAAGAATATTACCAGTTTACCTAATATTCAGCTGGCCAAGTACTAGGAATTGATGCCTTTGCCAACATGACTATAGCTCTCATGGTTCTGGCTACAGATATCCAAAGCCAAGATGCCAAGCCCTATGATTATGTAGAATATTTATTTGAGGCCATTAATACTACTCTTACTGCCATTAAGAAAAATAGTGATGTCATCAAATTTAAGCATTATTCACTGCTTATGCACATCATATTATATAAAGGGTGGGTAATGGGAATATTGGGAGAAGAGTTGAGAATCAAGGATTTAGAACATGATAAGAATTATAGACTAGTGTAGATGTGGATGTCCATATGGGATAGTAGATGTGGGAGATCCCTCTATTTATATTTTGAATAATATTTTGTCAAACCCTTGTATAAATTACTTGGGCATAGATGTGATTACAATCTATCCCTAGAGATATAGATATTTATCAGGCCTAAGGAAAAAAACCCCAAGGGAAAGGTAAACCATAATTGGGGGGATTAGTATGAATTTGAGGATTGTACTATAATCAAAGTGCATGGGTTCAAGGCAGCTCCATATTTACTGCCTAAAATTGTGCCAAACATAATTGCATACCTTGATATTGTAAGACAATTAGCTTTCTCAGACTTCATGCACCTTAAAAGCTATGGGAGGAAAACCTTGATTCCTTCTACTTTATGTTTTGGTAACTTCACCTTCATTGTTGATACATGATATGAATCAATTGGTAGAAAAATGGGTCATTATTGCTTGCCACTAGGAATCAAGAGGGATAATTTTTATCCTGAACATTTTATATATGATGCCAAAATCTCACAAAGACTAAAGGAGTATGAACATAGATTCTTTGTTGATGATGCCATTAGGAATTGTGATGAGAATTAGGTAATAATGAGGAGGGTTGCTTATAACAAAATTGTCATGGCTGAGGCTTGGAGAAAAAATAATAATCCATTATATGTAGAGGCTTTTCATGAAATACGAGATCCTATGGAGAGAATTGAGCAACTAATTTTACATGAAGAAGAGCTAATAAAGGATGTGCCTCTCATAGCCTTCGAAAGAAGGAGATATACTGGTTCAAGGAAATATGCTGAGAATGTAGATTAACCATTAAGTTATTTGTCACCTCAACCTACTCCAAAGGTTAGCTTCTCAACAGATACTCCTATTATTATCAAAGATGATGTCAAGAGAGAAATAAGTAACAAAGATCAACATCCCCACTATTCCCTAGTATGAAGAGCCACTGAAAAGGAATGTGATCACATTTGAAGCTTCTAATTATTTTTCTAATGATGTGAGACATCAGGAAAGCCATGAAGTCATTGAAGATGATGTATTTGTTCAAACCCCTAAGTTTAAAGCTTTCATCTATGAATACAAAGGAAAGATTATAAGAGAAAAGCTAAAATAAATCAACCCTGAGCAAGAAGCGAATGCCCTTAAAGAACTCCAGTCTAAGGTTGATAAAGAAATGGATGACATCACCCTTTAAAATGGAATAGAATTGCTACAAGAGGCTGGGTTCATGATTCTTCCAAGGTGGGACGTCAGCTCAGCCATTGTGTTTGATAGTTTCTTGAAGAGAAAGAACAAAGCTTTACAATTGATAGATGAGGCTTGTGATAATATATACACTGGATCAATGTATAACCTTGATAACACTACTTTGTTGATGTGGGCCCTTTATCCACCAGGGAAGAGGCCTTCCCTTATTAGTAATCATGATCAAATCTTCGGCCATCTTCTAGTAAAAAGAGTAGGGGATACATACCCTATGGAAACTACTGATCTAAATGTGAATGCGACCAAATTTACCAAAGCTGAAATTTAGAAATTGGTTAGAGATAACAAGGGGTTGATTGATGAAAATGGGAGGTTGAAACAAGAAGTAATCAACTACAGAGATAGGTTACCTTCCTCTTCAAGGTTTTAATCACCTTTGATTGAACATGAAAGGAAATTACTTGAAGTAATGTCTAAGACCACATATTGGAAACACAGATATGAAATAGTCCAGAAAGGGCAAGAGGAACTAAGGAAAAAACTGAAAACAACTATGTTCAAAATGACATCTAAACTAGTGTGTAGGAGGTTTGATGATATGATTAAACTTGTCGACAAAGTCTAGGTTATTCATGATAAGACATATGTAACTTTATAGGAGCATAATAGGTTGTGTAACAAAATGAAGGAGGTGGAACTACAGATAAAGGAAAAGAAAGGTGATAATAAAAGTGTACTTCAAGAGTATCAAGAGCTTATGAACAAATATGACAGCTTCCATAACGTAATCACACAAAAATTAAGTTTCAACTAGTCACCAAGTATGTCTCTGCCGAACTTCTTTGAAGAATCAGACTTAAAAGACCAGGATGCATGGAAGGATGAGATAGCTCAATATTTTCCAATGGCACTTGATGATATAAACAATGAGGACAAGGTGATCGAGAGAACACATGTGTAGTTAGGGATTATCTTTGAACTTGAATATGCAATGAAGGATATCATACATAATGTAGACACTTATTCCAAGAGTGGATACATTGAACATCTATTGAAGTTCAACTCATTTGTTGCATAGTTCAAGTAAAAAAAAGAATAACAAGATGTCAAAGTTTGGCAGTTGCAGAAGCATTATCATGGTGCATGATCCTTGAATAGGTCTTTTGTGATCATGGGCGCTTGTTGGAGATTAACAGATCGTGGTGCATCCACCAACAAACTTTTGAAGCTTTTTATGTTAATCAAGTTTTAGTTATAAAATGATGTAACCTTTTCTGAATGGGCCTGTAGCTTGTCGCTTCCCATATAAGTAGGGAAACCAAGGCCCAATTTTGATATCATATCATTATCATTAGTAGTAGTAGTATATCATTAGTATAGACATATCCATCCATCCATTTTCATATCTCAGAAATTTTGTTATTTATGTACAACTTTTGAAGAAATATAATAGAGAAGATTGTTATTATTTGGTGATCTATTATCAAGGTTCAATTGTTGTGTTAGTTTTCATGCTTATATGTTGTTGTGTTGTCTCCAAAGTGGTTCTCTTAAGTTATTCATATTTATATAATTTTTCAGGACACATGTATTGTTGTTGTGTGGTTATTTTGATTGGGTTCTTGTTGGAGTGAATTAAATATCCTTTCAAATAATTCATTTTAGTTGGTTTCTACCAAGGATTAAAATCCTTTTAAAGTAGTTATTTTGTTTGGTTTCCCTCGGGCTAAGAATTAAAAATCCTTTCATAAGATCATAGTAATTTGGGAGAATAACACTGGGATTTATAAAGAAGAGTATAGTAACTGGTAATCCTACACATTTGTACAAGGTGCAAACATCTCAAGTGCCCAACAAGTTAGAGTTAAGTTGAAGAATAGGTTTACCCTTCACACATATTTTTCTCCATAAACATAATCCACCCTCCAACTCCATTCACCCAATAGATTAGGCACTAGTAAAATTAGAATAATCTCATACAAACTTTACTCATTTGATTCTCAAAAACATCCATAGTAGGAAATAGTCATTAGCCTTGCATCTACTTCACACCTGTGTGCCATTGTGAGTAGGTTGCTTAGAATAGAGATAATGTTCAAACCTTCAAATATTCCTTATTAATCATGTATACTCACCTAGGTTTAGCAAAGCCTAAATAGTAGGGGTGATCAATCACATTCGCCTCGTTCGTTAGCCAAAAACTTACTAAGAGACTGAAACCCTCTTATGGTCTAAAAACCTACATTTTTGAGCCCTAACAGAGGGAACATTAGATTTATCATGACAAGGATGAGATGCTTATGTCTGAGAAGGATCATATAGATGCTTGATTCTACTCATGATGCATGTTTTCTAGGTTTTCATCATAGTACTTGCCCAAAGCGCTACCAAAGTGGTTTTCACTGGAGGATGATTTATTTTATTTTATTTTGAAAATGTTTTCCCTCATGTTGAACCACCTAGTGGTATTGAGTTAGAGGCTATTGTCATAATGTGCGAATGGTATCCTACTTGAAGAAGCTAATTTGCTAAGACACGAGCACTTGATTGCAACTTTTGAGAGCTCTGATATGCATTTTTGGTACTGGAATTAACCTTTTCTATGTGCACACATCATGATAGAGTTCCTTCGAAATCCTTATGATGAAGATTAGCTACCAACAAACGGTCAATGAGAGAATTGGATATCATGAATGGAGTGTACGGTGTCATGCATGAAGGAATATGAGATGGATTGGTCAATGGTTTGGAACCTTTGACTCTCCAAAATTTGAAATATGAGTGATGATGGGTGGGAATAGAGGTTTTCATGGAATTAGGACCAGCCACTAGATATACTTCATTCCTTGCTTGAGAAGCTTGCTTTTACATTCAAGGATGCTTTTGATGGATACATTTCCCTTTTGGACTTTGCCCCATAGTTTCTTTGACTGATGGAGTGTCATTGGGATGATTTTCTTTTACATTACTCATTTGTATTTGATTTGTCATTTTTTCTTTATTGCTTAATTTTCTTTGATTATCTTCTTGCTTTGATAGGGATGCTTCTTTTTACATTAGTCCCAATTTGTGTATGAGATGATGGGTGAATGCCAACTCATGATACAACTAGTTGTAGCGTTGATAGTATTTTCATCATAAGGATTCTTCGTGCCCCATATTTTGATGTTTATTGTAGACAATATTACCCCTGGAAGTGTGAAGGAATTAACAATACCTAATCCTTTTCCCTAATAATCTATCCTCTGATCTATAGCTACTGAATATGACTTGTCCTCAACACATGATACTACTATGGGTTCCTATTGTTCCGAAGTATGAAATATTTGCTTTGATTTTATGACATCGTTATGAAATATTTGCTTTGATTTTATGACATCGTTATCTATTGATATTGCTTCAAAAGATATTGGTGTTGATTCAAAAGATGTCGATGATGCACAATCACTATAAGAATCAAGAATCTTGACCGTTGCTTGCTCTTGTGTAGGTATATCAAGATTGGGACATTCTTGTTTTGGATGAAGAATGTCTATATGTCTATCAAAAAGAAACATCTCAAGGGTGATATCGCGACCATCTTTGGATTTTAAAATAGTTTGGAAGATGTCCTTTAGCTCTTGGTGAAACTCTGGGGATAGGGGTTCTTTTTTTGGACTCGATTCAAAGAAACTTTTGTTATCCTCAAGATCCTCCTCTTGACATGATCCTTGGGTGGATGATATACCATTGGTAAAGGATATTTCTTGCTCATTTGGAACTTCTTTAACATGCCCAATCATGAAGCCATATATGGGAGAGATATTATAATCTGATACATACTTGATGTCATTACAGTATAAAATATTGCTAGACACTATTGATGGGTTTGGACTTTGTTTTAAAATAGTATCTTGTTATTTGTTTGATACCAGCTTCAACATAAATATGTCTCACTATGGTATCATGGGTATGGTTTACATTTTTTGAAGTTGATGCCTTCCCTGAATCTTTTGTCTTTCCATGATCAGGCATAGGGTTTGTGAAAATTTTGAGATTTTCATTCCTATATTTTTGATCGACATCAATGTATCCTTGATCAATAAGATCTTCTATTAGATGTTTGAGTCTGTTTTTTCTTAATGTGTTATGACCTTTGTATCATTGAAATTCACAAAAATGATCTTCTCTATAGCTAGGAGGTTTGAATTATGGTGCATGATAGTTTGAGAAATCTAGGAGTCTGATAAGGTTAGATTGTATCAACCTCTTTGACACATCCTCCATAGGTTCTCCTAAGGGAGTGAATTGTTGCTTAGGAGCACTATTTGTTCTTTGTGATCCATGTTGAGTGTTGGCAGCATTGATCATTGGTTGATTGTTTGGTGATGGTGTGGATGGTTGTTGTGTGTTGGTTTGGGTGTTTGCTTGTCTAGGAGAAATTAAGACCACATTTGCATCAATAACACCATCACTAGTAACATTCTTATTCTTGGCCCAAAAGCGAGGTTTGTCTTTAGAACTAGTGGATGGACGGTTGTCTTTATACGCTTGTGTTTTTCCTTGTGATATTAGAGCTCTCTCGATGTTGCGGGCCCTAGGCACAAGCTCATAATAAGTGGTATACATTGCATTTTTAAGTGGAAGGATAGATTTGGATCAAAATTTTCTATGATAATCCCCACTTGTTGTTCATCAAAAATGGGCCACTTGCTCTTACTAGCTCTTTGTCTCCATCTTTGCAAGAAATAAATGAAGGATTCTCCTTTGTTTTGCTTGAGTGTGTATAACTCGTCTAAGATCACATCCATGTCAAGATTGAAGGAGAAGTGATCTATGAATTTATCGATGATTTCTTGGAAGGTTTTGATACCTAGTGGTAACTATGAAAACCAATCGATGGTTGGGCCTATCAAACTTCATGGAAAGAGGTGCATCAAGTAGGAATAATTGTAGGAAACCTCCATACACATGGCATTGAATTATTTGATGTGATCCACATGATTTCCTCTCCCTTTATATTTATCAAATTTAGGGACTTAAAAACCAGGAGGGAAAGGTAACATTGTGATGTTTCTATTGAATGGGTATGGACACAAGCTTTGTTGTGTATGGGGTTTCTTCATTTTTCCTATTTGAGTATCTTGCATTTGTTGCGTTATTACCTTGAGTTGTGATGCCATATCATCTTGCAAGTTTGGTGGAGGAGCATAATGTGTATTGTGGGGTGGCAGATGGATTGTAAGTGGGGTTTTGATATAATGGGGTGTTGTATGGTGTGTAGGGTGGTGTTTGATATTGTGAACATGATGGTGGTAGAGGTTTATATGCTTCTAACATATTTGGATTGATGAGGTTTTATTGGGGATTATAGTATAATCCTTGTTGTTGTTGTTGTTGTATGACCAAGGTTTGTTGTTGGTATTGTTGTTGTTGTTGTGTGATCAAGGCTTGTTGTTCGGCTTGTTGTTGTTGTGTGACCAAGGCTTGTTGTTGGGATTTTTGTTGTTGTTGTTGTTGTACAACCAAGGATTGTTGCTGGGCTTGCTATTGTTGCAAGGCTTGTGCTTGAGCTTTTTGTGCTTGTAATGCTTGTTGGTAGGCATCGTATGCTTTTTGGAAAGCTAGAGTGTGAGCTCGTTGTTGTTGCAAGGCTTGCTAATAGGTTTGTTGCTATTGCAAGGCTTGATCTTGAGCTTGTTGTACTTACAATGCTTTTTGATAAGCATTTTGTACTTGTTTCAAAGTTAGAGCGTGAGCTTGTTGCACTTGAAACGTGGAAGTGTTTTGATGTTGGGATGGATTTTGGGTGATCATGGGTTGTTGATTGATTTGAGATAGTTGTGGGTTTTGTTGTGCTATCATTCCTTGTAAGATTGTCGATTGGGAGGGAGGAATGTATATTTGGGACCCCATTTGATTTTGCATGATGTGGGGGACCAATGGTAAAGATGATGATGGTTCCATTTGGTATTGTGATGTCAATGGCACATTCTGACCTTGGATCAATAGATTAGAAGGGTTCCCTTGTTGTGTTTGATGTTGGACCAAGGTATTACCTTGGTTGGTGTGGTTTGTGATCAAGGTGTTATTTTTATTTGGATTCATGATAGATGGGTTTGATACAGATGGTGTATTGACTTGAGTAGCTTGGGTAACCACTTGTTTCAATGTGTCAATGGGGTTGTTGGAACCACTTACTAAGGGTTTCCCTTGCATGAGGGTGTTAAATTTCCCTTGTTGTCCTATTTGAGGTACTTATTTCACATTGCTTTGTAACATTTGGCACACTTTGGGTATTTGTGATAATGGATGAAGATGGTTGTGCTCGAAATGTTGAGGTCGAGGTGGTGTTATGGAAGGTAAGTGGTTTGTGTGGATGTAAAGGGTGTTCTAGAATGGTGGTGGAAGATTGAGGTGGAGCACCAAATGTTGGTGTCCAAGTGGTGTTTTGGGGAGGGTTAGTGTTTAGAGTACCCACAACTGTAATGCTTTCCAAAGGAAGGGTATGACCAAAGTTTGTAGCAAGCCTAGTTGCAAGACTAGGAGTTTACATTTGACTTGGCCCAAAGGATATATTTGATTGAATCGTAGATGAATTCAAGCCTTGTGCCAAGGTTTGTACGGAAAAATATGGGGGAATTGAAGCCACCTTCTCTAAGGCTTGACGTTCTTGTTTATACTCAAGGAGTTCTTCTTTATTAAGCTTAAATGGGTTGTTTGTGACATCTTCTACCTCATATGGTCCTAATGGATTTTGGGTTGTTGTGAGGGGGTAGAATGACTCCTTGGATCAAATTCTTGTGGATTGGTATCACTTCTGGTGGATGTGACTTTGGCTTGTTCCTAATTCTCTTGGGTTGTGATCTTGTTGTTACCATAAATTGTGGGTCACCTATGGGAGAGTTATGTTGAGATTTTTAATGTTTAAAATCTCTACTTGACTCAAATTTTGGTAAAAGAGACACTCTAAGTCATTTTGGATCAACGATGGAAGTGGATGATGAAAAGGGTGAATGATATGGGAAGTGATCTTTACAAAATTTTGGACAACACTTTTGACTATAGGTTTGATTTTTTTAATATTGTCAAGAAAAATGATATCGAACTTGTATATCTTTAAGGTAGACTTGTGACCTTAAGCTAAACTAGCCCACAAATGTGGTAATTAGCTTAACTAAATACATGGAAAATGATTCATTTCACACACAAAGTAGCTAAGCTAGGGTTTGGGTTGATATATGTCTAATTCCAAAGTGTTGGTGTGTCCAAAAGTTTATAAAGTTTGGTGAAGTGAAGTTTCAAATGTGGTAAAGTGTGGATGAAATGTTTGACCCAAAATGTTAACCTAAAATGAACCTTCATTCTGCAAGACCAAGGTAGTGAGAAAAATGCTATACCTCTAAAGTGATCAAACCCTAAGGACTTAATGATTTTGGTAAAATAGAACTCAAATGTTTTTTGAAATAAGACCCAATGATTTTGACGATATAACTCAATGATTTTGGATAATGGAATTCAGTGATTTGGACAATAGAATTTGGACTCAATATTTTGCAATATTTTCCTTGTCTTAATGTTGCTTGTGTTTGGGGAGTCAATTATTTGAACATACATCAATGTGGGGTGTTCATTTGATTTAATCTTGGATTAATGAAGTTATTTTTACCACATACAATTTCTTGCTTAAATTTCAAACTAAAATGTCTATGTCAAAAAAATCCTTCATTTCATAAAGTCCATTATGTGAAAATCATGAAGTTAGGAGCATAGTTACCTATGCTAACTTTGGAAAGTATGGATTTAGATATAAGACAAAATAATTAGAAGTATGAAGGATAAAATACTTAGGAAAATCATCAATATCAAGACTTTTCAAAGGGTATCCATGCTTAAACCAAAGGGTTTGAGATTTTGAGAAACTTGTTGATGTGTGTTTGAGATGTTTTGGAACCAAGAAAGTATTAAACTGACGCACAAGAAATATAACATCCCTAGCTCAAGTGGGTGCATATTTATTTGTAGGCTTACCATCATCCCCCTGAGAGATGATTAATTCATGAAGATGGAATGGAAAAATAGGCTATGTCAAGGAAATGTACCATCTTGACATGCCAAGCAAAAGAGTCCCTTCCCTATTTGCTTTATTGCCTCAACCAAAAATTGAACATGGTAAGTAAATTATTGGAATGGTGTTATTCCAATGCACTACTTCAAAATACACTTTAGAAATGAACTTGGTTTGCCACTATTAAACAAGGGTTCTCAATCAGTGTTTTGGGGATAAACTAGTGTCTATACATGCGGTGATTCACTCATTTAAGAGGTCTCCTAACCTTTAGAAAGATCTAAGGGTTTTTATACATCTAATGGATAATAAGGGAGACTTTAGTTGGTATAGAACATCCACACCAGTTGGTTGATGACTTTTGTCATGCCAATTATTTATATAGTGGACCAAAATGAAATTATTGCTTGGGTCATTCCCTCTCACAAATTGAGAGGTAGACCCTCTAAAGGTAAAACAATGTGTGAAATTCAAGATGATTTTCATCACCCAAGATTTCTAAAAGGTGCAAGGGGAGAGGATACACATTTCAAGTATACACAAGAAACAAAAGTATACTTGAGTGTTTCTCTTCACCCAAGATCACATGAAGCACAAGGGGAGTGGATACGCACTACAAATATACACAAGCAGAGAAAGCACTCATTCATTTTAACCTTGAAAAGAATAATGATTTCATTTTAAGCACCAATGGAAGTGTTTGATTTTTTTGTTCAATTTTAAACCGATATTGCAAAATGAGGATATGTGGGTCCAATTTTAACCAACTTTGAAAGTGAATTTTAAGCCCAATTGAAAGCTAGTTGTCCTAAGATTGTAAGTTTTAAAACCCAATGGAAGTTTAGTGGTCCTAAAACATAAAGAAAATTAGAATATGATGGGTTATAATTGTCCCACAAGTGTCAAAACACTTTTACAATAACTAGAGCTAAGAAAAACCGAAAAATCAAAATTTTCCATTTTTTTCGATTTTTTTCTATGTTCTAGTAAATCGCATTTTCAAAGGCCTTCGAAGTGGAATTTGGGGTTGAAACTTGCGTCGATCCCTAAAAATTGATTGTCAAAGGCATGATTTTTTAGGGACTAATTTAGTACTCTTGGAGACCTTTCCAACAATGCAAACGAATTCAAATTTCGAGCATCAAGTAGAAAGTTATGACTCCAACAAGTTGAGGTAAATATTTCCTAGTTTTTCCCAAATCTGCAAAACCAATTAGCCTCAAAAACAAAAACTAGATGTCAATAGAATGTTAGAGAGCACATGAAGTTAAAAATTTAAAGCACATGTCAAAATTATCTCTTTGTTTTGTTTACCAATAAAAAGCATCATTGAAATCAATTGTGTTGCTATATCCTTCAAAAGCGTTGCTATATCAAAGGTGCATCGCTCCGTAGGAAACAAGGACATCAATTGCGTCACCAAAATGAATGCGTCGATATAATAAAAATTCTATTGTTAATCAAAAAGATATTAGCGTTGCCATATTAAATATGTGTTGACGAAATTAAAATATGCATTTCTATATTTAAATCAAGTGTGTCATTGTATAGCGATGCCTCTCAAGTGTGTCATTGTAGCCATCAAAAGCGTTGCCATTTCTTTAAACCTGCAACTCACATAAATTTGAGAGAAATTCATCAAACAAAGTTAGTATAGCCCTCCTTTTAGCACCAAAATGTGATCATAATCATAGTACGAAATAAAAAAGCTAGATACATATGAATTTAAAGCCTATTTAATCCTCTAAGTCATGATCCCAATAAGATATTCAAAATTCCAAAGAACAAGAAACCATTAAACTAACATGATATAAACATGAAAACACTATAGAAATCTATTCTAAGACCTCAAATCTTATCCTATTGGGGGAGTGGTGTCATATTGATGTGGAATGGCCACCCTTGGATAATATGAGTTTGTTTCAATCAGTTTTATTGAAGAAAATCAACGAAATCGATGTGATATGAATGAAACATGATATGCAACTAGTTTAACTTGATGAGATGATTACTAAATGCTTGAATGCTTATAAAATGGATGAAATCTATGCTATATGCAAAAAAATTTCAAAGATGCAAGCCATAGATTCAAAATATGTTGAAATTGATGCAAGCTAAGTTACCATGGAAGCCACTAATGGACGCTTAAGCTAAATGGATGAAGCTTTAATCTAAAATTCTATCCAATATGAAATATGGATGCAAGTGAATATGAATTTCAATAGAATAAATTTTCTATCAAAAGATAGATCCATTTCTCTCCAAATAATGATGTATTTATAGGAAAGCAAATGAAAAAACAAGGGCTCAAATCGATTTGATCAATCAATGGTCAACAATGAATGAAGGGTGAGCACATGGATCAAGGAAATATCGAGGGTTGAGAATGACTTCAACAAACACAATTTGTAGAAACTTTGAAAGTTTGTTACAAAGTTTGTTTGAAAAGAATCATTGCCTTTTTGGAGAAAAATGGGAGAATATTCCTTTGGAATATTCCCTATGCAAGTGGATGGAGGGAAATTAGCAATTTAGTAATTAAAACTAAATTTGAATGTGCAAGATGGAGAATGTGAGGATATTCATTAAATTATTGATTTATTTAATGAAAAAGGGATGCAAATATGATATTCAATTAAATAGTTTACAGTTATTTAATTAAATAAGAGGACTTAGGATTTAAATTAAATAAGTTGCATTATTTAATTAAACCGGGTGAAAAGTTAGTGTGAGAGGGGGTGAATTAACCTAATTAGATTAATTATATTAATAGATGAAAATGAGGCATTTAATTAAATAATTAGGCTTACTTAATTAAACAAACAAAAAGAAGATGGGTTTCAGGATGAAACGATGTTAATATATTGGATTCAAATGTGTAGTATCATTCAGGACATTTTTAAGTATCTATAGATACCATTGATTTGAATGTTGTGGAAAATATTGGTGTAGATTTTGGAGCCCTAAATAGAGAATGGGAAAATGATAAGCATAGCTTCAAAGTACTAGAAACTATGATTATCTCAATATATAAGGAGATGAAAGGATAGAAAACTGGTAAAATTTACTAAGGATGAAGTTGAACCTTTTGATTTTGACATCTTTGAGGACTATTTCATAAAAAAATACTTCTCTTTGTGCCAAGAATTTTGGGAAGACTAAAAGGTTCAAATACCTATTCATATGATGATGCTTGTTGCTGACATTCAACATAGAGATATGAACATGAGTTTTGATTTTAATTCATACATAGCCGAGGGTATTCACAAGTAATTGAGGGATTTAAAAGTCCCCAAGGTTGGATTATAATTTAAGCGGTATTATTTATTGTGCCACTTAATATTATATAGTGGAGAAAAAATATGGAGCAAGCCTTTGAATAAAATGAAGATGAAAGATGAATATGGCAACATGCTACCTATTTAAATATGGACATATCTCTAGGACTCTCACTGACCATCTACAAACTACTTGGCCTTTGAAAAAAATTTGTGAATGACATTCTACAAAATTTGGGACTTCAACCAAGAAGAAGGATATCTAAAATATGGTTAATTTCCTAAGGCCATTGGAATTTGATCTTGAGAAGGAAATTAATCATAATTGGGGAGATTGGTACCTTCATACCAATTGCACAATATTTAGTCTATGGTGCCCTAGTGCAGCCATATTATCTACCCAAATTCGTGTTAGAAAAACTTGCATTCATGGAGATTATGTGGCAACTAAATGATGATAAATTTCATTTTAGAATAATTAAGAAACAATCTCACATCCTAACTAGGATGCATTTTTAGACTTCACTATCATAACCAAACAACGATTAGAGATTTTACCCTTTATATTGTAAGGTTATAGAAAGAAGGTTAGTACTTTTAGGAATTGTGATCTTGATACATATATCAACAAGAAGATGTTGTCAAAAGGAAGGTCAAACTATTGTCACAAATTCCATAATTCTAATGATGTAATTAGGAACTTTCTTACAGATGATCAAGTGAAAGAAAGGAAGCAATAATGGATTGTGATTGGTCAGATAGAGGAGAAGAGAAATTTGAAAAACCCCTCCTACAAAGGTTCCTTTAAAAATATAACAGATCCTTTTGAAATGATGGTTAAATTACTCAGCGATTTTGATGACTGTTCTTTCATTAGTAAATGCCCTTTGAAGGAAAATCCAAGTGATAAAGGGGATGAGTAGCCAATTCAGCAAGAGGCCTCACATGCTCAATCTTCAATGCACCATGTAGCAACTCCTTAGGTATCAACTAACATGAAACCATTAGTTGATTATTCTATAAATCAAGAGGAAATAGTAGAGAGTGAGCCTAAAGAAGAGGGTTTTGCTGAGAATATGCCTGGTGATGAAGAAGTGGATCAACATTTCCCTCCTCCACCAATTGATCAAAAGTATGGGTAGGTACCTGCTAGAAGGGCCCTATTGGATCTTAATGATCCAAGTTGTATTTCCAATGATGTGAGAGCTTTAGCCTATAGTCGATTTATGACTGATGATAATTTTTTTGCTTCAAAATAATTCAAAGATTTTTTTATGAGGATTAGGATAGAATAATTCCATACAAAATTAAACAAGGCTAAAGAAGGAGTCCATCCCTCAAAATATGAGGAAGCTACTCAACAATTTTTGAAGGATATAGATTTTGATGCTAGAAAAATCACCCCTAAAGAGGGAAGAATACTTTTTAGGGAGAGTGGTTTGCTCTTGTTACTTGAATGGGGCATGGCTTCAGTCATTGCCTTGGATACCATCAGAAACCAAAATGAATAAGGTTTCACTTTTGATGAGCATGAAGAGAAAGCGTACTTTGGATATGGTTTCAGTCCAAAGATAGAAAACTTAGCAATATGGGTAATGGACCCAACTATAGATAAGCCTAAGGTGGCATAATCAGTTCAAGAATTATTTGGAAAACTAATTGTGAAAAAGGTTACCAGACACCTTAGCCCCTCAGGAAGCTTATCTTGTTGTTCACATTGTAATGTTCAATGAAGCAGTTACAAAGAGACAAAAGGTTGAGTATGACAAGCTACATTAAATGCATTTAAAATTATAAAATGAATATAATAAAGTGGTAGCTCAGCTACCCCAGCTAGAATTTTCTTCCCCTCTAACTCCATAGCCGATATCAAATGATTTTTTAATCTTAGGATAGAGAGAATTTGTCTCTAAGAATAAAGGTGTTGAAGGAGCAATTAAAACAAAGCCAAGAGAGTGAGAAAGTGGCAAAAGCAGAGGCAAAAAGTGTGGCCATAGATATAATTGATGATCTACTTGACCATAGGATCTCTTATATCCTGCACAAAATTGAGGGTGTGTGGAAGTCATATGATGGCCTGAAAAAGGCATATGCCAAGCACATGTAATTACATGCTAGTTTCTAAGAAAAAATAAATAATTGGGTTCTCGGGGCTACCTCCATCAGGGAAATAATAAAAATGACCTTTTTGATAATAATGAACTCAAAAACCTTGCTCAAATTCTTGAAATATTGATTTGCTAGGGGAGGTTTCAGCTTTTCAAGATAAACTAGACTTGCAGATGAAGGCCAAGCTGAAGATGTTCAAGAATATGGAAAAGGGGGCCATCCCTTCAATTCTGTTGTTAAGGAGGTCATCTCTATACTGAGCATTGAGGCGATCCCAAGTTCGTCGTGCTAATTCAGTCAAGGCTCGCAAGATTACATCTCTAACTTGAACCCCTTGACTCGTCCCCATATAATTTTGTACCCATGCTATGAGAGCCTCAATGCTTCTCAGATTTCCAACAACATCAAATTGATCAAAGTTTGACCATCGAGGGGTTTCAGCTCTAAGAGTTTGCATATTAGAAAATAAATTTGTTGGAATTGAGTGTCCTTTGGTATGTCCTGGATGCCCATTGGCCATGTTGATCTTTGCCTAATGTCGAATCTTTTTTATCTTGTATTGTTCTAAAATAGGGTCCCACTCTTTTAAGGTTTCAAGCTCCTTTAATGATGGATTAAGGAATCCTTTTGTGGCAGCTTGTATATTTTGAAAATTGGTACTACTGGCAGGAAAATTCAGGACTTTAGTAAGTGGTGTTTGGGTCTGAACAACATATTGAATATGACAAGATTCATCTACTACAGACTATTGTATCTGTTTAGCTTTTTGAATCAAAGTATCTTGGTGAGAGATTTGTTGTTGTTGGACTACTGTCACTTGTTGACATATAGTAGTGACTGTAGAGTGAATGATGTTATTGGATGGTTTTTGTTGCACTCACCACACTTCGGAATGGGTTTTGAAAGCATCAAAATCTTTGCATAAACTAGATATTTCATGTTTAATGATATCATGATAAGTATGGGTAATAAGATTTTCAAGCTTAGTAAGCTTGGCAAGAATATCATGAGATTTCTGAAGCTAAGTAGCTTGAAACTTTTGACAGCTAATGTCAAATTGTTTGGCTTGCAATTGTTGGTCTTTGAGCAAAAGGAGAGATTTGCGATGACACAAGTTTGACCAATTAAGAAGCTTGGAACCAGAAGGGGCTTCATTTTCACCTAAGGTAGTGACATGCTATGCCCAAAATTGAATTTGAAATTTACCCGTGGAGTCATATTGCATGAAAAAATGGAAATGAGGTAAAATATTGGGTATGAGATGAAGACCCTAGGGAGTTGAGACTTCAATATCAGTTTCAGCTAAACTATCTGGTTCAGGAAAACTAACTTGCTTGGTTGACATCATGCAACATGTACCGATGGAAAAAAATATAAGAGAAGTTATCACACTTCATTACACCAGTATCAATTTCAGAATAATGCACATGGGTGCATTCTATAGCATCCAACTAAGGAGGATATGCAGCAGAGAGAAGACAAGTTGAACAACTTCAGCTAGAAATGCAATGAACACAAATATCGATTGGAATAGGATGAATGCTACTTTGTGGCGGAGGAGTATTCCAACAAAGCGGACATAAGCTCTTTTGAATATTATGTGAGTAATAGTGGGAAAATGGCTCAGGAGCTAGCATTCTCAATGATTGACTGTGACTGACAGATGGAGCAGAGGTGCGGTGAAAACTTCTTCTGGGAGTTTCACGAGGGTTTTCAAAATCAATGATGCCTTGATCATCTGTTTCCCTAATTTGGAGACTGCGTAAATTTCTTCTTAGGTCAGAAATCAAACGGAGGGAAAGTTGAACTTTCTAGAATATTCTAGGGTGGTTATTGGGTGAAATAAAAGGGATAAGTGGGGTTTGTAGAAGGTGGTTCTATTAGTGTAGATTGTGGCTTTGAATAAAATATTTTGTTTTCAGAGTTGATTTTGTTGTAATGAATTAAGCCCATGAGGCTGCAACATGCAATTTTTGAACCTATAATTTCATTTTCTAAAAATAATTGACAATTCTTTAGATAACTTCAAGAATCAATTGGAATTTCAAAAAATAAACCAATAGATTGGTGACTCTACTGGGAACTAACATAAATATTTCAGATTCCAATATCATCCTTTTGGATAGATTATAAGAAAGAGTAGTATTAAAAGTATTTATTTTATTTAAAAATTATTATACAAGCTCATTTGTGTATGTAATTCACTATTTCTATGGGATTTACTAAAAACATATCCCCATTTGTTGGTGGTGACTCTGAAAGATCTCCTTACCGATGAACTTTTAAGAAAAAAATATTATCATAAAAAATGGATGGAAGAAGATCTTTGTTCAACATAGATCCAAACAAAAAGTTGGTTGGTGAGCTCTAGCCTCCAAGAAAAACTTAGAAAGCTAAAGATACAAGTAAGTTTGTTAATATTCTTGATAGTACTTTAGTGAGAGACTTTGGTCTAACCAAGATGTTTTCATAGAAAAAATTAAAAAGGAAAGAGAACAATCCCAAAGAGAATATGACCTTAGAGAAGGAGTGTATGTAAAAGTAATTTCTCCAACTATGGCCATAACCACATAATTTCAAAATAATCTTGCAAATAAGCCCTCTAGTCAACCAATTAATTTTTCATCAAGATTAACTCCTCTCGATTCTCATGCTATGTTGTATAGAAATCTAAACATAAATTTATCTTCACATAAGGCCTCTACATCTGGATTGCATATCCAGACTAAAATGGAGTTACAAAAAGAAGTTGAAGACCTCAAGATAGAATTGGAAAGAATGGAAAGCATTAGAATCATATATTACATGAAAAGAAGGATAGATGCTCTAAAATTCTCTTATGGATCAAGGAATCCATTTGTCTCTAGTTCTAATTCTCAAGCTCTCCCTACTAGAAGTCTAAATTTCCAAAAATATCCCTATAAGTTCTTTGAAAAATACCCCAATGACACATTATTACCTCTATTCCACAATAAAGAATTGTTCAAACATCTTATGCTCAAATAAATGCTCCAATAAATCAAAACATACCCACAAATAACACACAACCTCAAGTGAGTTTACCATAGCGAAATCTAGGGGGTTTTGTAAATTATTAGTAGTATAATCCAAATGTGGGTGGTCAAGTAGGTGGACACAATATTAATCCACTAGGGGGTCAAAATGTTGTCAACCAACAAAAAATTTAAATTAACCCCCAAGTAAATCATATTGCAAGGAACTTCCCAGCAAGAAGGCCCTTGTAGTTAGAAAGATACAAACAACTGAATTTTATTGGTATCCTTGTATACCCAAATGTTTTTCCTAATGATATTAGAAATTTATTGTCCAAAATCTCTGGAAATAATGCATTCTTAGGGGAAGATCATCTTAAAATCTTTCTGAATTTGATAGATGAATTTGAGGTAGAAGATGAGGATGTGGTAATGAAATTGTTTATATAGTCTCTTATAGATGATGCAAGGGATTGGTATAGAGTCTTACCTGATGAGCATTGGGTCAAGGATGAATCCAAGAAAATATTCAAAGAGAAATATGGTGACAAAATTGACCCTAGATTCATTATAAATGAATTCACTAATATCAATAAAAGGTATAATGAATCTATCTCAAATTTTAACACTAGATTCATCAAGGTCATGAATGAGATTTCACATTATACTTGACCAAGTGAACTATATGTTTAGTTCTATATTGTAAAATCCATGATAAAAATATGGGCTATGAATTAAGAGATAAAGATCCTCACTCTTTAAGAGATGCTTTTAAAATAGCTATGCAGATTAAAAAATAAAAAAGCATCTGATAAAGTCAGCAAAAGAGATGATGTAAAGATATTGAAAAATCTCAAGGGACGTCAAGCAATAACCTCATCATATGAAGACAAGCTTAATAAGGTTATAAGTGCCTTAAAATATTTAAGTTATAAGGTGGCAAGAAATGAAAAATGTTTATCCCATGATAAACCTAACTATCAGAAGCAAGATAGGATTCTCGAACTATCTAACCAGCCTTATAATACAAATTGATATAATGGTAAACTTATCCAAAACAACCAAAGGGTAGTTCATAGCAGAGAAACTCATAATCCTTTGAAAATATAAATAATGTAAATATTGTAGAGGATAACCCTTGGTGAATGTCTTGTCAGTTACCTCATTCTCCTCAATAATGCATTGTTGCACAATCTTTTGAAGATCATCCTAATCTATGTGATGATTGTGAAAACCCCCATGATGAAAATCATGATGTTAACATGATATCAACCATAATGTGTTTGGAAAATGAGGAGTACTCTTATGATGAAGGATGTACTGAAATCAATGTTCATCACATAAGATGTCATAATTATAATTACTATTAGCATTTTTTTATGAAGAAGAACATGATAGTGTGCATAATGTTAAGACATCTAAATCTAATGTTAGATTGAGAAGACCTTCAGATGAGGAAATCAGGGCACTAACTGCTACAATCATTGCTTAGGTCAAGAGTAATTACAATCTAAGAAATAGAGAAATTAACAATGATCAAGGCAAAGTAGGAAATATCTTCATAAAGGAGGACAAAAACGAGATGAAGGGTTAATTTCCTATCAAGAAGCAAGAAAATCTTGAGATGAAAAATAAAAACATAGAATATAAAGGAAAATATATTGAAAAGCCTATGAATCAAATTGTGTCCCCTATTGTGAAGGAAAAATATGAAAATATGAAAGTAGAACAAGAAAAGGGAAGTGACAAGTGTACTCAAGAGATTGAAGTATAAAATAAAGGTGAAAATGTCAGTAATCAAATCTTACTAATAGATCAAAGTTATATGTATACTCTTTTTATTATTTATCATGGTCAAGAATATCATAACAATATGTAACTCTTAACATGAATGTCGAGCATGAGCGGGAACGAGCGCGGGCAGGGGAATTCAAATTCCTCTGAAGTTGCAGAGGGCGATGGGGCCGATCTGGATGATGATGTTGCTGCCTTCCGTTTGTTGGGGGTGTGGCCTATGCTTTTACCCTATTGCTGCCTTCTGTTTACTGGGGATGCGGCCTATGCTTTTTCCTTGGCCGTCGTCGAGGGGATGTGGGGGCTCGTGGTTGTTGCTTGGGAACTTTGTTGTATTGTTGGTGATGGTTGGTTTGGTTATTCATTGTTGGAGGTCATTTTCCTCCCTCCTTGTTGGTCCTAGTCTGCTGGGGGCGTGCAGTCTCTGTGCTGGCTACTTCGGTTGAGGGTTCTCTTGTTTGTTGATCGGTTTGAGTTCTTTGTGTGTGGGTGTTGCATTGGGTTTCTGCTCGTGACTTCTGAGATTGGAGCCCCTTATTCTTGTGTTGATGTTGAAGGCATTAACGATGGCCTTTGTGGGCTCTGGTGGCCTCTCGTCAGTTCCTCTATGTTGTTCCCTATTACCTGTTGGGATCGTTGTGTTGCTAGGGGTGTTGTTTTTCCCTTTGTCAATGTTTTGGATCTAGTGTCGAGCACCTGGTGCTTGGGTTCTATGAGGATCTTTGACAGTGCTCTGACTTCCATGTGCATCATGGATAGAGCTTGGTTCACTTCGGTTGGCTGGGTGGGGAGTTGTCTGCTCAATCCTTCTACTCTCGCCCTGGCTGCGCAGTTGGGGACGGTTTGTTTCCTTCACATACCCCCATGGGGTTGTGGAGTGGTAACTTTGGTCTTGGTTGCTTGGGGTCAATGGTTCTATTGGACTTTGCCTGAAGTGTGCGTGGTGGTGGATCTGGTTGGATCTGTTGCTATTACTCTTTGGGGGAGATGGTTCCATGGTTTGGTGATGCTATAGATGCTTGGTCTCCTTCAGCAGTGGTGTTTGGTGGGAACTTTTTCTTGGCCCTACCTTGTTTTGTTGTGGAAGGTTTTGTGCTGTTGGAAGGCTTATTGGTTGGTGAAAATGGTGGGTTTGGTGCTTGTGTTTGATTAGGGGAGGGGGCTCTGCCTTGCTGAGGTGTTGTTTTCCTCTGTAGCCTACTACCATGGTGCTGCTGGGAGTGGCTTTGTTTTGTTGTCAATGAGGTTTCCCTTGGTCTTTTGGGGGCCCTTTGAGGTGAACGGTATTTTTTAGAAGATAGAGTTTTTGGTATTTTGGGGTTGTGGACTCATTTTTTGGTTGATAGAGAAGTTGTTGTTGTCCTTCTTGCTCCTTCGGACCGGTTGCCTTGGGAGGAGGTGGTTGCCTGTGTTGCTGAAGTTCCTTCTTGCTACCATGCTCTGCATGTGTTGTATTATTTAGAGGTGAATATGGTGGCACCATCTCCTATTGAGGTGGATTTGGTGTTTGTTGAGATGGTGGGAAGTGGTTCTCTTCTTAGTAGGTCCCTATTGAGGTGGTGTGTGCTTGCTCTGGAGGGAGGTTTCTTCGGTAGTGTTGGTTCTCGCTTCTTCCTCTCCTATAGAGGGGAGCCCTGTCTGTTAGAGGTGGTTTCGGGGTTGGTGTCTAGTTGGTTGGTGCAATTTAATGTTTGTTTATTCGCTTCAACTTGTGTTTCTGGAGGATCAGCTACGGTTCTCCTGCTGTAGGTGTGCGGAAGGTCGGTTGTGGTCCATCTGTTGCAAGTGGCTAGTGGTTTTGTCTCTAGCAGTCTTTTTGAAACTATTGTGTTATGGATTGTTTATTGGCTCAGGGCCTTTACTGTGTTTAACATAGGACTGGTGTTTGTCCTATGGGTTCTGACGATCCTGGTTCTAGTCCCAGGAATGAGTTATTGTCTTAGACTTGGGATTGTTGTTGGTTCTAAGTGTGTTGTCACTCCTGGTTATTTGATGACCAAGTGTTGTTAAGTTTTGTTGTGTCTCTGTTGTGGTTTCGTTAGTGATGTCTTAACTCTGTAAAAGGTTCCTGGTCCTTTCAAAACCTTGCTTGTCCTTTTTGGTGCTCGAGGCTTGTGGTGTAAAGGGTACGATGCCTTGTAAATGTTGCTTATCTTTTCAAAAACAATATGTAACTCCTTTTGTACCTCTTACACACCCCGTATGCATCACACAAGTCATACATTTGTTTATAATGATCAAATAAACCAAGATCCCAATCATAGGAGCACTATGAGGGTATTGATTATGTTGTCATAGCACCAAATATGAAAGATATTCTTGCAACTTTCAATTTTGAATAATTATTTATAACCTCCCTATTATTTAACTTTTTATATAATATCCCAATTATCTTAGAGAGTAAATACCTACAAATAAATCCCCTCCCTTGCATGTGTGTCTAACTTGGCCCCATTCCATAATGTTTGGAGACTAGACTATATTTATTCTCTACATAATTAAATTATAATTACAAGGCTTAGGACATGCAAGGTGAATGGTGAACCTAGTCCTAATATTATTGCACTTGAAATTTACATTATAAGACAAAATAAGAAACTAAAAAATAAATTAATCTCTATAAGAGGCAAAGCCCATGGCCTCTCTACACCAATTAAACTTATTTTTTCTCACTATCTTAGTGGGATAGTCTATAATATTAACCAAAATAATAATATTTTATATCATAACATTATCACCCTCAAGTGTCTTGTGGAAAAAGTGTTATTGAACATCGACATTCTTCATAATAGTATGGTATATTAGGTTCTTAACCAAACAAATAGAACTCTAAATATCACATCCAATCTTAACCTATTTACACTCAAATCCAAAACCTGAACACAATTTCTATAACCATATTAACCCTTTACATGAAATTATTTTATCCATGTACTCTACTTTTGTAGTATAAAATATAATTTTTTCCTCGTAATCATCCAAATAGCAACTCCAAAAAAGTGTACATATTAGCACTAGTGGACCTCCTACTATCAAAAGTTATTCAAGAACTTAGCCTTCCTTCTAGCAGAACTAGATTTAGATCCTTCTTCAACCAAGTAAATTTTCTCTAAATATTTGTATTTGAATTTTCTAAGTTGACAAGGAGCATTGTAGACATGGTGAAGGATAAACAAGGATTTAAATGGAATGATTCATGTAAACAAGCCTTTGGGAACATAACAATAACTATAGCTCATGAACTAGTTCTGGTACACCCTGATTTTGATAAGGATTTTATCATTCCCAACTATGCATCTGAACATACATTATCTGTCATACTACTATGAAAGAATGAACAAGGTGTGGAATATCCATTGGATTTTATGTGTGTTCCTCTAAAGAAATAATAATTGAATTACTATTAGGTTGAAAACCACACCTTCACTTTGGTAAAAGTGGTGAAGAAATTCAAGTTTTACATCTTGCATTCACATACAACTATATATGTGTTTGATCCAATAGTATAGAAAATATTAGCCTAGAAAGAGATACGTGTGATAAATTAGGAGCTTGGATTATGAGTCTAAGAGTATGATGTGGACATCAAACCAACAAAACTAGTTAGAGGTGGAGGAATTTGTAAGTTAATTATGGAAAATGACCTTCCTCTTATATTTTTTTTTGGCTTGAACGATGAATGGTTTTCAAACATAGGGTAAGTCTATGAAATGGGATACAAAAAGGAGGTCAAAAGTGGTAACTTTTTATAAAATCAACTAAACTTGAACTTAGGTGAGTAATTTGAGATGCATGAACTCAAATTTTGAAGATAAGACAAGAATACGAATTTTAGTACTTTGAATCTCATTTTTAAACTATTGAAGTTTTTTAAAATAGTTCAAATTAGGAGGGTGAAATGTTGTGCACACAAAAGTGTTTCTATTTTTCTCACTAAAATATAATAGTGTCTAGCGTGTGCCCCCCTATCTTTTTGTTGCATTTAATATTTTTAAAATTGGTTGGTAGAAATATAGTTAAGAGTGAGTATTAGAAGTTCTATAATTTTTTGTAATTTTTATTGAATATTGTTTTGTGATTTTTCAAAGTGGATGCATCTTGAAAATTGCATCACTAAGCATGCATATCTCATAACTTGCACAAAAATAATAAAAAATATATATTTTTAATGTGTAAAGAACGAAACGTAGAATTTTTTTTCAAATTTTGATAAATGGATCAAAAGTAATAAATAAAAATTAATACATATGTATCTACTAAAATAGAAATATTGATAAAAGAATTTAAAAATAAATATGTTATTGCATTTCAAATAAATAAATAAATTAAATATGTAATTAAAAAGCTAAGAAGACGTGCGATATTTTGATGATAATTCTATTAAATATCATTATACAATTTGTAAACCTGATGACATAGAAGTTGATAAACTCTATTGAAGGTCAAAAGCATTTGAAATGGAGGAAAATTAACATTCCAAGCCTTTAGGTTCATTGCCCAAACTTATTCCAAGGCAAAATGGGTAGGGAAAAAATATTTACAAAATACGAGCGCACTTTGTTAGAAAGTTAAAATGCATGTGGTAAGTCCCTGTGTCTTTCCTACATGTGCATTCTTTCGCTATGTTATTTTTGGGATCTTTTAGATCTTGTTACATTGTTTTTATTTGCTATACATAAGATATTCATGAATAAAGTTCTAAAGGAGCCCTCATGTCTAAAGTCTTCTTGTTTTTCATGCAGTAAAACAAAATTCCCATATGGTTTTGAGCTAATTAAGAATTTGTAGACTAATTGATGCTTATATGTTTTTTGGACCTGATTTTTATATATTTCATATTTAAGTTACTTTCTCATGTCTATGTTTTTATAGTTTCAAGTTTGGGAAATTAAATGGAGCCAAAGGTATTTATTCAGCAGGGATCACATCTAGAATGTAAAAGGTTTTATGTCTAGAAAACCCATTTTTTATTTACTTTGAATTTTACTAGTGGCTTGAGTTCTAAAGTATGTAATTTATTTTAAGCTCAACTTGATCATTGCTTTTTTGAACTCAACTTTTTATGAGGCATATCTCATAGTTGTCCTCACACCAAAGTGTTTTTATGTCTAGAATATGTTTTAGACTTTGAGAGGCTTACATGTGAGTGGACCCAAGTTACCTTATATAATGGAATTAAGTTGGAGTATGAGGTTTATTTCTTATATATATATAATCAGGTTTACATCTATGGTGTTTGAAAGTGGTAGAGTGGTGTTTGCAAGTGGTAGAGTTGATATCTTTATGTGATATTATATACACTATGATGTCTAGAAATTTCTTCTTGTGTTAGCATGTGGCTTAGTGGACCTAGAGGTATTATCTATTTTAGCTTAGTAAACCATATTGAGTTTAGACTTGTGGTTCCATTATATTCAATAGACCCTGAATAGTATTATGTTTGAACTCAATGAAGGGTTTATGTTTGAGTATTGAAGGGATTTATGTTTTAGGGGCCCACAAGAGGAAACATATTTTTTTTATATGAATTATTGTCACTAAAATACCAATTTTTAATTTGTTTCATGCCTAGAAACATGACAAACTAGGAATTTTATGCAATAGAGTTTGGTTAGTGTTTGAATTCATAAATTTATTAATTTAATGGATGCCATATGGTGGTTTCTAATTAGTAGAAGCAGTATGTGAATTATTACCTTAGGGAAATCAATGATAGACATGTGAGACTTGTTAAAATTATTTTTATTGGTCCTTTAGACCAATTAATGAGATCGTGTTGGTGTCTACAAATTCTTATAAAAATGAGGTGTCATATTGTCTTGGTTAGTGTATCTTGTGGTAGGTTACATAGTATATTTATTTTAAGGGGGTGGTTATATCTTTGAAGTAATTTTATGACATCTAAAACCAATGTACTTGATTCTTAAGTTCTCACAAATTTTCAAACGTGAAGCACTATGAACAAGAAATGTAAAAAGACCAATATGCATAAGTAGATGCAAAGTTTATTGATTTTGTTGTTGTATGGTTTGAGAGGGGTTATAAATATTGTGATGGTAGCTAACAAATTAATGAAAATTATTAAACCCATACCATGCATAGAAAATAAAGTCAAAATAAAATCCTCGTGTATGGTCGATGTTGTAGAGAATTAAATGGATCGATGATTTTTGTAATATAGTGTTATGGAATTTCCTTAAACATGTGGATGATGAGTTTTATCCCCTTTTCTATCATAGTATAAATATAATAAAGTATTTTTATTTCTTGTACATGAAAATCAAATATAAGAGAATGAGTGCTTAAATGTTTGACTCGATAGTGCAATATTAGATATGGTATAAGTGTCATTAGTATGATAGATCTAATTTTTTGAAATATTATAAATATGTGTTCTTATCTAAAGAATGGATCCTTTAGCCAAAATTATATATCCTATTTAGGTACCTTTTGGTTTTGTATATCCTCAAGTGTCATGTTATATATATTTCTAGAGTATGTCTTTTATTGTTAACAATTATGTGGAAGGTGTACTCAAGAAAAAACTTTTTTATAGTTAGATCTCTTAATTTGAAACTAAAAATGCATGGCATGGGATACAAGTGTGATTCTAAAATCACATTTTTTGATTTGGTGTCATTTATATTTAGTTAATGCCACAATAGTGTAAAAAATCATAAAGCTTATAGGAAGAACTTAATGGAATGTGAGATTTTATGAGTACATATGGATATTTGAAGTAGGTATAGTTATGTGTATGTCGGTAGTTTCTTTGGTGTGAATATTTATGGACATCTAGTTCCATTTTATAGATTTGCAAGAGTACCAATTGTAGTGTCAAAAAAATGTCACCCTTAATAATTTCATATTAGGTTTAGCTCCCCCTTTTGTGCTTGGACCTAATTATGCATTAATTACACATTTTATAAAAATATTCAAAAAATAAAACATGGAAAATAAAATTATACATGTTTAATATTTTACCAGTGACATTTTTTGGCCTAAAAAGCATGGATCTAGTCTAGGGCACACCATGACCTAGACCACCTCTTTTGGCTCCAAATTTGAATATGTTGGTATCGGTATATATTTTATTATTTGAATTTCCAATTTCATTTTTTGGCTATCGACATTTGATTTTCATGAAATTAGAGTAATTGTATATAAATACTAGTCATTTTATCATTTGAAATCCTAATGTGACCTAGAAGCACACTCAAAAAATTTGGAAAGCAAATTGAAGATCCTAAAATCAAACAAGAGAAATCAAGGGTAGAATTACAATATTAGTATAGCACTTTCATTAATCAATTTCAAGTTTGTAATACATCAAGAGGAATGAAGCAATTTATGTGCAAGGAGCTATTATGATCAATCATGCCAAATCATGAAGATGTATTGATTTATCCTCTACATGCTACCTTTAGTAATCTATTGTGTATGTGAGCTTACCTTTTGCATGTCTATCAAGTAATCAAGGTATCTAGCAATAAAATTATATGTGGTATCTCTTTTCCAAGTGTTTTCACATCAAGGTAACATTATCATTTATCATTTCAATCAATTATTGTTGTTTTGGCCTCTGCCTAACCTAGGGTATGCCCTCTTGATCATCATCAATCGATGTACATGGAGGTAAAAATACCAAAATAGGGTTTGACTTAGGAAAACACCTATACAACACAATATTTTCCCCTATTTTCATGTGTGCGGGTTAGATCTAGGGGTTTCGGTAGGTGATAGTATCAGAAAATAGAGTGTAGACCTTAATCCACATCTCAAAATTTTCAGGGGTGAAAAATTAGGAGTCCAAGTCTAGGGTGCATCATGCCCTAGACCAGCCAATTAAAGCTCAAATTTTCATCATAAGTTCCTCATTTTTGTCATTTTTCAGATCCAATTCAATTATGTAACTTTTCATTTTCACATGTCTACTAAGTTAAATTTTCAAATCTAGGGTTATATGTCAAATAGCCTTGTTAAATCACACATCAAATTTATCATCCTCATAGCCCAACACAACATAAACCCTAGGAGGTTGGCTCTCCTTTGTGGCACTAAGCTAATCATCGAGCTATAATTAATTTATATTTAATGTTGAGTCAAGTGAAAAGGTGATAATCTTAGTTATCCTAATTGGATCTAGGATCACTTTTCCTACTCAACACCAACATGTGTCTTTAAATTATGACTTTGTCACCCAATGAACTAAGGTGAAAATCCTCAATGGTTAAATAATTAAATATTTAGCAATTCATTCTTTCTTAGTCCCACATGGGAATTTAGAATTAGATTAGGTCCATCTCACATTTATAATTTATTGTAATATTATTTTTGAATCATTCGAGAGCTAATTCCTAATGAATGTTTAGAGGGTTATATATGTGTGAATTTTGGATTTTATAAGTTGTAATGAAATATTATGGGGATTTATCATAAGGGAGTAAATTGGTATACTATATTTTCTTGTATATGCAAGTCTTCTTTATATACTTATTTAGAGATATTTGGTATTCAAAATGAAATAACACACCAATTCTTAGTGATAACTCTTTAGGATGTTATTGTGTATGGCTTGTTAAATTATGATGTATTATTTTCATTTCTATTTTAATTATTTTGTGATGACCTTTAAGATTAACCTCATTGGTTTTATAGATCTAGAAGCGTACAAGAGTTTCCCACTCATATTTTTTGACCAATTACTACCCATGATCTATCTAATCATGATTTTTTCTAATTGTCTTGCATGAACTTGCATCCTTGGCTCAAGGTTTTGAGGGAAAAAAAATTATATTATGGAGGACGGTTTTGATAACCAACAAATGGAATTGTTACCAAGGAGAATTTTACGCCTGCTCTACTTTATTTGCACCATTTATTTTGATTCAATTTTGTTGGTGGAGAAAACCTTTCTCATGATTACCTTTAAAGATTGATCTTACTTCATGGTATTTCATATTTATTGTGGTGACTCTAATTATTATAATATTATCATTTTCAAATATTGAAAATGAGATTTCAATTCACATTATTATTAATGAACCAATATAAATTTTAAAACTTTATCTTTATCTTTTTTCATAGATGTGAATGATGTCATATATGTTTCGTGAGTGTTTCTGAAAATGGGTTCTTGGTGGGATAATTGGGGGAATATTACTCTTGAAAATTTATCCTCATGCTACTTCAACCTAAAATCCTAATTTGTATTATCTTGGTTATTTTAAGATCCAAGAGTACTCTAGAGATGTGTATTTTCATGATGATGCTCATGCAGTCATCTCTTATCTATATCAATAGGTGCTTGATACCCAAGAAAATATTAGAAGAGATACAAAGTCTCTTCTTAAATTGAAGGCCTAGTATACTCTTGTCCTGATGCAGGAGCATCCAACAGTGTAGGGCAATCTTGAATCACCCAAAAAAAAAATCTTCATTTTCTTTTGTTGTTTTGAGTCTCATGATGGCACTTAAGGGGTGTAAGATAGTCAAAAGTCAAAAATAGCAAGAAAAAATCACTTAATATCTTTAGTAAGTCGGCCTAAACAGGCTCATATGGACCTGAAAACTTACCCCAAGGAGAGGAACTTAAAAAAATTTATTGTCATGAAAGAATCATCTCAACACCCTGTATGGTTTGAGAGAAATTAAAGTTTTCATCTCGAGAAAATTCTCCAATGCATTTTCAAAATCAAATAGAAAACTTTGGAGGCCTTGAAATAGCTCAAAAAGTTAACGAACCAACCTATGGTGGGTTCATGTGTTGTAGATCTCTTCGAGAGCTTTCCAATGATATGCAATAAATGCAAATCAGACACCTTGATCAAAAGTTATGGCCCCGTGAAGTTGCCCCTCTCAAAGGTGAATTTCATTCAAATTTCTTCCTAGGCTAGAAATCAAATAGTAGGACTTTTGGCGCCAAAACAAAAGGGAAAGTTGAAATTTCTAGAACATTCTAGGGCAGTTATTGGTTGAAACAAAAAAGGATAAGTAGGGTTTGTAGAAGGTGGCTCCATTAGTGCAGATTATGGCTCCGAATAAAATATTTTGTTTTTAGAGCTGATTTTGTTGTAGTGAATCAAGCCCATGAGGATGTAGCATGTAAGTTTTGAACCTGTAATTTCATTTTTTGAAAATAATTGAAAGTGATTTATTTTTCTATCTCACATCTTCCATGTCGTTATCTATTGTTGTGATTTGTGTGGGTTTTGGGTGGTGTGGCCTTCATCAAGTGGTATCAGAGTAGGTTTTCCTGAGTGTGTAAGTAGATCACCGAATGTGAGGTAGTTTTCACTAGGACTTTTGGTTGTGGGTTTCTAAGAAAAGTGATCAAAATTCCTCTGCGAAGAAACTATGTTAGTGGAAGAAATGTTATTGTACCAAAAGAGGGTTTTAGAGCCCTGCCAAGACAAGTTCAAGCACTGCAAGAGGAGCTACATAAATGGTTTGAGCCAAGAAGAGGAGATGAGAGTGAAGATGAAGCTAAAAATGAGGATCAGTTCAAAGAAGAACAACATGTAGAATATCCAGAGAAAGTTATATTATTTAAGGATATCTCTAAGATTGGGAAAAGGCCAAAGATCGATGTTTCTACATTTTTTGGAAATCTTAACCCAAAAGAGTTGATTGATTGGATCAACAATATGAAGGAGTACTTTGAGTATGAGGAGGTGGAAGATCCAAAGAGGGTCAAATTTACAAAGACCAAGCTAAAGGGTCATGCAAATATTTGGTGGAAAGAGGTACAACTAGAAAGAAATCGAAGAGGAAAAGAGAAAATAACAAGATGGGATCGTATGGTGGAAAAATTAAAAAGATAGTTCATCCTTGTGGATTATGAGCTATATTTGTTGAAGAAGATGCAAGGGTTGAAACAAGTGGGAAAATCCATCAAGGATTATACAAAATAATTCTACTGTGTCTTGATCAAAACAGGCCATTATGAGGCCAATAAAGAGAAATTTTCTCGTTACATAAATGGGTTGAAGCTGAGTATTCAAGAAGATTTGGGTCTGGTAAGAATTTCTACCATTGAAGATACATATCATTTTTCTTTGAAGGTAGAAGAAAATTTGAATAGAAGATTTGAAAGTGAGAAAAGAGGTGGAGGTCATGGTGAAAAGACAAGTGTGTTGGAAAAACAAGAATAGACAACTAAGAGGGGGGGTGAATCAGTTGTTACAAAATTTAAACTTATCTTACTTTATCAACCTTTAATCTTAGATTTGATAATTAACTGTGAAAGCATGAATCAACAACACATCAGAAATATAAGAACACCAAGATTTTTGCATGGAAACCCTGTTAGGGGAAAAACCACGGTGGATTTTAGTCCACAAGATTATAACCTATTAGAATTATAATGAAAAATGAATAAGGAATGCACATGCATTCAGGCACACTACCTAGATCTCATTGCTCAAAAGGGAAGGCTCACTACCTTACATAAAAACTTCAGATTAAATCCATCTGATGAGGTTGAATTGAGAAATTAGCTTCTACAAAGCCTGATGACAGTTCTGGTTAGGCACAAAAACAATTCTTCACACTTCGCTCAAACTCCTTCACACTCTGCTCTGTAATCAAATGATATGATCTTTATTCACACATATCTTGCATACACTTTGCATTCATTCATCGAGCACACTCCAAAATGAAGAAACAATCACTCTTATATATCCGCTAGATGAAATTACATCAACAACTTTGTGGGCCAAAGATAAAGAACAGTTGAATACAAACTGTTGGCCCAATTCATGAAAAAATCTCAATGCGCACCAACTGAAGTTGGTCACAACATAATGAAGACCTAAATCAACATCCTCAAACGTTCCAAGCATTCAAAAATTAATCCACAAGGATCTGCAACACACTACAACCACCATGTCAGCTAACAACATGAAAACTCGAACACACAAAGGAAAAATCTTTGATCACAATCACACCAATCAATGTGGATGTGCAACAAGGATAGATCACGATCTAGAAGCATCAAATAATAATCACGAGCATACACAACAACTAAAATTGCCAAAATCACATTCTCTTCTTCCAGAAACATCAGCTATAGTAACAAAATAATTGTAGGAACACAAGAACTCACAACTCGCACAAATCTTGATGCACACCTCTGAAAATTCTGAAGTATAAAATAGATAGGCTCAACAACAAACCCTTTAAAGAAAAACACCTAAATAGCAACGTGATGAAATTTCCACCACTCTGAGCTTCACAGTACTTCACAGCTTCATAGACAACCTTCAACATATTTATTATAATTTTCTCAATATCCTCGACATATACAACCTTCAAAATCATCAATGCTAATAGTATTAACATTAATGACAACCACATATCAGTGAAACAACCACAACATCCAACAATATCCCCCTTTGGAATTGATAGAAACACATGATGTGAAAAATACTATCAACACAACTAACTCTTCTCAAACTATTCTTCTCCTCCTTACATTACTCTTCTATTTTCTCCCTTAGTACTTATTGCTCTTCACCCCCTTTCTTCTACAAAGGTTTTTCACATTACTCTTCTCCCCCTTTGACATCAATGGAAAAGGTACACATGCTCTAAACCACATATCTAAATCATATGACTACTCCCCCTGAGTAGTAGCCACCGCAACATCACTCTGAAACAAGATATGGCTATGAATGCACAAATTGATGCAAATACTTGCATCTTAGTTTAGATTAGGAGGGGAAATCACCCCTAACTTTCCTCTAAGATACTCAAAAGTATCTTTAGGCAATAGTTTAGTGAAGATATCTACAATTTGTTCCTTAGTGGGCACATACTCCAATCTGACCTCTTTATCACTCACTTTGTCTCTCAAAAAGTGATACTTGATAGATATATGTTTTGTCTTTGAATGTAACAATGGATTCTTGGAAATGTTTATGGTACTTGAGTTATCATAAAATATAGCAACAAGCACATTATACTCAATTCTAATATCTCTCAGCATCTGCTTCATCCATATTACTTGAGTGCAATTGTTTGCAGTAGCAATATTTTCTGCCTCAATAGTAGATAAGGAAATGGAATTCTATTTTTTACTTAACCAAGACACCAACTTCTTCCCCAAGAAGAATGCACCACCACTAGTACTTTTTATGTCATCTACATCTCCTGCCCAATCTACATCTGTAAAGGCATTCAGAGTAAGATCATCATCTTTAGGATACCAAAGACCAAAGTCAATTGTTCCTTTCAAATATCTAAAAATTCTCTTCACATTAGTTACATATGATTCCTTCAGATCAGCTTGATATCTACCAACCATGCATACATCATTCATAATGTCTGGTCTGGTATGAGTCAAATAGAGCAATCCACCAATCATTGACCTGTATCTTGTTTGATTAGCCTTAGGAGAATCATCATTCTATGTTAGCTTGCATCTGGTTACCATGGGTGTACCTACAGGCTTTGAGTCTTCCATGCCAAAAAAATTTAGTAACTCTCTTACATATTTGGATTGAGATATAAAGATTCCATCCTCTGACTGAGTAATTTGCAATCCTAAAAATAATTTCAGCTCTTCAATCATTGACATCTCAAACTCACTTTTCATTTCATCAGCAAACTTCATGCATAAGTCATCATCACCTTCAAAAATGATGTCATCAACAAAGACTTCAATAATCAATTCTTTATCCTGATCCACCTTGAAATACAAATTACTGTCAGTAGTACCTTTATTGAATCCAAGCTTCAACAAGTATTTATCTAATCTAGCATACCAGGCTCTAGGGGATTTCTTGAGTCCATACAATGCTTTCTTCAATCGACAAACCATGTCTTTTTCATTAGACAGTTGAAATCCATCAGACTACTCAACATATACTTTTCTTCTAGCTCACCATTCAAAAATGTTGACTTTACATCCACTTGATAGACTTTGTAGTTATTAAAAGAAACATAATCAAGAAATAATCTTACAGCTTCAATTCTAGCAAAAGGGGCAAACGTTTATTCAAAATCAATACCTTCTATCTGTGAGTACCCTTTACATACTAGTCTTGCTTTATTTCTGACCACTTCACCTTGTTCATTCAGCTTATTCTGAAAGACCCATTTGGTTGCAATCACATTTTTATCCCGAGGTCTGGGAACAAGAATCCATGTATCATTTTTCTCTATCTGCATCAATTCTTCCTTCATTGCTTCCATCCAATATTCATCTTTACATGCTTCATTGAAATTGTTAGGCTCAATCTTAGAAATCAGACAATATTCTTCTATAATTCTTCTTCTAGTTTGTACACCTTTGTTCTTGTCTCCTATAATCTAATTTTCAGAATGATTTAGCTTTACATACCTTGGGACTTTGGGATTCTCTCGAGCTTATGTTTCTTTTGTTCTGTCTTTTTCACATCCACTAGCTTCTCCTTCTCGATTCTCTTGAGTCACCAGAACAATTTGAACTTGATTCTGTGTCTGAGAATTCTTTCCATTATCAGTACTATTTGTGAACCCCTAAACCTGCAAATGCACAAGAGCAACAAACATGTTATGTTGTTAGATCAAATGCATGCAAACATGAGGGATTCCTATTAAATCCATCTATTCAAACTATATTTAGGAAATAAATAACACAATGCAAGAAATGGAGTTAAATCCTAATTAAGCCAATAGATTAGTAATCCCATGGGGGAATTGGTGTCAATGAAGTGTTGCAATTGGCCCTTTCCCAATTCCTAAGTTGCAATGTTGAGTGATTGAGAAATGGTCAAATCTCCAAAGAGATTTGAACATAACCTTGTTACAAATTGTGAAAATGGTGATAAGTTGGGTGAAATGGACAAAATTAGCTCTCAATGTGAAGAGAGTAACTTTGCACGCAATTGTGGATGAGAAATGAGGAGAGAAGCCTCCAATTTATAACTTTCAATTTGGAAGAGAAAGTAAGATTTGAGCAATGTGGGACTAAATTTCAATCCAATGGTTGAATGCCACATGTCATGATGTGAATGGTTAGTGGTTGTGCACATTTTGGCCAAAGTGCCAATAAATGCATTTAGTTTGAATTTGAAATTGTGAAATGACTTGCTGAAGAGGGAAGAGAAATGAAGTTAATGTCACTTGGCTCAAGGCCAAGGACATGTAAGAGGTCTTAAATGCCTTGTTGGAAGGACCAAGTCCACTTGGCCTTTTTGAATTCAAATGAGGGAATATTCCCTTTTGATGCCATGTTGAGAGAAAATAGAGAATTAAATAAATCAAAGTAATTGATTTATTGTGCAACTTGCATTCTCTAGAGGATTTTAATGAGAGGGATTAACTTAATCATGGTTTTGATTAATTTAATGAAGATTTAGATGATGTGACAATTTAGACTTAAATTTATGAATTAATTTAAATCAAAATTGAGAGGAAATGATTTATTAAATAAATGATTTGATTTATTTAACTAAGGGGGGAAATATTAGATTAAATCAAATAAGTTTTAATTTATTTAATTTAATAGGATGACTTTAGAGGATTTAATCAAATAAAATAATTTATTTAATTAAACAGAAATGTAAGGTTAATTAAATTAGATTGATTAATTTAATCCAAGGAGGTGATAGACCTAATCAGATGAATAATGATTCATTAGATTAAGAGATAGAATGTTGAGAGTGTGATTTGGGAAGAAATGTTGTTAGTGATCGGGATCAAGTGTGCCAAAACGAAATTGTACATTTTCCATGTCTACATTTTGCCCCTCTGTGAAGCAATGTACTTGTTGCATTGATTTAAAGAATAAACTGCTATGATCAAAAGTTTGAAATTTTCTTGAATTTTTCAGATGCCCCACTGCTGCCCCAACAGAAGGATAATGTTGGATATTGCCCCCTCGAGAGATCTGACGAACAAAGATAACAAGGTGTTCCACAGGCCAGAAATGCCCCAAAATGCCTAAAAATAGCTTAGGATGCCCAAAAAAGATGCAACACGGCCCTCGATTGGATGAAAACTAGAACAGGGGACCAAAACCCTAGTCGGAAGGTCAAATTAGGTCAAAAAACCCTAATTTTCAAGCTTAAATAGACCTTGAGGGGTCACTTTCAATATATTTGCAATATTAAACCTTGAAAAATTTGACACCTTGAGCTCTGAGTCCTAGTAACGATAGCACAATGACAACTTCCTCTACATGTGTCAGAGTGGGTACGAGTACATCAGCGACTAGTCGACGCAGGACCCGTGGTATGTACCCCTATCTGACTTTTATTTTCCTCATTATTGGTGCATTAATTAGGGTTTTTGTTCGATCTAGGCAGCGTGGCGCGATATAGCGCCGCGGAAAATGCAAAGTTGGGGCCACGCGGTTTTGTATAGATACGCTTGTGTAAAGAGCGCCACACAGCGCAGTTTAGGTTTTTAGGGTCTCGGTCACCAAACTCGGCTGCATGCACAAAATAGCGCGGCGCGACGCAGTTTGTCAAATTGGGGTGCCAAAGTCCACCACGTGGCGCACTTTGGAACATTACAAACTACATCGCTTTTGAGAACAGCGTCACTTTTGTTGTTTCAAAGGCAAAATGCGTTACAGGTAGTAGATTTTCTTTAGGTAAACTGACACGGCTTCTTTCCTTGCATAGGAGAGTCACGAGGTCATTCAATCGAGGGAGCACCGGTGGCCAGTACTTGAGAGATTACAGGATATGCACGTATTCCTTCAGGAGCAGCTTGGGATGCTTGGTCTATGGCACATTGCGTATGTATGTCCTGTTCGAGCACATCTGGGTATGATGCATGCCTTGGCCGAACGGTGGCACAGTGAGACGTCATCCTTTCATCTTCCCACTGGCGAGGCCACCATTACTCTTGAGGATGTCTGATGCATTTTGTGACTACTTATTCATGGAGCCCGAGCTATCTATGATCTGGAGGAGGGTAGGGATGTCTGCTTTGGTGTTATGGGTGTTGACGAGCTCATTCTTTGCAATGGTCAGATAGATTTGGAGTGGTATTGGGGTATGGCCCCTACTTACAAACTGATTGTGGCTGCTATCATTTTTGGTCTCGTAGCCCCTAATTAGCATGGCCAATATTTCAGTCCAGGTTGGGGATTGGCATGGGAGCAGGTGTGCATTCGTCGAGTGTGATTTTCTTGGGGACCAGTACTGCTGGCCTCTTTGTACCATGATTTGCATGAGTTTGCCTATTTGGATGGTTGGGCTCTTGGGGCCGAATTGACTCTTTTACACATTTGGGCATGGGAGCGGATCCCACTGCTTCACCCACTTGTGACACCAGTTGTTATAGATATTGATGACCCTGTGGTGTGGCGATATGGTGAGGCAGAGATTCACTTTACCCACATGGGTATAGACAATATAGCCCACTAGCGGTAGGTTTTAGATAAGATGACAATGTTTATATGGAGGCCATGGATGGGTATAGGTCCATGGTATGATGATGCACAACATCTCTTCTTTGCTCACCAGGACAGGTTTATTCAGGGTCAGGAGCACACTATGATAGAGAGATACCTTCTTGACAAGGTAGCTAGATAGTTTGGTGAGGTGTAGGACATACCCGATGATCAGTATATGGCCCTCTTTGCCCGTATGGCAAAGGAGACAGCATGGGGGCAACTAATTCCAGCAGAGGAGGCAGTGTCCTCATTTAGATAGTTAGTGGCTCGGTCGTGGCCATGTGATCAGGGGCCAGAAGACTCAAGGGTGACTCCAGCATATAGGGCATGGTTTAGACCTCCACTGAGATTGACAATTCCTAGGACAGTGCTTCCACGTCGGAGGGTCAGAGGCAGGGCAGCAGGTAGAGGTCGGGGAGGTGTACCACCTCCTCAGCAGTCACCTCTGAGATATGGAGCACAGCAGGTAGGAGGAGCGGATGGGCAGCCCCAAGTGGCACCACATCATCAGCTAGCAGCACAGCCAGTGGGACAGCCAGATCCTCGGGATGCCTTGATTAAGTAGCTACAGGGCCAGGTACAGGTTCTGACAGCTGAGCGAGATGAGGCCCGACAGCAGGTTATTGCAGTCATAGCTGACAGAGATCAGACACAATCTGAGAGGGATCAGGAGATAGGCCGACGGAGACAGTTAGAGAGTGTAGATTCCACATCCCAAGGTCGATCAGTTGACATTCGGGAGTACAAAGAGGCTATCAGAGAGGTCAAGTATTATCGATAGCACTATCGACAGGTAGTGCCATCAGCAGGTAGAGTGCCAGATTTCTTCCAGCAGACAGGGAGGTGACTGGTAGAGGATCACAGTGATAGGCAGGTGGGGGAGGGCAGCAGCCAGCAGGGCTAGCCCTTTTGATCACGGACAGTTTTGCATTTTTGACTTATGGGTTGCACTATTTTGGCCTTATTGTACCATGTATTTGATGTACACTTGATCCGATGTGTATCATAATAGTGTATTTTTTGATGATATATATATGAGATGATTAACCTTTTATAATATGTATGGATGCATTCTAATTTGATGTGATGCTATGAGATGTTCCTATTCTTATGTTTATGTGATGGATGTATTTCTTTTTGTATGTTTTTCATGTTTTTTAATGATGATCCTATGTAATGTATAATAATGATGGTGTAATGATATGCAAATGGTAATGGATGCATAATGATGTAATGCTTTCTTAAGATGCTTAGAATAATAGATTTATATTATTCCTCACCACTTAAGATAATAATATATTGCAATGTGCTTTTTATGCTAATGATCTAGTGGATGCAGGATGTATGCATTGGTGATGTCTCGATTACTGTTATGATACCATGTTAGTGTGGAAGGAAGATAGTAGAATTTAGAATTAATGAGTTAGTTAGGATAGTGATGGTGATTTGCATTGCTAGGAAATGGGATTTTCAAAGGGTCGATTACATTATGTTTGATAACACACATAGGTATGATGCATCAAGGTATAAAGGACAAGGATGGCGTGATACCTAGTGTGATGGAATTTGACTCAACAAACAGATAGGAGTATTCTTGTTCACACTTGACAAACGAAACTTTATTCTAAATGTAGTTTAGATATTCCAGACATCTCGGGCCAAAACATAAGAAGGCAAGCCTTTTTATGTGGTCAACAAGACACCTAAAACATCCTCCCTACAAACAAAACAAAGTGCGCATGACGAAGTTATTTTACAAGAGTAATCAATAAGTATAGCGGATAAAAAAAGATAATAATCCTTCCCCATTCCTTTCTCTCTAAACCTGTTTTGTTTAGGCATCATCGAGAGGTCCTTGGAATGAGCACAAAATAAGATAAGTCAATAAAAGACCAAATAAAACAAACCAAACAAGCTAATGTTCTTCATACCGCTAGCCAAGACTAACTACTATGGGGTACCTGATGCTTATGTCCATCGTAGGAAAGCTTCATCCTGGGACATGTTGTGATCAGGGTTTTGATGCGACTAATTTGGGTGATAAGCTATTAATATTCCGAGTTGATCAACTTGCTTGCTTACTAACTTAGACTTTCAAGACTTTTTGACGATTAGGTGCCCAATTTTGAACTTGCTAGACTTGCTTCTAACTGATGCACCAAAGGGTGACAGTGACGATTGACTTTATTATGAGTGATGACAAATCACAGGTGAAAGTGAGATGAAATGGGTGCACCATTTTGGATTTTTTCGGATATTTTGAGGCTGTTTTTGGTATTTTTACATTTTACGATGAAAGGACTAACTTAAAGACCTATCCTAGGGGTCTCGGGAGCTAATCCATAGATTAGCTTTGCCTACGTTATACATGAAGAGACCACATAGTTCAACTGACAACAGACTGACTTAATGATAAGATGGACAAATCGATTGCCCCTTTTATTGCTTAAAGGACTGACCTAAGATGCAGACTAGATGGGAAAACGGATTGTCAATGCGATGAACGCCTAAAGGATTGACCCTAACTATCTCGAGGGATGATCAAAGATCAACCTTGCCTATGTTCAAGATTAGAGATGACGTAGTTCAACAAGGTGGAAGACTGACAAGACTCAATGATGAACTTTTTTGATGATCTTCTGATATTTCGACATGTTCTGGATTTTTGAATGATTTGGATGTTTTTGGATTTTTTGATGAATTTTGAGGAAGATCATGAGAATATACACAAATTTGATCTGATACAAGTATAGGAACATTCCCCCAACGTGGTGTGATAGACTACTTCAATAAAGGCAGCACAAACTGACCTTAGGAATATGCCAAGTAGTACTATGGTGGAATATGATATGGACACTAGCTCAGGCTATGGTATGGATGTGAGCAGATGGGTGGATGGATGAGTGAGTCATGTAGATCTTGGTGGATGGGGAGTGCTTTATTTACACTTGGCACCTATTTTCCAGGTTTTCACCAAGGTAATTGTCCAAAGCGCCACCGCAGTGGTTTTCACTAGAGGATGATTTTTTTCTTTATTGTTTTCAATCTTTTTCTAATTTTTTTGGATTTTTATATTTTTTAATTTTTTTTGTTGTTGCCAAGATGCCTATTTTCCAGGTTTTCATCAAGGTAACCATTTTTTCAGGACTTTTTTTGATTGTTTTTGTATTTTCTTGTTTTACACCTTATAAGTTTTTAGGCATAAAACTTTTTGAGGTGAGAACTGTTCATGGGCTCTTGCAGAGGTTCGCCTTCTTGTGTTGATAACTGATATGCTCCTGATTTATAGCTTGTGGTGATGATGAAAGGTCCCAACTAGTTAGGCTCAAATTTTCCTTTGCTATCTGGGTTTGGTACATTCTTTTGGTTCTCTTTTAGCACAAGGTCACTGACTTGGAAGGTGTGTTGCCTGATCTTCTTGTTGTAGCTCCATTTCAGGCGATTATGGTAGACCTGCAGATGATTTAAGGCATCCATGCATCGTTCATCTAGTAGCTCTAGCTCATTCAGTTTTGTCACCCTGTATTCCTCATCTATGATGAGGATTTGCAAAAATATTCTCAAGGATGGGAGCTCGATCTCAATTGGAATTATGGCTTCTAATCTGTAGACCAGGGAAAATGGGTGGCACTTGTTGGCGTGCGGATGCTGGTGTGGTAGGCCCATAAGGTGGGATTTAGCTGCAAATGCTAGTCATGACTAGAGTCATTGACTATTTTCTTAAGGATCTTTAGGATAGTTTTGTTGGTAGCTTCTGCTTAGCCATTGTCTTGTGGGTAGTATGGGGTGGAAAAGTGGTGTTGGATTTTAAATTTTTCACACAAGTCGCAAACATCCAGGTTCTTGAAGAGTGTCCCATTATCAGAGATAATGGATTGGGGAACACCATATCAGTAGATGAGGTAGTTCAAGATGAACTTGGATACTTGTTTTCCAGTGATGTAGGTCATGGGGATTGCCTCGACCCACTTTGTGAAATATTCGGTGGTAGTGATAATGAACTTGTGGCCATGGGATGAGGTGGGTGAGATTTTACCTGTGACATCGAGCCCCCATTGGGAAAAGAGCCAAGGTGTAACTATAGGATGTAATTCTTGAGCTAGTGCATGAATGAGGTCTCCATGCTATTGGCACTGTAGACACCTCTTGACAAAGTCATGTACCTCTCTCTCCATTGTCGGCCAGTAGTATCCGGTTCTCAGCAACTTCTTAGCCAAGGTCATACCACTCGAGTGTGAACTGTAAGTGCCATTGTGTACCTCAATTAAATCACTCAAGGCCTCCTCAGGTTTTAAGCAGCGTAGCAGGGTTCCATCGATACTTCTATGAAAGAGGGTTTCTCTTAGGATGACAAATCATAAGGAACTTTTGACAAAGGTTTGCTTGAGGTTTGGGGTAATGTCAGCTGGGAGGATCCCTAATCTTAGGTAGGTGTAAATGTCATGGTACCAAAGATCACTGGGACCAACGAGTTCGCACGCATATTCTGATTCTGGTACCTTGAAAGTTCATATGAGAAGCTACTCTATGAGGAATTCGTGTTTCAAGACGTTGTGAGGGATATCTAGCAAGGATCAAATTGTTTCCATTGCATCAGCTGCTCTGTTATTTTCCCTTGGTATTTGCTCAAAGGTGATGTCGATAAATGATTCCTTGAGGCTTTCCACTACCTTTTTGTATGGTGCGAGCTTATCATCTTTAGTTTGGTATTCACCATTGACTTGGTTAATGATAAGCTGCGAATCTCCATAGACCTTTAATGCCATGATTCGCCACTGTGCCGCAATTTTGAGACCTATGGTTAAAGCCTCATATTCTGCAATATTGTTTGTACAGGGGAATGCCAACTTATACGATCTCAGTATATAGTCCCCTTGTGGGGTGATGAAGAACACACTGGCTCCTAATCCATGTTACATGTAGGAGCCATCAAAGTATAGTTTCCAATGGTCGGTTGTACTGATATTGAAAAGGGACTCATCTGGAAATTCTAATACGAGCGGGTTGTCTTTGTAGATGGGAGCTTCTGCTAGCTGGTCCACAATAACTTGTCCTTTGATCACCTTTTGCTTGACATTCTCAATATCATGTTCAGATAGTATCATCACCCATTTAGCCATTCTTCTTGTAAGCATTGCTTTTGACAATAGATATTTGAGGGGGTCTATCTTGGCAATTAGCTTAATTTGATGAGCTAGCATGTAGTGTCTAAATTTTTGGGCTGCAAACACCACTCCTAGGCAATATTTTTCTATTGATGTGTAATCGAGCTCATTCCCCACCATTGTTCTGCTAATATAGTAAATGGCCCGCTCGGTTCCCTTTTCATCATGTTGGGCTAAGAGGGCACCAAGGGCGGATGTCATTGCTGAGATGTATAGAATCATTGGTTTCCCTATGATTGGTGGCATTAATATAGGTGGTGTAAGTAGGTATTCCTTGATCTTTTTGAATTCTTGTTCACATTTTTCATCCCACCTGAATGCTACTCCCTTGTGGAGTAGGTGTGAATAGGCAATTTGCTTATCTACCAGTTCTGCTATGAATCTTCTGATGGACTGGAGTCTACCTTGTGATCCTCTGAGTTAATTTAGTGTTCTTGGTGCTTCCATATCAAGGATTTCTTTTACCTTTGTAGGATCCACTTCTATCCCTCTCATTGAAACTATGTACCCCAACAGCTTTCCTGATTGTACCCCAAAGACACATTTCTTCGGGTTGAGTTTGACCTTGTATTTTTCTATCCTATCAAAGATTGCACTTAGAGTTGCTATATGATCCCATCTCTTCTTTGATTTAGCTAATATTTCATCCACATAATCTTTGACTTTTTTGTGGATCATGTCGTGGAATATCAGTGTCATGGCTCTTTGGTATGTAGCTCCTGCGTTCTTTAACCCGAATGGCATCACATTCCAGTAATAGGTGCCCCAAGGACATGTAAAGGTTGTCTTATGCTGGTCCTCTTTTGCTATCATTATCTGATTATATCCTGAGAAGCCGTCCATTAGGGACAACATCTCATGTCTGACCGTCATGTCCACTATCATGTCAATGTTGGGTAGTGGAAAATCATCCTTAGGACATGCTTTGTTTAGATCTCTAAAGTCTGTGTAGATGCAGATGCCCCCATTTGGTTTTGAGATTGGCACAAGGTTAGATACCCACTCTAGATAGTCGATCAGGTGTATGAAACCAACATCCAGGAACTTTTGTAACTCAATCTTGACGAGCAAGGCTATTTGCGGGTGCATTTTCCTCAACTTTTGTCTCACTGGTTTCGCTCCAGGGTAAATAGCCAAATGATGAACCACCACCTTAGGATCTAGACCTGGCATGTCGGCATTGGTCCATGCAGATTTTACCTTTCTTTCTTTCAGGAATGCTGTTAACAGTTCTTGTTCCTCTGTCAGGAGAGACTCGACGTAGAAAGTGATTTGCGGTTCTGTTTCCATTCCCAAATTAACAGTGTTGCACTGCTCTGCTAGGACTGCTGACTTTTCTTGATGTAGAATAGTAGGGGGGAGATTGAATCCTTCAACCTCCGGTGCCTCAGAGAGGTTTTCACCATTGGATGTGTCCTTTATTTTTACTGTTTTTTGTTTAGAGAGTGCCATAGTGTGGTTTTCACTCAATAATGCTAAGCTTATTCTGAATATTTTTCTTTTGCGACTGAAGGACTCAATCGTCTCCCCATATTATGCCTGGTTATCTAATGTGATGTTGAAGCCTCCCTTGTGATCCCCACATGGAACCGTATCCCTTAGTCCCATGAATTCTGAGAGTGCCTCATCGTTTTCAAATGAGTCTAGAATTGGTGGTCCTCATTGATCATGACCGATGAGTTGCGGGTGTACTAAGGTGATTTGGTGGGGTTGTTGGTTTGACTCAGCTAGGGAGGCACTAATCATTAACAAGGTGGAATCTTCAAAGAGACTAGGGAGACCTGCTATGGTATCATCATCGTCACTACTAGCACAAACATCGGTGACATCAAAGGTGAAGTTATCAAGTGGGATACCTAGGCATACAGGTGGTCTAGGAGTAGTTGTTGTTACCTGAGGAGAGGACCTAATTGCCCTAATGGGAGTACCTCTTCCACATACATTATAATCAGAGGAGTATACCCAAGTCCAAGGTTCTGCATTCTTCTTTCTACAATGATGGGCTCCAGTCGTCCATCATTGTTCTTCCAAGGCTTGCATTCTTGTTATAGCCCATACCAAACATCATTTGCAACCCTCTGTTAGTTTCATCCATGGATAGGGTGGGGGTGGGCCTTTCATCTTGGTATAATTTATTTGAGATGTCTCCCTCATCCAAATTTTTTCGACTGAGATCCCCCCAATGATGGAATCCAGAAGGGTTTTCCCTAACAGTGTGGACAGGTGTTTCAGCTGGCTGAGGTTTTCCATGCAACCTAGGAGATTGTGATAACTCTCCTACAACAAATGCATTCCTTTTCATTCTATAGTCGCCGCATCCATTGTCTTGGATCATGTTTTTGATTTTGAATATGTTAGGGATGGCGGGTGTCTCTGTCATAGAAGTGGAGGCGAGGTTGGCTGGGTCTTTGTATGATGTGGATGGGCCTTCATCATTTTTTGGTACTTGGGGGATTTTATAAAACTTGGCTTCCAAGTTTTTGCAGTAGGAAAAAGGTTCAAGATCCCCATACATAGTGACCTCTTTGTTTTATTGTGAGAACTTGATACATTGGTGATACGTCGAGGCCACTTCCTTCATTCCGTGCATCCACGGGCATCCAAGGAGGATATTATATGGTAGGTCGAGGTCGAGGACTTGACAAGTGGTCTCCATAGTTGTCAGTCCCACTTGGATAGGGATTTTGATAGTGCCCTGAGATACTCTTTCTTGGTCATCATACGCCCTTATCGTGATGCTTTTGTTCTTATTAATGGAATCCTCGGCAAATCCCAATTTCTTTATGAGCTTTAGAGAACAGACGTTCAGGCCTGCACCTCCATCCACCAGGACTCTTTTGACTTTCTTTTTATGGACTAGCACGTGAAGGTGGAGTGCGCGGTTATGAGATGGTTGTGGGGGGGAATCTTGGTCAGAGAATGTAATGAGATTTGGGGTAGCAATGTTACCCACCATAGCCTGGAACTACTATGTGTCAAGGGTAGCAGAGATGGTGGATGCAGCTAATGCTTCATCAAGGATCTTCCTATGGGCGGCAAAAATTTTCAATAGTTTCATGATGGAGATTTGGGCGGTGGTTCTCTTTAGTTGTTCAATGACATTGTAATCATAGGGGATGGCTTTTGAATTAGAAATGGGGGTTTTAGCTGGTGCCTCGATGATGGTGACCTTTCCACCATGTGTGGTGACTCCACAGTCGTTGTTGGCCCCTTTGATATTTATGACTGTGACCATTTCATCGACACATCCGACTATCTCCTCATACACTAGATTAGCACTAGCATATTTTGGCTTGCCCTTATTGTTCCCCTAATTATTTCCTTGATTGTTGCCTTGGTTGTGGTTCGGCATTGGATTCATGTATATTTTCAAGTCTTGGTTTCTAGCTGGCTGTTCGACATTGATGATATTATCCTCGATTAGGTCTTGGATCATGTTTTTCAACCTCATGCAATTGGCAGTGGTATTTCCCTTGATCTTGTGAAATTCACAAAGGATATTTTTGTTATACCATGGCAATTTGGTCATGGGTTCCACGTATTGCTCGGAGTTAGAGATTTTGATCAGGTTTTCCTTGACCAATTTCTTCATGATGGATTCGATAGAATCACCAAGAGTTGTGAACTTCCTCTTGGGGGGATATTTTCCTCGAGGAGGTGGTCCTCCTTGATTACCCAAGTTATTGATTTGATTGGTGGGTGTTGGTTGTTGTTGTGCTACTACCGCATTAGTCTGCACATTGTTGCGATTATGATTTTGCGGTTGATGAGGGGTTTAGATGTTCTGCTTAGGGGCACTGATGACCACTTTAGCATCGACCACGCTGTCGTTTGTGATATTTTTTTTCCTCAACCATGTTCGAGGTTTATCATTATAGTTATTGGATGGGTGGTTATCCTATGGTGGAGTGAATGTTGATGTGCCTCCTCGTGTAGTAAGGGCTCTTTCGATGTTGAGCGCCTTTGGGATCAGTTGATCATAGGATGTGATGTATTGCATTTTCAAGTAGAATGCCAATTTTCAACTAGATTGGATATGATGGTGCAAACTTCTTGTTCTTTCAGCATAGTTCACTTGCTCTGATTGGCCTTGGATCGCCATCTTTGCAAGAAGGATGCGAATAGCTCTCATTTTCTCTATTTGAGTGTTGATAGTTCTTTCAAACTAACATTCGCACCCATATTGAAAGCATAATTCTTAAGGAAAGCTTCCATGATTTCCTTGAATGTTTTAATGCCTATGGGTAGGTGAGAAAACCATTCCATAGCTGGACCAATCAGACTTCGGGGGAATAGTTGTATTAAATACATGTCATCGCATGCAACCTCCATGCAATGCAAATGAAATTCCTAGACGTGATTTTCAGGGTTGCCCGTTCCATTATACTTGTCAAATTTGGGGATCTCGAATCCCTTTGGGAACGGTATCATGGTAAGACTTATGTCGAAAGGATAAGGGCACAAGTTGCCTAGTGTTCTTGTTGTTTTTCCTACTTGTAAGTCCAACACTTGCTGCGAGAGCAGTTTGATTTGTGTTGCGACATCTTTGCTTGGGTTGGGAGGTGGAATGAATGAGTTGTGAGGTGTTTGAGGTGTTTGATGGGTGGGAGGAGTACTAGCGGGTGTTTGTTGCAAGCTCTACTATGCATTCAAATCCTGTTGGTATGTCTGCATTTGTGTCGACAATGCTTGTTGTTGATCTTGTTGTTGTTGTTCCAACAACGCTTGTTGTTGGTCCATCTGTTGTTGTTCCCATGAAGCCTGTTGTTGGTCAAGTTGTTTTTGTGCTAGCAAAGCTTATTTTTGGTCTAGCTGTTGTTGCGCCAACAAAGCTTATTGTTGGTCGAGTTGTTGTTGTGCCAACAAAGCTTGTTGTTTAGCTTGTTGTTGTGCCTAAAAGTCTTGTAGGGCTTGTTGGTATGCTTTCTGATGGATTGCTTGTAATTGCGCCTTGTATTGTGCTTGCACCTGTTGTTGGGCTTGTGCTTGTGCTTGGGCTTGTGCTTGAGCTTGAGCTTTGGCTTGAGCTTGAGCTTGAGCTTGGGTTTGAGCTTGTTGCTTTTTCTTGAGTACTCTTTGTTGGTTGGCCTTTTGAAGGGTTTGGATTAGAGTGGTGAATGAATTTACCATGTTGGCCTTTGGTGGGATTGGTGGTGTAACGGGAATCATGCCAATCATTGTGGCAGGTGAGAAGGTTATGGTGGTGGTTGGGATTTGGGTTGTTGGAGGGTTGGTGGAGATGCTCGGTCCTTGAGAGGGTATACTTTGGGAGATTTGAGGACCGATTGACGTATTTGCTGTGGTGGTTTGAATGGTCGTGATTTGTTGTTGTTATGCTACGGGAAAAAAGAGGGAATTTGATGTGATGTTCACATTGCCCGATTTTGAGAAATTATTGATGTTTAGGGGAGGAAAACCCAATCCGAGAGGTGATGTGGTTGTGAATGGAAATGGGGGAAGAGATGGTATGCCACCTTGGAAAGAAAAAGGATTAGCAACATTGGTTGTTCCAAACAAACCACCTTGTCCTTGTGGTAGAGAAGTTTGCATGTTTGGTTGACAAGCTGGTGAGGCATGGAATGAAGATGAACCAACGAAATTGTGGAATGTGAGTGGGACGTATGGGTGTAATGGATTTACCGAGACAGAATTATCCGGTGTGGTGGTGATAGCCACCTCTTTGTTGGTCACAAGGAGATGTTGTTGTAACTCTCGAAACATAGCACTTCCCTTGTTCACAATTGGTGAGGTTGGTGTGATGGCTGATGTGGTGTGAGGTATTTCTTGATTGATATTTGGCATTGGGGATGCATTTGTAAGAGGCATATTCGTACTAGTGTTTGCATCAAGGTCGGAAGGGAACTGGACCCCTCCCTCCGCTAACGTGCTTAAGTATTTGAACATGGCACTAACAATTTTGTTGTTCTCTAGATTTTGAACCATTTTCATCATTTCAGATTGTGTCATCCCCATGTCTTCATTTGTGATGTCCTCTTCCTAACTCTCCTCTTGAGGATTTTGTGATGGTAAGGGAGAGCTCCTTGGGGGATTTCTTGATCCCGTAGGGTTTATTTCAAAGGTTACTTGACTCATGTCAATGGAAGTTGATATTTCACTGATATTTTCCATGTTCTTGTATTGTGATCTTGTTTGGACCATAAAAATAGGGATCATTTGATCCTAACCTTTTAAGCCCAAAAGAGAAGAACTAGGGAAGCCAAAGATCAAAGAGGGTGGTAATGATGATGGGATAAATGGATGAAGTGAGTGATTGAAACCTTTTGGATAAATTTTGAAGGGTTATGCTAAACTTGTTAGGAATTAGATTGATCGTGATGGTTTTACTATGTGTATTGAGTCAAACAAGATTGTAGTGAAGTTGTAGTCCCTAGGAAGTTGTGTTATCCTAGGGGAACTTGCACAAATGAGTGAATTGGCTAAGTGTGTTAAATCAATGTGATTGTGAACTAGTAGACCTTAGGAAGTTGCGTTATCCTAGAGGTGAATTCATCCAAGAGATTTGACTATTTTGGCTAGGTGTGTTAAGCCAAGATAGGGTGATGTTGGTTTAGCCCTTTAAGTTTAGCATGAGTGATTTTTCTAGAGTTCTCAAGAAGTTTGATGATGGAATGAGATTTGGTTTGATGGAGAGATGGATGAGGATGAAAAATTTGATCCTAGACTCGAACCTAGACACAACTCTCTTTAGAAGACCTCGGTGTTGAAGAACACACTAGACTTCCTATGAGAGGAAAGCAAACCTTTCAAAAAGTTCGAGATTCTGTTGATAGTAGAACGCATACAAAGTTGGATTATTCCTTGAAGCCTTTTTATAGAAGTTGTATACTAGTCTTTCTCTAACTTCAAGGAGCATTTCAAGGCGTTGTTCATGGGCTTTTAGACTTATCCTTTTGAACCTTGGTTTTGGAATCTTGACCTTTCAGGAAATCATTTGGAACAACACATATGAGTTTCAATTTGTCCTTTTATCTTGGCTTAATGAATTATTTTTACCAAAGACACTTGCTTGCTTATGTTTCAAACTATATGTCTAATTTCCCGCCCTCTTTCTCATCCCACAAGGTCCATTGTGTGGAAATTGAGGAAAATAGGACAAAATTTACTTATGTTTAACCTTATCGAAAGCAAATGATGATAGAATCCAAGCACTTAGAAACCTCTAAGGATATGATCCCTAGGGAAAGCAAGAGTGCTTGAACTTGTCAAAGGTATTTGTTTCCTACAAGGGGTTTGAAATTAAAAGTTCTTTGTGAATGTTCATTTTGCAAATGTTTTCGAGAACCAAGCAATGTGTTATTTCCAAACAGTTTTTTACAACCCTAGGATGATGAGACAATATTTTGTTGGGTTCCCACTTGGATGAATCCAGTTGCGTATATTTTATGTGAATGATTAAATGCTTGACCACACTGGCTCCCCTCCATGGCACAGACTTCTCAGGTCAATCAAGCATTAGTACCCATGAATCTCCCATGGCATACTTTCCATTTCTACAACAAAACCGCATGTCTAACGTGGGGCGGCTTCAAAGGACATGACATTTTGCACCAACAAAATAGATAAGGTTTTGGCCTTTTTCTAAACAAAGGGTTTTAATTCGAACATTCTATTTGTGGGGGATTATCCAACATCGGCGAGAGTCCATTTATGTCCATCTCGTCGAAATAATCTTCGTGATTCTTGAACTTTCCTCAATAATCCACACTTATATACCGATTGGAAGTCGCTTGGCTTTAGCATGTTCCCGGTTGGGTTGTTCCCTTGGGTGATTACTTTTTCCCACAAGGCAGGCCCGCTAAGATAAACAAAAGCAAGTAAACATATTCGTAGTTCAATCAACCTTCGTTTAGAAACAAAGGGAGAACACTCGCAATAAGTTTACTCACACTTGCATGTTTTGTTCAATTGTTAGGTACCCAAATTTGAAATGTCGAGGCAATCTTTTATGCAACTTAGTGTCACCAGAAAGACTTTTGATTCTCAAGATCACCGTGAAGTGCGAGAGAAGCGCATACGCCTTTTCAAATGACACTACTTTGCAAAAAAAATTACAAGACACAAAGAACACATGTTCATTTTAAATCCCTCAAAGCAATAATGAATTATTTTTAAGCACCAAAGGAAATGTGAGATTGCTTTGTTCAATTGTTATCCTTTAAACAAAATCTAGTATGTTTGTCTAAGGTTCTTTTTAGCCCCTTGGCAACTTTGAAAAGAAATTTGATTGTTTATTTTAGAACCCAAAAGAAGTTTAGTGTTCCTAAGGAAATGAAATTAACAAATTCCTTTTAAACAAGAATCTAAAAATCCTTAAAGAGTGTTGAAGAACACTTTGTACAAAATGAGCATGGTGTCATAACGAATCTCCTACTTTGCTTGAAAAAGGGAATTTGTTTGTTCTTTTTAAACCCAAAGTAAATCTAGTGTTTCTAAGGCCAAAGATATTAACAAATTTCTCTTAACAAGCAAAATTTTAAAATCCTTCAAAAGTGTTGAAGAACACTTTAGTGTTTAAAAACACTTTTTTGCATGATGAGTATGAGGTCATGATGAGCTTCCAACCTGCAAAATGACAGAAAACTAGAGAGCAAAAGATAGCAAACAAGGTTAAGAATTAAGAAATCCAAAACATAAAAAGCACATGTCAATTTTAGACCTCACTATTTTTCCGCGGCGCAATTTGTAAAAGTGGTGCAGTTTGGGTAAAAGCAGCGCTATATAGCGTCACGTGGTTGATTGTGGGTGGCGCTCTGCAGAAACAGAGAGTGAATAAGTGGCGCAATATGGGTAAGTGACGCAGTTTGGAAGTGGCCCTGCTTAAAATTTTGAATTTTTCAGGCGGGAAAGTAGGAGCGGCGGAGTTTGGATGAAATGTGGTGCGATATGGTGTCGCGGTGCTGAAGGCGATGCAGTATAGCACCGCGGAAATGAATGAGGTAGATTTAGGAAATTTGAAAAAATGACAAGCGGGAGAGAAAAGCAACGAGGTTTAAAAACTCTGTGTGGTTCAGTATGGCACCACTTCCCTAAAAGCGGTGAAGAATTGCACCGCGCCTATGAATGCGGATCAATATGATGCCGCATGGCTATCTTCCTATGACCTATAGAAAAATGTTAGAAAAAACACATAAATTTTAAAAAACATGATTAATTTCTTGATTCGACCCTCCTTCTAGCACCAAAATGTGAACCCCTAAACTTGCAAATGCACAAGAGCAACAAACATGTTATGTTGTTAGATCAAATGCATGCAAACATGAGGGATTCCCCATGAAATCCATCTATTCAAACTATATTTAGGAAATAAAGAACACAATGCAAGAAATGGAGTTAAATCTTAATTAAGCCAATAGATTGGTAATCCCATGGGGGAATTGGTGCCAATGAAGTGTTGCAATTGGCCCTTTCCCAATTCCTAAGTTGCAATGTTGAGTGATTGAGAAATGGTCAAATCTCCAAAGAGATTTGAGCATAACCTTGTTACAAATTGTGAAAATCGTGATAAGTTGGGTGAAATAGACAAAATTAGCTCTCAATGTGAAGAGAGTAACTTTGCATGCAATTGTGGATGAGAAATGAGGAGAGAAGCCTCCAATTTATAACTTTCAATTTGGAAGAGAAAGTAAGATTTGAGCAATGTTGGACTAACTTTCAATCCAATGGTTGAATGCCACATGTCATGATGTGAATGGTTAGTGGTTGTGCACATTTTGGCCAAAGTGCCAATAAATGCATTTAGTTTGAATTTGAAATTGTGAAATGATTTGTTGAAGAGGGAAGAGAAATGAAGTTAATGTCACTTGGATCAAAGCCAAGGACATGTAAGAGGTCTTAAATACCTTGGTGGAAGGACCAAGTCCACTTGGCCTTTCTAAATTCAAATGAGGGAATATTCCCTTTTGATGCCATGTTGAGAGAAAATAGAGAATTAAATAAATCAAAGTAATTGATTTATTGTGCAACTTGCATTCTCTAGAGGATTTTAATGAGAGGGATTAACTTAATCATAGTTTTGATTAATTTAATGAAGATTTAGATGATGTGACAATTTAGACTTAAATTTATGAATTAATTTAAATCAGAATTGAGAGGAAATGATTTGATTTATTTAACTAAGGGGAGAAATATTAGATTAAATCAAATAAGGTTTAATTTATTTAATTTAATAGGATGACTTTAGAGGATTTAATCAAATAAAATAATTTATTTAATTAAACAGAAATGTAAGGTTAATTAAATTAGATTGATTAATTTAATCCAAGGAGGTGATAGACCTAATCAGATGAATAATGATTCATTAGATTAAGAGATAGAATGTTGAGAGTGTGATTTGGGAAGAAATGTTGTTAGTGATTGGGATCAAGCGTGCCAAAACAAAATTGTACATTTTCCATGTCTACACTATCATGTTGGTCATCTCAATCATATCCACAATATCTGGATGATCTAACAGTGTCTTCATCAATTCTGACATTTGCACTTTCAACCATTTTCTTCAATCTTCTATTATAGCACCGGTAGGATTTGCTCTTAGTACAGTAACCCAAAAAGATTCCTTCATCACTCCTAGCATCAAACTTGCCAATATCTTCATCTCTCTTGATATAACATATACTTCCAAAGATTTTGAAATATTTAACAATAGGCTTATAACCAAACCACAACTCAGAAGGAGTCTTACCAAAATTACTATTGACATTTACACAGTTGATAGTGTATACAGTAGTGCTTATGACTTCTCTCCAATAGATATGAGGAACATTACCTTCCAACATCATAGTTCTAGTAGCATCTAGAATTGTTTTGTTCTTTCTCTCAACAACTCCATTCTGTTGAGGAGTCTGGGGAGTAGATAACTGTCTTTTGATTCCATGCTCTTCATAGAATGAATTGAACTCCTAGGAAGTGAATTCACCGCCTTTGTCTAACCTTAAGCATTTAACCTTCAAACTTGTCTTAGTCTCTTCCATAGCTTTGAAACATTTGAAATTTTCTAGTGCTTCATGTTTTTCTCTCAAGAAAGCAACCCATATCATTCTAGAGTAGTCAGCAATAAGCAACATAAAGTACCTTTCTCCTTGTAGACTTCTGATTTTGGAGGGACCACATAGATCTGTATGTACTAGCTCCATTACTTCATTAGAATGATGCTATTTTATCTAAAAAGAAATTCTTGTCTACTTTCCCATCTGACATTCCTTGCATATATAGTGTTAGTAGGCTTCACTAACTTAGGAAGATCTTTAACTACTTGTGTGGAGCTTACTTTGACAATGTTTTCAAAATTCACATGACACGGCCTCCTATGCCATAACCAGCTTACATCAACTTGAGAAATTAAGCAACTTTCACTAGCAGCACTTAGGTGAAAAATATTACCTCTTATCTTTGTACCTGAAGCAATTACATTTCCAGAACTTCCCAATATCCTACACTTACCATCCTTGAACTGAAGATTGTATCTCTTGTCTACCATCTGTCCAAAACTCAATAAGTTATGCTTCAATCTTTCAACATTAAGGACATCATTAGTATTATATTTACCACCAAGAGAAATAGTGCCTCTACCACAAATCACACCAACATTGTTATCTCCAAATATTACAACACCACTGCCATATTTTTCCAAGCTTAGAAACTTGCTTTTGTCACCAGTCATATGATGTGAGAATCTATTTTCAATCACCCACTCATCCTTTTCATCAATTTTGGTTGCAAGAGCTTTCTCAATATTTAGATTATTAGCAGATTCAGTGGACACCAGACCATTTTCCTTGATAGCAATGAATACCCATTCATCTTCATTTCCAGTTTATTTATCAGATTCATAATCAGTAACACCTTCTTCAGCATAATAACATTTCTTTTGAAATCTAGACTTGTCAGGTTTGTACTTAGAAACTCTTTCAAGACACTTCAATGCAAAATGACCTATCTTATTGCAAGAGAAACATTTAATAGGAAGCTTTCCTTTATACTTACCTTGTCCTCTGGCTTCTCTTTTCACAATCAATGCTTCCAGCTCTTCTAGCTCTCTTTCTTCATCTTCAATTTGTTTCATCTCATATTCCTATTTGAATGTCTTTCTAGAAATTTCTCCTAGATCATATCTTTGTTGATTTCTTCCGGATATAGTAGCATTGAATGCAGATTTTGTCTTACAAGTAGATTCACCAAATTCACTCAATTCAAGGGTAACAAGTTTTCCAATCAGCATATCTCTTGTCACATTTGTTACTGTCCCAAGCTCTTCAATAGCATGAACTTTTGTTTTGTAAGAAGTAGGCAATGATCTGAGCACTTTATCCACAATCTCATCTTATTCCAAGGTTCCACCGACACATCTAATACCCAACACTAGTTCATTTACTTTTTGCATGAAAGCAATAATTTTTTCATCTTCGCTCATCTTCAAGTTTTCCCACTTTCCTTTCAGAATTTGTAGCTTAGCAACTTTCACTTGTGTATCCCCTTCATACAATATCTCCAATTTCTTCCAGATCTAATGTGTTGTCTGTAGACCCATTACATTTGTCATCTATCAATCTATTAGAGCACTCAGTAATTCTTCTATAGCCCTGATATTATTTTAAGCTTCCTTGATCTCATCTGGAGTAGAGGGACTGTTCTGAGGAATAGTATATGAGTTCCTTGTAATCTTCCAGAAGGGTTCACCAATGCACTTCAAATGGTACTCCATTCTAACCTTCCATAGAGAGTAGTTTGTATCATCAAATCTAGGACTATCCTTCTTTTATGATGCCATCTCAGATCACCTCGAGCTATTAAACTTCTTCAAAGGAACCTGCTTTGATACCAATTGTTGGAAAAATAAGAATAGACAACTAAGAAGGGGGGGATGAATCAGTTACAAAATTTGAACTTATCTTACTTTATGAACCTTTAATCTTAGATCTGATAATTAACTGTGAAAGCATGAATCAATAACACATCAGAAACATAAGAACACCAAGATTTTTGCGTGGAAACCTTGTTAGGGGAAAAACCACCTGTTAGAAGTATAATAAAAAATGAATAAGGAATTCATATGCATTTAGGAACACTGCCTAGAGCTCAGTGCTCAAAAGGGAAGGCTCACTACCTTACATAAAAAATTTAGATTAAATCCATCTAATGAGGTTGAACTGAGAAATTAGCTTCTACAAAAGCCTGATGACAGTTCTGGTTAGGAACAAAAACACTTCTTCACACTTTTCTCAAACTCCTTCACACTCTGCCCTGTAATCGAATGATTTGATCTTTATTCACACATATCTTGCATACACTTCACATTCATTCATCGAGCACACTCAAAAATGAAGAAACAATCGCTCTTATATATCCGCTACATGAAATTACATCAACAACTTTGTGGGCCAAAGATAAAGAATAGATGAATACAAACTATCAATCCAATTCATGAACAAATATCAATGCGCACCAACCGAAGTTGGTCACAACATAATCAGCACCTAAATCAACATCCTTGAATGCACCAAGCATTTAAAAATTAATCCACAAGGATCCGCAACATGCTACAACCACCATGTTGGCCAAGAACATGAAAACTCAAACACATAAAGGAAAAATCTTTGATCATGATCACACCAATCAACGTGGGCATGCAAAAAGGATAGAGCATGATCTAGAAACATCAAAGAACAATGCATGAGAATAAGCAACAAATTAAATTACCAAAATTCCATTCTCTTCTTCCAAAAACATTAGCTACAATAACATAATAACTATAGGAACACAGAAACTCACAACTCACACAAATCTTAATGTGCACCTCTAAAACTTCTAGAGTATAAACTAGATAGGCTCAGCAATAAAACCCTTTAAAGTGCAACACCTGAATAGCAATGCAATGAACTTTCCACCACTCTAAGCTTCATAGTACTTCACAGCTTCACAGACAACCTTCAACATATTTATTATAATTTTCTCAATATCCTCGACATATACAACCTGCAAAATCATCAATGCTAATAGAGTTGACATCAATGACAGCCATATATTAGCAACACAACCACAACATCCAACAAAGTGGATGGTCATATGGAGGTTGAAATGAAGATCAAAAGAAGGGTGAAGGATCCAATAGCAGCCAGAACCATAAAGGAAATAGCACCTACTGTCCTCGTGATCAGAATAATGGAGACCAAAGAGTAAGAGGAAGATTTGGATGAGGACTAGGAAGAGGCTTTCATGGAACCTATTTCCAACATGGAGAAGAATGAAATAGAGCCTGTGAGTGTCTTCAACATTAAGGGAGAACAAATAGAAGACCTAAGGGTAATGCAAAAATTGCACATGTAGATGAAGATGCTAAGTCTTCACATTTTGAGGATGCAGAAAGAGGTGAGGTTCTTGTTACTAGAAGAGCCTTGTTGAATGAGGAGAAAGAACCAACTCAAAGGAAGAATTTGTTTCACACAAAATTTAAGTGTGAAGGTAAATTTTGCAATGTTATTATTGAAAGAGGTAACACTCATAACCTTGTTTCAAAAGAGATGGTTAGTAAGTTGAGGTTGGAGAGAAGAAGGCATTTGAATCCATACTTAATTGCTTGGTTGCAGAAAGACCATAAAGCTTTGGTAAATGAACAATGTTTGGTAAGGTTCATGATTGGAAATTACCATGATAAGGTAATATGTGATATTATGCCTATGGATGTTTGTCATATGTTGTTAGGTAGATCGTGGAAGTTTCATTGGCAAGCAGTACATGATGGACATTCCAACACCTATTCTTTGACAAAGGGTGAAGTTTGTCATAAGTTGAATCCCTTGAACGATGCAGAAGAAAAGGTATGTAGTAATGCAAGAATTTGTTGTGTTGATGGGAGAAATTTCCCATAAGGTATGAGGCATGAGAATATGTGTTTTTCATTGATCCCTAGAATTGATAAAGAGGATACTGTTATGCCTTGCATAACCACCCCATCTTTTTCCTTGGTCAAAATGGGTCCCACATTTTATTTTTTTCTTTTGTTGTTCTGTTGGAACCGGAACCAAAACAGAATCAGGTTTGAAACTTGTTTTAGGGATTCCATTCCGATTCCCGTCCCGATTGTCATTTTTTTAGTCTTTTAGGTTTGTCTTTGTTGGAGCCGAAGCCGGAGAGGATGTTAAATCTGAGGTTTATTCATAAGTCTCGAATTTGGTTCCCATTCCGCCTCCGCCTCCACCCTTTTGGTTTGTTATTTTAGCTTAAGATTGATGATGAGTTTTCTTGTTTCGGTCTTCTTGTTTTATTAGCTTTTTCTTTCCTCTTTCTTATTTGTTGGCGGAATCGAAATTAGAACCGGAACGAAATTTGAAACTTGGACAAATTTTCTAAATCAACTTCCATTCTAATTCCGATCCTGCCATTTTGTTTTGTTGTTTGACTTTACTTTAGTCGCACAATAGTAATGTGCTAGTTCCCTTTGTGGTTCCGACTTTGATCTGTCACATTTATGGCATTAATTACAGGTGCCATGCACATATGAAGCTTCATTTTTAACCTTAATTAATGATTAATTGGATGTTATCATCACTATTTAATGATTACAGATGAACCAAAGTTGCGGTGGAGCATTTGTCCACGTGATTCGATCAAGAGTGAGATAGTTGCGAGCAGATTCATATTAAAGGGCTAACCTATTTAATTGCATTTGGAGGTAGGGTTTTTGTTCTTCGTTTCATTTGTTTTGTGTTTTTTTCTGTTCGGTCACTTGTGATTTCCATGGATTCGTGACTCCTGGTTTTCTTCCGAGTTCATTTTTTTCATGTTCTCTTTTGTTTTGTTTTCTTGTTTTTGTTTTAGTATTTGGTTTTTCTCGTTTGTTTGTTTCTATCATGGTCATTTTCACATTTTAGTTGTGACCATACCGTGATGCCCTAGGTTTTCAGATAGGAATCATTCGCTACATTTCGTTGACTTACAGTTTTTCTTAAGGGTTTTTTGGTGTAATCAACTTGTTAGTTTCTAATAGGGTTAGTTTTGTGCCCTAATTATTTTAAATCGAAGGGTTTATGATTTAAGTATTTTTGCACGTCTCTATTTAAATTAGAAAATGATGCCCTAGTTACTATTTTTTCCTCTTGATCATATGGGGATGGTCTCGTACGGCTATTTTTGAGCCCCCCTCAGTTTGTCATGACCTAGTCTTTAGGTTATGATGTCATCCGTTATCCTATTGAAGTTGCCAATAACGTCATAAGTGTTTTAAGCGGAATCAGAATCGGAGTTGATTTTGATCTTTAACCTTGATTTGTAGTAAGTATCGGTTACCATTTTCATTATCTTTGATTCCGCTTCCAATAAGAAATAGGCTTTCAAAATGTTGTTAACATGGATGGAACCAGAACCAAAGTCGGACATAAATTTGAAATTTCTTCATGGTACCAAATCAGTTTCCATTCCGATTTTGATTTTGGTTGCCATCCTGACTCAGACTCCAATCCCGCCATATGGTTTATTGCAAACTCAATGCCTATTCTGGTCCTGACCCCAACAGTGTTTTTAAAGGAGACTTTTAAGGATGTCTTCTGCCTAGTTCCACCTCCGGTATGTATGGAAGGGTAAGATCTCTAATCATGTTTTTGTTATACTTCTTATAGATCTAATCTGGGGTTTTTGTTGTAGGAAACTAAAAGATGTCAGGAGCATCAAGAGAGGCTTCTCAAAGGAGTTAGCCTGTAGAAACTTCAAAGGCAACAACTAAGCCTGATTAGTAAGGTGGAGTCTGATTGGGCCGATATAACTAGTAAGGTGGAGTCTGATTGGCCCGATATAACTAACACAATTCTGGGTCCATTTAATTATGAGGAGTTGTACTCGAAGACATTTGCTGAGGAGGTGATAGGGATAACTCAAAGGATAGTTGAGTCTGGTTTGGCTCACATTACTGTCTTTCCTCTATCAATCCAATGTCCTAAGCTGATAATGATAGCAGTTGGAGCTTATAATCCGGCCACTATACAATGTGTTGATTCACAAGGCAATGTTATCATAGATTTGACTCCCCAAATGTTTCAATTTATGTTCAGTGTTCCCAATCCAAAGAATCTTCGACAGCTTAATGAGGCCAAAGTTTTAAAGATATATAGAAATCATAAGGATACCAACAAGGCTCATTTAAATAAGAAATGGTTGAGAACTGAGAAGAAGTCTCTAACAAAGCTTTCAGATCAGCCAAAAAGGGTAGAGTTCTACAAAGAATTTGGAGATATTATAATGATTTTATCTAGAGTCTTCGGAAAGAGAGATGCTTTTCATTTTAAAGAATGGATGTTTCCATTCATTCAAAAAATCTTGGATGGAAGGAAGCAGTTTGATTGGCCTATGATTGTGTCGAAAAGAATACATAATCAAATGATAAGAGTGAGGGAAACTAGGAGTTTCTTTATGACCTCTAATTTCATTTATGTAGTAGCAAGGAGAGGCATCTTTCTAGAGTTAAATAGAGTGGGAGTATTAGGAGAAGCTAATGGGAAAAAGAAAGTATGGAATCATTATGACCAACTGTCCTTGCAGATCTCTGAATTGCATTATAGAAGAGTCAATGATGCATTTTTGTATGTAGTTATTAACCAACTTAATGGAGATGCAGGATATAGACTGAGCTAAGAGGCTATGGCTTTCATTACAGAGTGGGTTATTGGTTTATTCAATATCCCAAATTCACTTATTTCAGGTTGGCTAGGTTTGAGGGTCATCCTCACTTGCTCCCTAGGTCCTGCAACAATATTGTCTTAATGGAGTTTGTTTACCAGGATTTTGCGGTTAATCCAAAGTTTGGAATAAAGCATAAAATAGGTTGTCATAAGTTCCCCATGCAATTGGGTGAGTACACCTACCCACACCTTGTGGGCGCTAAGGTTGTTTGTAATGAGTTAATGCATTTGAAGTTGGGCCTATATACTGCAAGGAAGCATTTTGATCCAAAGAAAAAGATGAATGCCTTTCTTGCTTCAGTCTTTGATAAACATTTCAACCTACTGGAAGACTTTTGGAGTGATCTCCAGGATGAATATGACCTCAGGCAGAGAAATTATGAGAGGTTGTCTGTCCCACTTATGGTGGAATTTGGGGTCAAATTTAACATTCCTGATACACTATCAGATGATGGGGTAGTGTTGGATCCTTCATACGAGGCTAAGAATGTAGGTACTAATAGTTTGGATCCAGTGGATTGGGATGAGGAGGAGACGATTGATATCAAACAAATAGCAAAACCAGTGTTGGATAGGACTATCCAATGGGTTGCGCTCAAAAACAAATCTCCTAGGGGTCAAAATTCTACTAAAGGGAGAGGGTATAAGAGAACCAAGAGGAAAATGCCTCCCAAAGAACCTTTAGAGTTCTTTCCTCTGACATACAGGAGTTTGAGCTTGAAGCTCTGGCCCAAGAATTGCCCAAGGCACATGAAGGAGAAGTTCCAATGGGATCGATGCCCTCAACATCAGTTATGGGAGAATCATCTACCCAACGCCCTCCTACAGAGCAAAAAAGTGGAGAAATGCCTAAGGGTACTCTCCATGATGAAGCTGAGACTTTAAAGGAAAAGGAAGAAAAGATGGAGATTCATGACATAGAAACAAACTCTGATGATACTTTATCGGATAAGGAAACACAAGAGGAGATGCCTCTGGAGGAGACTAAGCATGTGTTGACAAAAGAGGGTTAGTGGGAATTATTTGAAGAGGCTAAGAAATCCTAAGATGCACAGGCACATGCTGAAGTTGTGGCAAAGAAAAAATAAATACATGCAAAGGCATAAGATGATGCAATACTCCAACAACAGTGGTTAGAGGCCAAGAAGAGAGTTGATGAAGTGATCAAGCAACATCAACAAAAGGAGCATGAGCTCAAAATAAAGGATGAAAATGACATATTGGAAATGGTGCAAAAGATACATGAGCTGGAAGAAGAAAATGCCAAGAAAAGAAGAGAAAGAGAGGCTCTTGAGGCTAAATTCAAAATGATTGAAGAGGCCTACAAGAGAAGGGAGGAAACATAATGCCTACAAAAGGAAAAATATGTTGAGGAGCTAGCTAAGCAGCAACAAAAAGAGAAGGAAGCATCAGACAAACTCAAGGTCTTGGAAGAGGAAAGATATAAACTGCTTGAAGAGAAGCTCAGTTGGAGGAAGAGAGATTGAAAAAGGAGCAAGAAGATAAAAGGATACAAGAGCAAAGATATAGGGAAGAGGCCGATAAGCTTGTAAAAGAGAATGCAGAAAAAAAAAAAAAAAATGTATAGGAGGTTGATTCTCAGCCTAGTGTTAATTTACTACAGCCATTATCTTCTACAACTGTTGCCTCTTCTTCTATAGTAATGGCTACTACTGTAAGTGCTCCTACCTGGTTGAAGCTTGATCTTGAAAAGAAACAAATAGCTCCCCCACAACCTCTTAATTAGGAAGATATGATGAAGGAGATTCAAAAGGAGAGACCCAAGAAGACGGCTAGAATTCTACATTCCACAAGACTAACTGAGGTAGGGGAAATTATTGCAGAATGTTCAATACCAGTTTTGGATAAAGATATGGGAGACATGTAGGTCACTGATTACCAACTAGGCACTGTCAATTTAGGAAGGCCTACAAGAAATCAACAGATGAACCTGATTGATGTTGTAGCCTCATCCACCAAGTCAAGGATGATGAAGGACAAATAAAGAAAGGATGAACTCAAAGCTTAGTTGGATCAGCTACATACCTTTTTGAGGGATGTTTCCGCTCCTAGATCACAACAAATTGCTGCCTTAGAGACACCAGTTTTGCTCAGAAAAAGAGAGGTTGCTGATCTGGTGCAAATAAAGAATAAGGTTGGGATGATGGATAGATGGACAGATAAACTTAACCAGGAGGTAGGAGAGGTGTTAGTAAGTAGTTTTGAGATCCACAAGGCATCATTAGAATTAATAGAAGAAATGAATCACCATACTAAACCGTTGGAAAAGTAGGAGGAAGAATATAGGGGGTATGTCTAGAAGATAAAAGATATCAATAAATTGCCAAAGTCAACCCTTCTTCAGCAGTCAATTCTTGAGGAAGACAATGCAAACTTCCTAGAAAAAGACTCTAGCATAATCTAGTTCAGATCTGATTTTATATACAAGCATAGGAATGAAATCCAAGATGCTAGTAAGGATTTGAATGAACAACTTGATGAACTGGAAGTTGTTGTAGCTATTTTAGTTAATGTTGATATACCGGTTAAAGAGGGCCTACCTCTAAGTCAATTAAAAGAGAAATGGGACAATAGATTTCAAGAGGATGATGGAGAGGATCTATTATTAGATAGATTGATGGATGTTAGGGAAGGAGTGATGGCTGCAAGAAAGGAGTTGACTAAATTGAAATACATGAAGGGTTTTGTGTCCGTAGAACTGAAGAGAATTAAATTTGAGGACAACTGGATTGATGGGTTGGATATAGATATTCTTCAACAGGTCTTCTCTAGTTATGATGAATACATTCTGGAGAAAACTACACAAGAATGAGTTGGCAGTCTATTTTGGGCGCATGACTTTCGCTCCCCCTTCTTTCTTTCCTATTTCACAGGGCAATCAACGTTGGAACTAGAGATCAACTAGTCTAAGTTTCTGAGGAGATTTCAATTCCTTGGTTAGTGGATCTCAATTTTGATTGAGAGGAATTTATGCTTTGCACACCTATATGTATTTTTGGGTGCCATATTGTAAAGGTTTGTTGATAATAGTAGAATTAGCCACTTGATAGTAGAAGATAGGAATTTGATAGCTTTAAAAGCATGCTTTGTGTTCTTTAGTTACAGTTGAATATAAAATACACTTTTTACACAGTGTTATGTTGAAATTGAGTTTACTGGATGAGGTTAATGAATCATAATCTATCTATATGCCAATGAGTTTGTTGAAGCATAAATGTTTCTTATTTGATGAGAATCAATAGAAGGAACCAGATTTCAAAGATTATTTCATTAAATTGTCTATGGATGGAATTGTTACATGTCTGTTGATCTATGTTATTAGCAACAAATGAAGAGTTTGTTCTTTTTAAAATCTTAAAAAGTATTGTGATGATTCATTGTGATGGTTAAAATAAGCATTGTAGATGCATGCAATGGTATGGATTGTTCTATAAATTACATCATGTTATGGTTTTGTTGATCTATTGAAGGAGCATTCATTGTTGAAAGCATATTTATGGATATTAGAGAATTTTATTCAAGTTTTACTAATTCATGCCTTGACCTATCTTTTTCTGTTTATTTAACCCCCTTTCATTAAGTATAGATTGATGAATTCATTGTTGCTTGCATTCCTTATCGCCACCAAAGGCCCCTTGAATATTACAGTTGCATGGACCAATTGAGTGACATCAGATAATTGAGAACCAACTACCAAGACCTTGGGAGTTAGGCTACTATATGTTGTCTTTATTTTTCAGGAGAAATGGAGTAGAAATATTTTGTTTAACATTGTTTGTGTCATCTTCACCATCAATAGATCTGGCGCTAGAAGGAGGGCCTGAAGGAACAAGATGGCTCAGATTGGATCATTCTCACCAGAAAAATACGGGAGGATTCTCAGATCCTCTACCGACCCTGAACCTTTAGAATAACTCCAAACCCCAGTTAGACATAGGCCCCAAGCTCATAGGATTTTGATCCCACCATTTCCACCACCACTTACTCCACCTGGATTTCAACCAAATCCATACACACCACCCCCAGTTCAACCAATACCACCCCTGGTTCAACCAGTGTCACCACCAATTCGGCCTATATCACCACAACTTGCTCAACCGATCCCACCACCACCCATGGCTTACTTTGTGAATAACCCCTCTTCGCTAGGGACTATTCCTGGGGGATTCCATGATATAACAAAGAATCCAGAAAGGTTTTTCCCTAAGTACATGCATGGAGAATCAAGAAGTGTTGAGGAACATATACAAGCATTCAAGGATTCTTGTACCCATGCTCAAGTGGCTCACCATGACATGGTATGTAGATTGTTTCCTTATTATTTGGGGGACATGGCATACAACTGGTATCTAAATCTACCCCAAGCGTCTATTCTGAGCTAGGCAGATTTAGAAAATGACTTCATTAATCAGTTTTGAGTCTACGTAGACCTGGCCATCTTGTATCATCAATTCGCTACCATAAGAAAGGAACATCATGAACCATTACCTTTATTTAACACTAGATTCTAAAGGACTTTCCACAGGTTACAAGACCCCTACTTAGTGGCTGAAAATATTGTCATTCTGGCATATTTAAGAGTTCTTGATCCCCTGATTGGCTTATTCTTGTAGAGAACCTATGTTGCCAACAAGATTGAATCTTTGTCTAAGGTTTATCATCTAGCCATTAAATTGCAACACCAGCTAAGTCTGCAATTAGAAATTTTAGGAGCAACTCTCCCTCCCATGGGTTATCAAATGCCTAACCCACCATTGTTCAATATGGTCCCAGGGATGTCTTACTCCCAATATGGACCTGTGTTTGAGTTACAAGCCTCACCGACCATTCCTTTTTTTGCAAATGGCATGCAAGATTCTTCCCAACAATCTCAAAACCACCAGCAGCAAGGGGGAGGGTCAACTCATGTTCATTCTCCATCTATAGGGTAGAATGTGCAAAATGAACAAATTGTTCAATTAACCAACGAGGTGGAGACTCATAAAAAGACTCTATCTCAAATGTCCAATGACATGGCACAACTTAGACATAACCCCCCTCAGAACCAAAACCAAAATTATTAGAATCAAGGAGGTTATAACAACCAGGGTAGTTACTCCAATCAGAATGCAAACCAGAACACCAATAGGAACTTGCAAAACCAAAACTCCTCTAACCAAAATTATCAAAATTAGAATAAAGGATACAATTAGAGGTCCAACAACAACAATAGGTAGTGGAACATTGGACCCAACAATGGGGGAGTTCCCCATAACTATAAAACTAGTGAGGATAAACCACACACTACTAATTTGGCGGACCTCAATTTCATGACCAATTGGTGTAGACTACACGACACTGCATCACATTCTAAGGTCAATTTCCCAGAGATGGAGAAAATGGTAAAGATTGCGCAAGCTAATTCCCACCCTCCACAAAGAAATTCCAATCAATACAGTGGGCCAGTAAGTACTGCTATGACTTATGAGACTATTGAGTTAAAATATCAATTTCCCATGCAAGGAGACAATGAACAAGAAGATGTGTATGATGCCAAAGCCTTCTAGTCCAAAGGTGGTCACTTCTTGAGAAATTAGAATAAGGGCCCATTCACTACATCTGCATCCCCAAACAACATGGTCCTACCTAATTAGAATGTAGATAATAACCCACTGCCGCCAAAGGGACCTTCTAACTCTCATAATAAAGCTAATCCACCTTCTTTTCCTATATATCAAGTTAGGAATACTTTGGAATTTGATTTTATTGTAGAAATGTAGAGACAAAAGACATCATTGTCATTCTTTGACATTGTGAAGTGGTGCCTGGCCCAACGGGAAGTTGTGTTGAAAGCCCTAGAGGAGGCGGATCGTTCAAAAGGAAAAGGTAAAGTGACTCCAGTGAAGGAGACAAATGTGGCCATCTATAAAGGTAAGACCAGTACCCCACCTTTCCTTTTGAGTTTAAGGATATTTGGAAAGAATCTGCATAATTGTCTGCTGGACCCTGGAGCATTGGGTAATGTCATGCCCTTTTCAATTTACAAGAAACTAGGATTAAGTCCTTCCCAGACTAATAAGAAAGTGATTCAGTTGGATAAAACTAAGGTTAATGTGGTGGGGGAACTGAAGAACATGCATGTACAGGTTAGGTCCGATCCAAGGATCCAAACTTACATAGATATCCAAGTTGCTGACATCCCAGAAACATATGGTATGCTCCTAAGTCAGGAGCTAATGAAGAGTATTGGGGGATATTTGTCTTTGGATTTATCTCACATGTGGCTACCCTGGATTGGGATAGCAACACAGATTAGAATTGAGAGTGAGCCTAGGCTCAAAAACATGATTACAGAATATGATTCTCCAAATGAAGTGGCATACTTCGAGACTAAGATAGGAGTTTACAAGAAAGAGGAAGTCATGACCTTCTCAGTACTTAATCCTGATGATACACTACCCCTAGGAAAAAATGACCCAATGATCTCAGTCAACCAGCAAGTTATGATAAGAAAATTGCAGCAAGATAGGCTGGTATTAGGAGAAGAGACTGATTTGAGCAGTTTGTTGCTTCCTAATTGGTGTAGGATACATTATCAGAATCATTCTGAATTGACATGCCAACCATGCCTAGATATCTTAAACCACATAGGTCAACCTCAATTGATTGGCCAAGATCAATCTTAAGCACCCATGAATGAATTCCCATTTAAAGATAAGGACGCTACCATCCTCACTAGAACCAGCCTTTCTAAAGGGGAAGATTCTGCACCATTAGAGTAGACTCAGGTTCTATGCTCTAAGATTCAAGAGGAGATTGAGAGGTCCCAGCCTTTTTCCAATACACCTGCCCCAGATACTCTACCAATGCCATGTGCGTTGATGAAAAATGAATTGGATTGCAACTTGATCCAAGAATTTGTTCAGGAAGTGATTCTGGAGCAAGCTATAAATATAGAAAAATCCTTAAGTGAGCCTAGCCCCCAGTCATTTTCAACTCCTAATGACTAGCAAAAGTTTGAGCCGCCACACATCTCAGGTAAGTCATCCCCTGTTATCCCTAAAAGGAAAGAGCTCCTAGCTAAAGACCAACTGTGGAGTCTTAAATTTGATGGCTCCAAATCCAAAGCAGGAAGTGGAGAAGGGATTGAACTAACTAACCCAAAAGGGAAGACTTACTTTGCATCTTACAGGTTGCAGTTTGGCTGCATGAACAATGTGGCAGAATATGAAGCACTTGCTCATGGACTTATGTTTTCTCATAAAAATAAGGTCAATGCTCTCAGGGTAATGGGGGATTTTGAAGTAATTGTAAAGCAGGTACGTAGCCAGTATACTTGTCATAACAAAAGATTGGCTGCGTACAAAAATAGAATTTGGAATCTAATTGAAGACTTTGACTCTTTTGGGATCACTCTAATCCCTAGAGAAGCTAATAAAATTGTAGATGCCCTTGTCGTTGCTGCTAGCACCTTGGAACCCATGCAAGATTCTAACCTAAAGAGATTTTTAGTTGAATTAGTCTCAGTCCCAGCTGTCCCTGATAATGTCTGGAATTTTTAGGTATTCGATGATGACCAGCATATATTGGCCTTTTTGGCAAGTTCAAATGTCTTCAAAGGACAGATAATAGATGAATCGGAAAGAGATCAAGGAGATTGGGATCCTGAGAATGGTGATGAAGAAGGGATATTGGATTTCAAAAGAAATAGTATTCCAAAAGGGACGGTAGCTTTGGAGAGAATATTTGATTCTGACCCACGGGCTCGTTAAAGGGTACCCATAGAGAGTGATGGAGGGAAATATGAATCTATCAATTTGACTCATGCATGCCTTAAAAGGAATGTCCTCATAGGGAAAACTTGCCCTGAAGAAATTAAGCAAAAGATAGTCAAAGTTTTGGATTGTAAAATTGCAGCCATTTCTTGCGGGTATGATGACCTAAAGACCTTTGACACTTCGGTGATCACACATACTATACCTCTTAAGCCAGAAGCCAAGCCCTTCCATCAAAAACAATGCCCGGTCAATGCTCTGATTGAGCCCCTAATCCAGAAGGAGGTGCAAAAGCTACTGTCTGCAAGAATAATCTTCCGAATCAGACATTCTACGTGGGTTGCAAATTTAGTTCCTGTGCACAAGAAAAATGGTGAAATCAGGTTATGCGTTGATTTCAAGAGTTTAAATAAGGCCTCCGAGAAGGATAATTACCCACTACCTTCTCTTGATGAGGTACTACAAATGGTTAATGGGTCCCAGATGATGTCATTTCTAGATGGCTATTCAAGGTATAATCAAGTCTTGGTTAGTCATGAGGACAAAATGAAAACCGCCTTCACCACCAAATGCGGAACATTTTCCTATCGGAGGATGTCGTTCAGTCTCATCAATGTTGGAGCAACCTTTCAGCGTGAAATGGACATAGCATTCAAGGATTTGATAGGTAAGTGTATCTCTATTTTTATGTGGACAATTTAACTATCTTCTCCAAGAATCGGGGAGACCATGCTGCAGATCTAGAAAAGGTCCTCAAAAATTGTATAAACTATGGTGTCTCCCTCAATCCAAAAAAGTGTGTGTTTGGAGTATCTGAAGGGAAACTCTTAGGCCACATCATATCAGAAGAAGGGATATCCATAGATCCTGATAGAGTGGAGGCTATCTTGAAACTAACAAGCCCAGGCAGTAAGAAAGAAATGATATCCTTCTTCAAGAGGATCAATTTTGTCAGAAAATTTATAACAGGGTTTGCAGAAATTGTCAAACCCCTTAATGAAATGATGAAGAAAGAGGCAAAAATAGAATGGAGCAATGAGGCTAAATCTGCTTTCTCACATATCAAACAGTTAATATATGAGGCACCTGTTTTGAATAGCCCAAATTATCTAAAGCATTTTTATATCTATTCTTTCACGTCTGACCATTCATGTGAAACTATTTTAACACAACGAAGAGGTGAGGGAGAGGAAAGACCTATCGCCTTCATGAGCTCTCCTTTTAAGAATGCAGAAGTTAGATACCCACCCCTAGAGAAACAAGCCTTTGCATTAGTTTGAGTTGTAAAGAAATTGAAGCATTACATTCTTCGAAGTCAAGTAATGGCCAAAGTTCCTGATCCGGTTGTGAAATCTCTCCTAATGCAAAGCGAATTAGGAGAATGAAGAGGAAAGTGGATGGCTATTCTGCAAGAGTTTGACTTAGAGATTCATCCAATGAAACTCGTTCGAGGTCAGGGTTTATCAAAGGTGATGGCAGATGTGGACAAGAATATCACATGTCAGCAGTACATTATCTAGTCATTTACTAAGGATCCCTGGTACACAAACTTGATCTTATTCCTCCTCAACAATAGATGTCCAGAAGGAACGAATGCTACTCAAAGGAGAGATGGACACTGGACTTTGTAAGTGTCATCAACCCAAACTCTTCTGCAGGTCACAAGTTCATCTTGACTGCAACTGACTACTATACACACTGGATTGAGGCCCAACCCTACAAAAATAGAACCACAGAGGTGGTTATCAAATTTTTGACTGAGAACATCACCACCAAGTTTGGAGCTCCATTTTCCCTGGTATGTGATAATGGCCCTACTTTTTCTTCAGCTGAATTTATTCAATGGGCTTATGAACATAAAATCATTTTGAAGTATTCATCTAATTACTACCCTCAGGGAAATGGAGTGGTTGAGTCCACTAATAAAAACCTATTGGAATTAATAAGAAAATTGTTAGAAAACAATCCTAGGGACTGGCACACCCAGTTGAGATTTGCCTTGTGGGTAGATCAAACCCAAATCAAAGTTGCCCTAGGAAATTCACCATTTAAGTTAGTCTATGGCCAAGACCCAGTCTTCCCAATCCATTTGAAAATACCTGTCCTTAAGTTTATGCAGGAATTTTATACAAAGGATGATAGGATTGAGGTCAAATTAATTAATTTTCTTAACATGGAGGAACAGAGAGATGTTGCTCTGCAGCAATTCTCTAAGCATCAGGTTGTCATCAAATGTTGGTTTGACAAAAGGGCCAAGGTAAATTCCTTTAGGATATCAGATCTTGTGTTACTATGGGATAAAGCTAGAGAGAAGAAGGGAGATCACAATAAATTTGATAGACTCTGGTTAGGTCTGTATCAAGTGACTGAGATACTAGGCAAGAATGCTTTTCATTTAAGTACCTTAATAGGAGAACCTGTTCCATTGCCAATTAATGGTCAGTTTCTCAAGCACTAATTTGGTTCATGAAAGGTCTAATGTTTTGAATAAATGTATTATACTATATCATATGTAATTAATTTTTAGTTTTTTCTTTTTTGTTTTTGTTTTTTTTGTTGTTCTTTTGTTTTTCTTTGTTTCTTTTTCTTTATTTCTTATTGTCTTGTGTTTCATTGGGGATCTTCATTTCTATCCATCTCAAGAAAAGGGGTTGTTATTCAAGGTATGCTATAGGCACTAGGAGAGAAATTGATTTAGGTATTTTCATTGAGCATCTTTGAAAGGATTTCGTTCTAAAACCTCATATCTTATGATCATTCTAATGTTGGTTTGAAAAGTTATTAAGGGTAGAAGGTACATTGTTAATATCTCATGAATTATGATCAAAATATGTCACCAAAATAGATAAACATCTACCTAAGTAAATACCTATCTATTTTAGGGTGGCTTTACCTTTGATTCAAGTGAAAAATCCGATTCCAAGACTGTCATGAAATCCATTGTAGTTTTCAACCCATATTTCATATCAATCCTATCTGAGTATTGAGAAAAGTGCATAAGAGGTTTCTACAAGTGAAGCTCAAGTAAAAAAAAAAGAGAAATAAAGGAAAGGAAAGCTCAATATCAAATGGGTGAATCAAGTATCTCTATCGGGGCTATGGATGCCTGTCTAGCAGTAGAGCAATACTTTGAGAGAACTAGAGGTATCTTCATCGAGGCTATGGATGTATGCCTGGCAGCGGAGCAATCCCCAAGATTTCATTGCACGATAGTTAAAGGACTCAACCTATGTAGCTTGAACCTTAGATATAATTGTTCAGGAGTAGAGAAAGTGTCTATAAAGAATGATTCACAATATACGCACACACTCAAAGTCATAAATGTTCATGAGCACATACATCTGAGATTCCAGCTCAATTTTATTCTATATATATCTGATATTATTCAAGTTAGCATGATTCATAAGCCAAGAGGTATTTGGGTGACTAAAATTTTTTGGGTGTCTTTGAAAATAGGTAAACCATTTTTCCAACCGAGTCGCCATTTGTTATGCCTTGCATAACCACCCCATCTTTTTCCTTGGTCAAAATGGGTCCCCCTTTTTTGTTTTTCTTTTGTTGTTCTGCCAGAATCGGAACCAGAATGGAATTAGATTTGAAACTTGTTTTAGGGATTCCATTCTGATCCCGGTTCCGATTGTCTTTTTGTTAGTCTTTTAGGTTTTTCTTTGCCAGAGCCAAAGCCAGAGTGGATGTTAAATCTGAGTTTTATTCATAAATCTCGAATTTGGTTCCCATTCTGCCTCCGCCTCCACCTCCGCCCTTTTGGTTTGTTCGTTTAGCTTAAGATTGGTGATGGGTTTTCTTGTTTCGGTCTTCGTGTTTTTATTAGCTTTTTCTTTCCTCTTTCTTCTTTGTTGGCGGAATCAGAATCGGAATGAAATTCAAAACTTGGACAAATTTTCTAAATCAACTTCCATTCTGATTCTAATCCCACCATTTTGTTTTGTTGTTTGACTTTACTTTAGTCGCACAGCAGTAATGTGCCAGTTCACCCTGTGGTTCTGACTCTGATCTGCCACATTTATGGCATTAATTACAGGTTCCATGCACGTATGAAGCTGCATTTTTAACCTTAATTAATGATTAACTGGATGTTATCATCACTATTTAAAGATTAAGGATGAACCAGAGCTATGGTGGAGCATTTGTGCGAGTGATTCAATCAAGAGTGAGATAGTTGCACACAGATTCACATCAAAGGGCTAGCTTATTTAATTGCATTTGGAGGTAGGGTTTTTGTTCTTCATTTCATTTTTTTTGCATTTTGTTCTGTTTGGTCACTTGTGATTCACATGGATTCGTGACTCTTGGTTTTCTTTTGAGTTCATGTTGTTCATTTTGTTCATGTTCTCTTTGTTTTCTTTTCTTGTTTTTGTTTTAGTATTTGGATTTTCTCGTTTGTTTGTTTATGTCACGATCATTTTCATGTTTTAGTCGTGACCTTACCATGATGCCCTAGCTTTTCAGATAGGAATCATCTGCTATATTTTGTTTATAGGTTTCATTGATTTACAGTTCTATTTAAGGGTGTTTTGGCATAATCGACTTGATTAGTTTCGAATAGGGTTAGGTTTGTGCCCTAATTATTTTAAATCGAAGGGTTTATTATTTAGGTTTTTTTGCGCGTCTCTGTTTAAATTAGAAAATGATACCCTAGTTACTATTTTTTCCTCTTGGTCATATGGGGATGGTCTCGTACGATTATTTTTGAGCCCCCCCTCAGTTTGTCATGACCTAGTCTTTAGGTTATGATGTCATTTGTTATCCTATTGAAGTTGCTAGTGATGTCATAAGTGTTTTAAGAGGAATCAGAATCGGAGTTGATTTTGATCTTTAACCTTGATTTGTAGTAAGTATCAATTACCATTTTCATTCTATCTCTGATCCTGCTTCCAATAAGAAATAGGCTTTCAAAATGCTGTTAACACAGGTGAAACCAGAACCAGAGTCGGATATAAATTTGAAATTTCTTCATCGTACCAAATTGGTTTCCACTCCGATTCCGATTTTGGTTGCCATCTCGACTCCGACTCTAATCTCGTCGTATGGTTTATTGCAAACTCAATGCTTATTTTGGTCCGCCCCCGATAGTGTTTTTAAAGGAGACTTTTAAGGATGTCTTATTCCTAGTTCTGCCTCCGGTATGTATGGAAGGGTAAGATCTCTAATCATGTTTTTGTTATACTTCTTATACATCTAATCTGGGGTTTTTATTGCAGAAAATTAAAAGATGTCAGGAGTATAAGGAGACGCTTCTTAGAGGAGTCGGCCTGAAAAAACTTCAAAGGCAACAACTAAGCCTAAAAAGGTTAAACTTGAACAACTCCCTTATACCTTGAGGTATAATCATAGGGGTCCTGCTGTCACTACTAGCAAGGTGGAGTTGATTGGGCCGATATAACTGACACAAATCTGGGTCCATTTAATTATGAGGAGTTGTACTCGGAGACATTTGTTGAGGAGGTGATAGGGAGAACTCAAATGATAGTTGAGTCTGGTTTGGCTCACATTACTGTCTTTCCTCTATCAATCCAAAGTCCTGAGCTGATAATGACAGCAGTTGGAGCTTATAATTCGGCCACTAGACAATGTGTTGATTCACAAGGCAATGTTATCATAGATTTGACTCCCCAAATGTTTCAATTTATGTTCAGTGTTCCTAATCCAAAGAATCTTGGACAGCTTAATGAGGTAGAAGCTTTAAAGATATATAGCAATTATAAGGAGACCAACAAGGCTCATTTAAATAAGAAATGGTTAAGAACTGAGAAGAAGTCTCTAACAAAGCTTTCAGATCAACCAAAAAGGGAAGATTTCTACAAAGAAGTTGGAGATATTATAATGATGTTATCTAGAGTCTTTGGAAAGAGAGATGCTTTTCATTTTAAAGAATGGATGTTTCCATTCATTCAAACAATCTTGGATGGAAGGCAGCAATTTGATTGGCCTATGATTGTGTCGAAAAGAATACATAATCAAATGATAAGAGTGAGGAAAACTAAGAGTTTCTTTATGACCTCTTATGTTATTTATGTAGTATCAAGGAGAGGCATCTTTCCAGGGTTAAACAGATTGGGAGTATTAGGAGAAGCTGATAGGAAAAAGAAAGTATGGAATCATTATGACCAACTGTCCTTGCAGATCTCTGAAGTGCATTATAGAAGAGTCAATGATGCATTTTTGTATGTAGTTATTAACCAACTTAATGGAGATGCAGGATATAGACTGAGCCAGGAGGCTATGGCTTTCATTATAGAGTGGGGTTATTGGTTTATTCAATATCCCAAATTCACTTATTTTAGGCTGGCTGGGTTTGAGGGTCATCCTCACTTGCTCCCTAGGTGTTGCAGCAACAAAATTGTCTTAATGGAGTTTGTTTACCAAGCTTTGGGGGTTAATGCAAAGTTTGGAATAAAGCATAAAATAGGTTGTCATAAGTTCCCCATGCAATTGGGTGAGTACAGCTATGGTTTTTTGTAATGAGTTAATGCATTTGAATTTGGGCCTATATACTTCCCAGAAGCATTTTGATCTGAAGAAAAATATGAATGTCTTGCTTGCTTCAGTCTTTGATAAACATTTCAACCTACTGGAAGACTTCTAGAGTGATCTCCAAGATGAATATGACCTCAAGAAGAGAAAATATGAGAGGTTGTCTATCCCACTTATGGTGGAATTTGGGGTCAAAGTTGGCATTCCTGATACACTATTAGATGATGGGGTAGTGTTGGATCCTTCATACAAGGCACTGAATGTAGGTACTAAGAGTTTAGATCTGGTGGATTGGGATGCGAAGGAGATGGTTGATATCAAACAAATAGCAAGACCAGTGTTGGATAGCAGTATCCAATAGGTTGTACTCAGAACCAAAGCTCTTGAGGGTCAAACTTCTAAGAAAGGGAGAGGGTATAAGAGAACCAAGAGGAAAATGCCTCCCAAAGAACCTTTAGAGTTCTTTCCCCCTGACATAGAGGATTTTGAGCTTGAATCTCCGGCCCAAGAATTGCCCGAGGCACATGAAGGAGAAGTTCCAATGGGATCGATGCCCTCAACATCATTTATGGGAGAATCATCTACCCAACTCCCTCCTACAAAGCAACAAAAGTGGAGAAATTCCTAAGGGGACTCTCCATGATGAAGCCGAGACTTTAAAGGAAAGGGAAGCAAAGATGGAGATTCATGACATAGAAACATACTCTAATGATACTTTATCATATAAGGAGACACAAGAGGAGATGCCTCTAGAGGAAACTGAGTATGTGTTGACAAAAGAGGATCAGTGGGAATTATTTGAAGAGGCTAAGAAAGCTTGAGATGCATAGGCACATGTTGAAGTTGTGGCAAAGAAAAAATAAATAGATGCAAAGGCACAAGCTGATGCAGTACTCCAGCAATAGCAGTTGGAGGCCAAGCAGAGAGTTGATGAAGTGATCAAGCAACAACAACAAAAGGAGCATGAGCTCAAAACAAAGGATGAAAATGGTAGATTGGAAATCATGCAAAAGATACATGAGCTGGAAGAAGAAAATGCCAAGCAAAGAAGAGAAAGAGAGGCTCTTGAGGCTAAATTTGAAATGATTGAAGAGGCCTACAAGAGAAGGGAGGAAATAGAACACCTAAAAAAGGAAAAAGATACTGAGGAGTTGGCTAAGCAGCAACAAAAAGAAAAGGAAGCATCAGACAAACTCAAGGTCTTGGAAGAGGAAATAAATTGTTAGAGTAAAGGTTTTAACTTAATTGTGTTAATTAAGTTAACTTTGTTCCTCTCTTAATATTTCACTTTATTTTGCATTAAGTGACATTTAATAATTATATTAATTATTAAATGTTTTCCTATTAGGGTTTCTTTTAGGGTTTGCATGATCTCCTTCTTAAGGATTGATCCATTGTATATTCATGATTCCTTTTTGTTCTGATAAGATAATTTCTCCATTTTTTCAGAGCTTCAAACCCTTGTTTGTTTTCTCCATCCATTCTCTTCCTTGTGATAGGTATCCATTTGCATGCAGGTGTTCTTGGAGTTTGAAGTTGGTTTTGACAACTTCTACAGAAATAAATGGCTTGAAGAGAAGATGTTGCAGGAAGAGAGATTGAAAAAGGAGCAAGAAGATAAAAGGATACAAGAGCAAAGAGATAGGGAAGAGGCTGATAAGCTTGCAAAACAGAATGCAAAAAAAGAACAACAAAATGTACAGGAGGTTGATTCTCAACCTAGGGTTAATTTACTACAACCATTATCTTCTACAACTGTTGCCTCTTCTTCTACAGTAATGGCTATTACTCTGAGTGCTCCTACCTGGTTGAAGCTTGATATTAAAAAGAAACAAATAGTTCCCCCACAGCCTCTTAATATGGAAGATATGATGAAGGAGATTGAAAAGGAGAGACCCAAGAAGAGGGCTATAATTCTTCATTCCACAAGACTAACTGGGGTAGGGGAAATTATTGCAGAATGTGTAATACTAGTTGTGGATAAAGATATGGGAGACATGCAGGTCACTGATTACCAACTGGGCACTATCAATTTATGAAGGCCTACGATAAATTAATAGATGAACCTGATTGATTTTGTAGCTACATCCACCAATTCAAGGATGAGCTCAAATCTTAATTGGATCAGTTGCATACCTTTTTGAGGGATGTTTCTGCTCCTAGATCACAACAAATTGCTGCCTTAGAGACACCATTTTTTCTCAAAAAAAGAGAGGGGTATGATCTGGTGCAAATAAATAATAAGGCTGGGATGATGGACAGATAAACTTAACCAGGAGGTAGGAGAGGTGTTAGTAAGCAATTTTGAGATCCACAAGGCAGCATTAGAATTAATATAAGAAATGAATCACCATACTAAAATTTTGGAAAATCAGGAGGAAGAATATAGGGGGTATATCCAGAAGATAAAAGATATCAATAAATTGCCAAAGTCAACCCTTCTTGAGAAGACAATTCTTGAGGAAGACAATGCAGAGTTCTTGGAAAAATCCTCTAGCATAATCTAGTTCAGATCTGATTTTATATACAAGCATAGGAACGAAATCCAAGATGCTAGTAAGGATTTGAATGAACAACTTGATGAACTATAATTTGTTGTAGCTATTCTAGTTAATGTTGATATACCGGTTAAAGAGGGCCTGCCTCTAAGTCAATTAAAAGAGAAATGGAACAATAGATTTCAAGAGGTTATGAAAAAAGAGGATGATGGAGAGGATCTATTATTAGATAGATTGATGGGTGTCAGGGAAGGAGTAAAGGCTACAAGAAAGGAGTTGACTAAATTGAAATACATGAAGGGGTTTACCTCCGCAGAACTGAAGAGAATTAAATTTGAGGATAACTGGATTGATGGGCCAAATATAGATACTCTTCAATAGGTCTTCTCCAGTTATGATGAATACATTCTAGAGAAAACTACACAAGAATGAGTTGGTAGTCTATTTTGGGCGCATGACTTTCCCCCCCTTCTTTCTTTCCTATTTCATAGGGCAATCAAGGTCGGAACTGGAGATTAGCTAGTCTAAGTTTCTGAGGAGATTTTGATTCCTTGATTAGTGGATCTCAATTTTGATTGAGAGGAATTTATGCTTTGCATGCCTATATGTATTTTTGGGTGCCATATTGTAAAGGTCGGCTGATAAGAGTAGAATTAGCCACCTGATAGTAGAATATAGGAATTTGATAGCTTTAAAAGGATACTTTGTGTTCTTTAGTTATAGTTGAATATAAAATACACTTTTTACATAGTGTTATGTTGAAATTGAGTCTACTGGATGAGGTTAATGAATCATAATCTGTCTGTATGCTAGTGAGCTTTTTGAAGCATAAATGTTTCTTATTTGATGAGAATCAATAGAAGGAACCAGATTTCAAAGATTATTTCATTAAATTGTCTATGGATGGAATTGATACATGTTTGTTGATCTATGTTATTAGCAACAAATGAAGATTTTTTTCTTTTTCAAATCTTAAAAAGTATTGTGATGAGCGATTGTGATGGTTAAACTAAGCACTGTAGATGCATGCAATGGTATGGATTGTTCTGTAAATTGCATCATGTTATGGTTTTGTTGATCCATTGAAGGAGCATTTTTTGTTGAAAGCATATGTCTGGATATTAGAGAATTTTATTCATGTTTTACTGATTCATGCCTTGACCTATCTTTTTTTGTTTATTTAAATCCCCTTTCATTAATTATAGATTGATGAATCTGTTGTTTCTTGCATTCCTTATCACCAGAAAAGTCCCCTTTAATATTACAGTTGCATGGACCAATTGAGTGACATCAGACAATTGAGAACCAACTACCAGGACCTTGTGAGTTAGGCTACTATATACATTATCTTTCCTTTTCAGGAGAAATGGAGTAGAAATATTATGTTTAACATTGTTTGTGTCATCTTCACCATCAACAGATACTATTGAGGTACCTATAGAGGTTTTAGATTTTTTGAATGAGTTTCAAGATATTATTTCTGACAATGTACCTAAAAAATTTCCCCCTATAAGAAAGATTAGTCATTAGATGGACCTGTTTCCTGGAGCCAATTTTTCAAATAAGGCATCTCATTGTATGACTCCAGTAAAGAGTGAAGAGTTGTTGCAAAAGGGATTGATCAGAGAGAGTTTGAGTCCATGTGTAGTACCTATATTAATAGAACCAAAGAAGGGTGGGGAATAGCAGATGTGTACAAATTCTAGAGACATCAACAAGATCACCATCAAGTATAGATTTCCCTTGCCAAGAATGGATGACATTATGGATTGTTTGAGTGGAGCTAAGTACTTCACGAAGATAGATTTGAAGAGACGATACCACAAAATATGGATTAGAGAAGGATATGAATGGAAGCTAGAAAACCTTTAAAACCAAGGAGGGATTGTATGAGTGGTTAGTCATGCCTTTTGGGCTAACCAATGCACCGAGCACATTTATGCAACTTATGAATGAGGTATTGAAAGAATTTTAGGAAAAAATGTTATTGTTTATTTGGATGATATTTTGATTTTCAGTGAGACATTGGAGGAGCACTTGATGCATATCCGAAGATTTTTTGAGAAGCTAAGGGAGGAGAAGTTGTTGATTAATTTGAAGAAATATAGTTTTCTGAAGAGAGAGTTGGTTAATCTAGGATTTTTTGTCTCGGTAGAGGGTCTTAAAATGGATCCAGAGAAGGTGAGAGCTATAATTGAATGTCCTACCCCAAGGAATGTCATGGAGGTAAGATAATTTCATGGTCTATCAAGTTTTTATAGAAATATTAATAATTTCAATAATATTTTTGCACCTCTATCTGAAGCAATGAGAGGGGATAGAACAAAATTTAAGTGGACTAGGGGAGAAACCAAAAGTTTTGATATGTTGAAGAAGAAATTTACAAAGAAACCTGTTTTGGCACTTCCAAATTTCAATAAGGTCTTTCATGTAGGTTGTGATGCTAGTGGCACTGCCATAGGATTTGTTTTGAGTCAAGGAGGTAAGCCTGTTGCCTATTTTAGTGAGAAGTTGAAAGATGTTAAGAAGAAATATTATGTCTATGATCAAGAGTTTTATGCTATAGTTCAGGCTTTGAAGAAATGGAGACACTATTTGTTGCCAAAATAATTTGTTTTATATACTGATCACCAGGCTTTGTAGTATCTCAATAGTCAAGAAAAGTTAAATCAAAGGCACTTAAAATGGGTTGATTTTTTGTAGATTTATACTTTGTTTTGAAGCATAGGAGTGGAAGTTCAAACAAAGTTGTAGATGCCTTAAGTAGAAGGTAAAATTTATTGATAGAGATGAATATTGAGGTTGTTGGGTTCAATGAACTCAATATTTTATATCCTGAAGATCCATACTTTGCAAAAGCTTGGAAGGCTTGTTTGGAATCTATTACATTGGATAGGATAAGATGGTTGGATTTATTAACCCAAGATGGAATGTTTTTTAGAGGAAGCCAATTGTTTATTCCAAGGAGTTCTATGAGAAAAAATCTAATCAAGGAGAAGCATACCAGAGGATTGGTTACACATTTCGATCGAGATAAGACCATTTATCTCATTAGTGAGAATTATTATTGGCCACAATTACAACAAGATGTGAAGAAGTTTGTACAAACATTCAGAGTATGTCAGATGGCGAAATGAACAAGTCACAATATTAGGCTGTATCAGCCATTACCTGTACCTGAGAAGCCATGGGAGGATATTAGCATGAATCTTGTTCTTGGCTTGCCAAGGACATAAAGAGGGCATGATTCCATCTTTGTGGTGGTGGATATATTTTCAAAGATGGCACATTTTGTTCCATGTTATAAGACCAATGATGTTCATGTTGCAAAATTGTTTTTTAGAGAGGTGGTGAGACTACACGGTCTACCAAAGAGTATAGTTTAAGATAGAGATACCAAATTTGTTGGCTATTTTTGGAGGACACTATGGAAGAATTTGAAGAAAGATTTGAAGTTCAGTTCTGCACACCAACCATAGACTAATGGACAAACAGAGGTGGTGAATAGGAGTTTGGATAACCTGATAAGATGCTTAGTAGGAGATAAGCCCAAGGGATGGGATTCGATTATACCACAGGAAGAATTTTCTTACAACAATGTCTTCAACAAGAGCACTAGTAAATCACCATTCCAGATTGTGTATGGGAGTAGTCCAAGAACTGCTTTTGAACTAAGAAAGATGGATAAGGAGGAGAAGAGTAGTGTTAAGGATGGAAATTTTGTTGAGCACCTGAAGAATTTTCCTAAAGAAGTGAAGAAACATATCAATAAGATGATCTCACAATATAAGGCCAAGGAAAATCAAAAAAGGAGGTATAAGGAATTTTGAGTAGGAGATGAAGTCATGGTTCATTTGTGAAAGGAGAGGTTTCTAGTTGGTACATACAACAAGTTAAAGATGAAGAAGTTTGGACCATGCAAGATCCTAAAGAAGCATGATTTAGGAAATACATATGAGGTAGGGTTGCTTGATGAAATTCATATTTCACCTATGTTTAACATTTCAAATTTAACAAAATATCATGAAGGAGGAATTGATGAAGAAATAATAGAAGCACAGTGGAATATCCCAACACCTACTTCAGAAAACGAGGAGATAGAAGAAATTTTGGATAGTTGTGTGGGTAGAAGCACAAGAAACAGGCAATATGTAGAGTACTTGGTGAAGTGGAGAGGAAGACCTATTGAAGATTCATCGTGGTTGTCTAAGGCTGAGGTTAACCATCTTGGTTTCCCTCTAACTCTTGAGGAGTGACAAGGTCACTTTTCAAATTACCTTGGGTGTCTGATGCAGGAGCATCCAACGATGTAGGGAAATCTTGTATCACCCAAAAAAAATGTTTTCTTTATTTTTTTTTTTTGTTTTGAGTCCCATGATGGCACTTAAGGGGTGTAAGACAGTCAAAAGTCAAAAAGGGTGAGAAATGGTCACTTAATATTTTTAGTAAATCAGCCTAAATGGGATTGTATGGACCTAGAAATTTACCCCAAGGAGAAGAACTTAAAAACATTTCCAATCACAAAATAATCATCTCAACACCTTGCACGGTTTGAGAGAAATTAATGTTTTTGTCTCGAGAAAATTCTCCAATGTAGCTTCAAAATCAAATAGAAAACTTTGGAGGCCTCAAAATAGCTCGAAAAGTTGACGAACCAACCTATGGTGGCCTCATGTGTTGTAGATCTCTTTGAGTTCTTTCCAACGATATGCAATAATAGCAAATCAGACACTTGGATCAAAAGTTATGGCCCCATGAAGTTGCCCCTCTAAAAAGTGAATTTCATTAAAATTTCTTCCTAGGCCAAAAATCAAACGGCGAGACTTTTGGCACCAAAACAAAAGGGAAAGTTGAACTTTCTAGTACATTCTAGGGCAGTTATTAGGTGAAATAAAAAGGGATAAGTAGGGTTTGTAGAAGGTGGCTCCATTAGTGTAGATTGTGGCTCCAAATAAAATATTTTGTTTTTAGAGTTGATTTTGTTGTAATGAATCAAGCCCATGAGGCTGTAGTATGTAAGTTTTGAACCTGTAATTTCATTTTCTAAAAATAATTGAAAGTGATTTATTTTTTGTCTTGCATCTTCCGTGTTGGTATCTATTGTTGTATTTTTTATGGGTTTTGGGTGGTGTGGCCTTCATCATGTCCATGCTCAAAAGGCTCAACCTTAGAGATCATCCTTCACTACTAATGATTCATGAATCTAAGTGTTCAATTTGATGGTAGTGCTACAAGCATGGAGAGAAGAATCTAATGAGGTTAATAATGAACCCAATTATAATAAATATATTTTTACAAAATGTTACAACGAGAATAGGGAAATTTCAAAGATGTCTTTATTTGACATGACCAAAGTTTATTATTCCTAAGCTACTGATTTTAAAGTGGATTTGGGTTAAAAATATGATTCAAGTATTTCTAAATATGTAGCAAATGTGAGAGAAATGTTCTAAAGTTATCAAGTTTTCTAAGAACTATGTGAGAAATTTTAAATATCAGGCTTTCTATTTTGATGATGATCCAAGTCATATTTGAAGATAATAGTGAAAATTTTAAATATAAATTTTTATCCTAGGACTCAAGTGTAAGTATAGAAGGCAAAGAATTGTGGTTCCAGAATAAATTTGATAATTGAGGAAATAACATGTATGCTTTACAAATCAAGAAAGTATATTGTTAATTAAAGTTATTATTATTAAGTACATATGGTCTTACCTTCTTATCAATTTTCATACAAGAACCATTTTCATCGATCCATAGTATCTTCTTCCTATTTTATGGTAGAGGCCTCATTGGTGGTATAAGTTTATTTATTAGTTCATTTTTTTACTTGGTGGTTTAAATTATTTATTTTCTATTGAGATGATTAATGATATTTTTATTTTGACTTGTTTTAGCCAAATTTACATCTATTAAGTAGTAGAAATCATGGCATGAAGGGAGCACTTGTGATTGTAAGCATCAATTTTCCATCGTTAATAAATGATATTTACAAAATTATTGATATCCCTATTTCTTCCTCTAATATACATTTTATATTTATTTAGGGAAAGACAAAGAGAAATAAAGAGAGAGGGAAATATTGGAAATGAGGAAGGGAAAGAGAAAGAGAGGGGGAGAGAGATAGGGAGACATTTTACATGATTTATATATCCTCATTTCATCTTCTATGTGATTTCTATGCTTTTCATATCCTTATTTACCTTCTATACATTTACCCACTCTTCTTATTCTTATTTCACCTTCTATATGTTTGGTAGGAGTGAAATTTTACATTTCATAACTTATACAACTAAACCAATGGTACCAACATGTTAGGGTGGGAAAGTGAATACTATATGAGGCCTTATTACATTTCCCAAGTGTCTTTATCCTTCCATCCTACATGGTTCTAGCAAAGTCACTTAAGAAACTTAAGAGAAAAAAACTGCCAAACTTTGGCCCTCGAAATATTTTATCTAGACCTACAACTATATTTTAAGTTCCTCTATAATAACCTCTCTCAATTTTTGTTAGCTCAAAATGGTATGACCATTCCAACAACAAATGTGTTCTTTCAAAACTCTTTAGTGGCATTTAGTGTAATATTGCTATGAGCCATATTATGTGTTGTTTACTTTTTGGGATTGAACCAATGACACCAACATGTTGAGGTGGGTAGTTGAATGATATAGGAGGCCTAATTTTATTCCTTAAGTGTCTCAATCCTTCCATCCTACACATTTTTTACAAAGTCACTTAAGAGACCTAAGAGGAAAAAACTACCAAACCTTGGTATAATAGTTCTCACAATTTGTGGCACATAGAATTTTTTATTCTAGACCTACAACTAGATGTCAAGTGTCTCCTTAATAACCCATACCAATTTTTTTCAACTCAAATCCATTTGACTATACCAACAAGAAATTCATTCTTGCAACAGTTCTCATTGGCATTTAGTATAATATTGCTAGGAGTATTTTATGTTATTCACTCTAAGGGACCGAACCAAGGGCACCAACATGTCAAGGTGGGTAAGTGAATGCTAGAGGATGCATCATTTCATTCCCTAAGTGTCTTTATCCTTTCAAGGTACACGATTTTTACAAAGTCGCTTAAGAGACCTAAGAGAAAAATATCAAACTTTGGCATAACAGTTCTCACAATTCACGGGACCTAGGAATATTTTATCCAAACCTATAAATATATGTCAAGAGCCTCCACAATAGCCTCTCTCAATTTTTTTTAGATCAAAATTGTTTGATAATGCTAAGAAAAAATACATTCTTGTAAAAGTCCTTAGTGACATTTAATATAATATTACTAGGAGTCATATTTTATGCTCTTCACTTTGTGGGACTAAAATGATGATACTGACATGTTGAGGTGGGTAGATAAATTATATAGGAGGCATCATTTAGTTCCGCAAGTGTCTTTATCCTTCTAGTCTACATGGATCAGATAAAGTCACTTAAGAGACTTAAGAGCAAAAAACTATCAAAATTTGGCATAACAATTCATAATTCATAATACATAGGAATGTTTTGTTTGAACGTTTAATTACTAGATGTAAAGTGATTCCATAATAACCTCTCTCAATTTTTATTAGCTAATAAACATTGATGTGTTAACAATTAATATATTATTTTAAAAATACCTCAATGGTATTTAGTGTAAAATTTCTAGGAGTCATATTTTTATTCCTCACCTCATGGGGCTGAATCCAATATGCCAACACATTGGGGGTGGTTGGGTGAATTATAGAGGAGGTCATATTTCTTAGCCCAAATTGTCCAATCATTTTACGCTATAGGCTTCCAACAAAGTCTCTCAATAGACCTAAGAACAAAAAGCTACCAATATTTGATGGAGTGATTCTCAAAATTCATGGTACTTGGGAATTTTTCATTTAGACATAAAACTAGACATGGGGTCCATCCACAATGACCTCTCATTTTTTATATTGAAACCATTTGATCATGTCATAAACAAATACATTCTTACAAAATGTCTTAGTGGTATTTAGTGTAATATTACTAGGAGTCATATTTTTATGGTTCACCTTGTTGGGTCGAGTTGACTACGCCAACACATCAAGGTGGCCATATGAATGCTAGAGGAGGTCATGTTTCATACCCAAAGTATCCAAATTATTTTTTACTATAGGATTTCAAAAAAAAATCTTAAGAGACCTTAGAGAAAAAAATTACCAATATTTGATGGAGTGGTTTTCAGAATCCATGGCATTTGGAAATATTTCATTGGAACTAGAGCTATATTTTGAGTCCCTTCATAATAATCTCTTATTTTTATCATATCAAAGCCATTTGATTGTGCCAATAATGGATGCATTCTTGCAAAATGTGTCATTTGCATTTATCATAACTTTGATAGAAGTCATATATTTTGTTCTTCCCCTTGTAGAACCAAACCAATTGTACCAACATGTCAAGGTGGTTTGTTGAATGCTATAAGATCTCCCATTTTATGTCCCAATCATTCTAGACTATAGGCTTCCAATAAAATCTCTTAGGAGACCTAAGAGTAAATAATTTTCAATATTTGATGGAGTGGTTCTTAGAATTTGTGCCACCTAGGAATTTTTTGATGAGACCTAAATCTAGATGTGGAGTCCATCCATAATAACCTCTCTAAAAAAAAATCAACTCAAGATCATCTAACGATGATAAAAATGGATGAATTCTTAAAAAATGTGTCATTTACATTCAACCTTGCTAGGAGCCATGTTTTTTGTTCTTCTCATTGTGGTTTAATCCCACAAAGTGAAGAACATAAAAATGAATCATAATAATATTACACTAAATACCACTAAGGAATTTTGCAAGAATATATTGTTGTTGGCATAATCAAATGTTTTCGAGCTGAAAAAATTAAAAAAAGGTTATTGTGGAGGTACTTGACATCTATCTATAGTTCTAGATAAAACCTTCCTAAGTGCCATAAATTGTGAGAAAATTTATACCAAAGTTTGATGGTTTTTTGTGTTAGAAATATAAAATAGATTGAATAACCCAAGGAACTTTATAAGAGAAATTCAAAGCTGCATAAACTAGAAAATAATGCAAACCAACAACTTTAAGGGATATGCAATGTCAGTATGACAAAATTGCATTAAGAGCTTCCAAGATGAAAAATACAAGTTAAGTAGTGAGTTTATATAGAACTAAGGAGAGGATGGAGGTGGAAAATCAACCAATAGGAATTAACCACCAATAACCATAAAAGATGGGAAAGCTCCACCCTTTAAGGAAGGAGATGCGACATCACCTTATCTCCTAGTTATTAAATAATAAACTCATTTTATTATCATAAGAAAGCTTAATAAAGGTGTAGGAAAAACATATGACTAAGGGAAAATAAATTATCCCACTAAGAAAATAAAAACCTACACCAACACCCCCCCCTTAAGTGTAGCTTAGGAGGATATAAAAGATGATGGGTCCCAATAAATGAGGCCATATTAGATACCCATATACATATCAAATTCTCCTCAAAGAATAAGAAACCCCCCACAATAGAGAGAGAACACCCCATAGAATAGAGAGAAAAGAAGAGAAGGACTAAGTAACCTCCCTCCCCCAAAGCAATCAAATGGTGTATGCAAAAATAAAGGTGTATGCAAGCTATCTCCCCACTCCTAAAAGAAATGTGTAGGAAGAACACTCAATATGTATGGAGTCTTTGAATGTGGGTCAAGTGTACTCATGTTGATCTTGAAAGTTGTCACAATCAAATCAAGAATTCTAGGCCACTCTGCTAAGAATGAAAACTTAGAATCTCCTAGAGATTGATGTAGAACACAATCCAAAGAATCAATTATCTCCTTTGAATATGTATCCTCCAAATATTGATCAAAATTATCCACACTCATATCAAATAAGAATGAATGATTGTGTAAAGAATGAAGTAGAGGGTCAGAGTTTTCCCTCACAACAACTAAAGAAGAATCAACTTCGTCAAAGAGAAGATGAATACAATCCATAGTGTCTCCCAAATCTACAATATGTGTCTCCATAAAAAATTTTGAAATACCTATCAAGAGATCATCCCACAAAGCTAAATCTAAAGTACTATGGATGTCTTACTACAAGGAATCATTAGAAGCTTCCAAAGAAGCAACACTATAATCTATAGTAGCAACAGATGCAAGGACCAAAGAGTTGTCCTCAAAGAGAAGACATATCTCCTCAATAGTGTCATTTAGATCCAAAATGAGGGACTCTACAAACAAACAAGATATTTTTTGTAGAAATTAGTCCCAATAGATTGAATCCAAAAGATATTAATGATCTTACTAAAATGAATTATTGGAAACTCTTGAAGAAGCATCTCTAGAATCTAAAGTAGAAACATGTTTGTTTAATGGGGTATCAATGAACTGATTATCCACACAAGATGTTGTTGCAAGTATGAATATGTTTGGTGGTATTGTCATTAATGTTTTCATTGATGTCAACATAGTTCAAAGTGATTTCAGGTGATACATGTATAGTTGAGATACTATAGAAGTGTTGAGAGTACATGGAGCTATCTTTACGGTGTTGCAGGTGTGCTGATGTCAAGTGCTTTTGAGAAAATTAATAAACAATGAAGACAGAGTTGTGTGTGTGTTCTGAATGTTCTCTAGTAATGTGCTCTACATTTATTTTGTGTTGATCTTATGCCTATGAAGATCTATATTATTTTTTATGGTATTCATTGGATAACATATCCTAATTTTTAGCTTCTAGGTTGATGGAGAGTGAAAGATGTGTGAACTGGTTTGGTAGAATTGTTTGTTTGTGGACTGGGAGAGATGTTTTTTCTCTGCAGTTCCCTAGTGATTTGTCTCAGATCTAGAAGAAGGTTGATAATGATGTTTTATGTGTTCTATAAAATACGCTCATGGTTTGGTGCTTTGGAAGGCTTGTTCCAGAGCTACTATGTGTGTCTGCATGGTCTAGTTTAACTGTTGAAGAGTGTTCTGTGTATAAATATTGTTGCAGTTGCTACGAATTTATCTGAAGGTTTCTAAGAGGTGCTCCGATGTCTGGTGAAGTTTTTTGTGTGATCCATGTGTGATCATCTTGTTGTGGATGCGCATACTTCAAATTTTATTGGTGTTTTCATTAGGTTTGGCCGACTTGGTGTTTACACGTTACATAAAGAATAAGAATTGATTAAGGAAGCGTGCGATTGATCCAAGATGTTGTTTGGGTCATAATTAAGTATGTAATTATTCCACTCTCATTCTTATCCACTGTGAGAATGTTGAATCACCGACCTAATTTGAATTTTTAAAATAAAGGATGTGTAGTCGACCTTGGAGAAAGTTTTTGTTGAAGATGGTATAAATGCAAGTCAAGATGTTGTGAATAAGAATGAATAAGTGTGTGAAACAAGTGTGAAGAGTAGAGTGTGTGAAAGTGTGAATCAAGGTAGCAGTACTTCAATGTATTAGATTCCTAAAATCAATGAGCTGATGGTGTGTGCTATTCTTTGATCAAAGTTGCAAATGTGTGAAATCTATAGTTGTGGATTTTCTATTATCTTTCTTTATTTGTAGGCAGTGAGCCTCCTTCTGGATAGTGAGTCCTATCTATAGGAAATGAGCCTTTATATCCAGATAGTGAGTCATTTCTGGGCAGTGAGCCTCTATATCCAATTTTTGCATTACTATTATTGTGAGTTAATCCTCATCGTGTTTTTTCCCTCATTGGGTTTTCCATGTAAATTTGGTGTCTCTAGTATTTTCTTTATGTTATTTGCATTGCATGTTTATACCTAATAACAAATTAAAGCTAAAGTGGATTTGATTAAGGTCATAAGTAAAAGTAATTTGATACAACTAATTCACCCCCCCTCTCAGTTATCTTGTGCATTTCAATAGATGTATCCTCACAATATGGGGAAACATAAGTCTCAGTATCATCCACATGAGCCTGGTTATCCAAGGAAACATTACTTTCAAATGAAGATTCAATGTCTCCATACAACTATTGGATGATGGTCCAAGTAGTGAAAGGGCACTCAGTGTTCTTTATTTGATGTAGAGTATTCATAGAAATAGTAAGAAATATTAGTCTGTAGACCATGTCATTATTGTTAAATCATGCATTCTTCCAATCATAGTCACTTGGCTTAGGAATGATTCCAAGGAGATAGGGTAGTAGATCTTGCTTAAGGAATTGATTATTTATCTCTTATTTCAAGGAAAAATAGTTCTCTGAATTTATCTTGAATATAGATGAATACAAATAATGTTTAAGAGACATGATTAACCCCCCCATAAATATAACTTTATCTTAGTTTGTGATTAAAAATGCCTATATAATCCCACAAGAATGAGTACAAAATACACCAAAATAACATCAATACACTCCTACCCTTTTCACTAGTATCAAAAATCACCCCCCAAATATTAAAAGGTTGGCACTTTATAGCTCCTTGTGTTTACAAAGCCTTTTCCAAGATATAATGCTCAATAGGCCCACAATGGCCAAAAATATAAATTTTGAAAAAATTAGCCCTATATTTGTGTAGCTCTCTTCAATACCTTTCTAGGCTCCATTTATTTTTTGAAAAATGGAGCATCGAGGTTAAATTTTTGGCATGTTGAAGAAATTAGAAACAAACAACTTCAACCTGCAATATCTAGAATAAAATGGAAAATTTTCTTTTCAATACCTCTATGGATAGAAAGTTCTCATTTCCAACTTTCCAATGATATCTCATTTGCCAAAAATGAGGACACCATGGAAAAAAGGTGATTTTTAAATAATGGTTGAATTTAACTTGTAGTGACAACCCTCCTAGTAAAATAAAAATTAGCCTAAAATAAAATTCATCTAAAATGGACAAATTTTATATGAAAATAGGGATTTTTGGGTCATTTGAGCGCAATGGCAAGGTCCATTTGAGCTGAAAATGCTTCAATAAAAAGCTATTCACTATATTTGAGCTTCAAACCCTAGTTAGTAACTATATAAAAAGGTGACCAAATTGAGTGAAACAAAATATAGATCTCACTTTTTGGACATTCTAAACTCAATAGTGAGCTTAGATTTGCACCAACATGCTCCAAATAAACCTGTAATACAAATCCACAAAAAGAAAACCCAAAATCTGGTATGTCTATCAAGTTTTTATGATTCTCTAGGTCATTATATGATGGAAGAGAAGAGCATACTCAACTTTTCAAGATCTGACATAAAAATAGCAAACTCTCAATTATGAATCTATGAACTTAGATTTCTCAAAACAAACGCTTTGATACCATGTTAGAAATTTGAAATAGATTGAATAACCCAAGGAACTTTCTAAGAGAAATTCAAAGCTACATAAATTGAAAAAACATAAACAATGCAAAACAACAACTCTAAGAGATATGTAATTTTAGGATGATAGAATTTTCATTAAGAGCTTCTAAGATGAAAATACAAGCTAGGTATTGATTTTATATAGAACTAAGGAGAGGATGGAGGTGGAAAATCAACCAATAGGAATTGACCACCAATAACCACCAAAAGTGGGAAAGCTCCATCCTTTAAGGAAGGGGACACCACATCACCTTTTCTCCTAGTTATTAAATAATAAATCATTTTATTATCCTAAGAAAGCTTAATAAAAGTGTGAGAAAATCCTATGACTAAGGGAAAATAAATTATCCCACTAGTAAAATAAAAAGCTACACCAACATTTTTCTCTTAGATCCATTAAGTGACTTTGTCAAAACCATGTAGGATGGAAGGATCAAGAAATTTGGAGAATGAAATGAGGCCTCTTCCAGCATTCACCTACCCACCTCAGCATGTTGGTTTTGTTTGTTTTGCCCCACAAAGTGGAGAACATAAAATATGACTCATAGCAATATTACACTAAATGCCATTGAGGACTTTTATAAGAATGTATTTATTGTTAGCATGGTCAAATATTTTGAGATAACAAAAATTGAGCAAGGTTATTTTGGAAGAATTTGACATCTAGTTGTAGGTCCAAAAAATCATTCCTAGGTGTCACAAATATTGAGAACTATTACACCAAAATTTTGTAGTTTTCTCTTAGGTCTCTTAAATGACTTTATCAAAACCATGTAGGATGGAAGGATTGAAACACTTGGGAATGAAATTAGGCCTTCTCTAGCATTCACCTTCCCACCCCAGCATGTTGGTGCCATTAGTTTACACCCTATTTTTGAACAATTAAATTATGTTATGTTTGTATTACTTATTTTTTGATAATTAGATGATGTAATTAAAATTATGATTTCCTTGTGGAATCTTGGAATAAGATATAGTTTCCATGATATGACTATTTTGATACATATTCGAGTGTATGTGGAAATTGAATATATTTTTAAATGATAAAATAAACTAATATAATCTTATCATTAATTATGATGAATTTATTATTGATGTGAATTATGATAAAAATAAATATAAATATGATTATCATAATGATGGACTAACTACCTTGTGGATAATGAGGTGGATGCAAGATAGTTTGGTTTCCCCACCTAATCAAAGAGGGAGAGTATCATCAGGGAGAGGGCTACAAATCAATATAGTCAACATACATATCATGCTAGCTAACAAAGGTCATGCAAACACACACTCACCATAGGATTTCATGTCATTAGAGATGTCAATTTGTCTTAAGATTTGGTTGTCTTTGATTAAATATGTAAATATAGTTATGTTGGAATTAAAATTTTAAGTGTCAAAAGTAATCTTTCTTTTTTATTGTCTTTTTGTCACAAATTTAGTATAATTATGTTCTAATCTTATTTCCTTGGCATTGATGACGTCAATATTATGCTCGACTTATCTTGTGGTTACCATCTTGGTGAGGGAGTATTGTTTCTCTCTAGGAGAAATTATTTTTGTGTTAATTTAAATTTAAATAAGCCTTTTATTTTTCTTGTGGATATTCAAACTTAAAATTTTAAAAGCTCCACATATGTCAAAAATGTGAGAAATTTATTATAAAATAACTAAAATTAATGGAGCTCTCTTGGATCTCATCTTAACTACACTAGTCACTCATATGGAATTTATGAATAATAAAAATGATTCAAGAGTGGCATATAACTCTAGATGATTGGAAGAATGAAAAAAAATTCATGAAATGAGATGGAATAGAAGGAGAATAAGGTGAGAGAGAGGTGAAATTGCATTCAAAAGGGAAACTAGGAGGAAGAAAAGGACACAATCTCGCTTGGATCAATTGGGTTTTTGCAAGGAAAAGAAGGAAGAGGATTTAGTAAGAGAATAACAAGTGAAGGAAGTGAAGGAAGTTGCCAATGGGTCAGCTAGAAATTTTCCTCTTCTTTTATATGATAGAATTTGTGGGAGTTTTTCTAGGTAGAGTATTCTTTGTGTTTAAAAATGGGTATAAAGTACAATAGGGACAAATAATACTTCCTTCAAGAATATAAGTCTTTAAAATGTTTTTTGACTCCTTTCTTTCTACTAGAAGTCTATTCAAATCTTACTCTATTGTATGCTTACATTATTCTTAGATGATGTTATGTATGTATATGCATATATATGTATACAAGGTATACACATATATTCATAGACATACAAATATTAGATATATGTAACTGGGATTATATGTTCTCAAAAACCAATATTTGTGATTACATTATATATGTAACTAATCATAGATGTGCTAAAAAACTAGTATTTTCAATTGCATGGCAGTATATGGATACTCATAGCATTATTATGGTCACATAAAAGAAATAGATCCAAATATATAAGTTTAGGTTTATTTTAATAGAAATTTATTGTGTTGGCATGAAGTATACCATATAAATATCTAAATAGTATGATGTGTGAATATGAGTTATGGGAAAATTCAACTTACCATAAAAAAGTTGCAATAATTATTGGTTAAATATTATTTGGGTCAAATTATTTCACCCATAAAATATTTTCCACTACTGTGAATAAAACCTACATGACTCGGGTTGGGGTAAGTCAGACTCTATAGATGTTAAATATTGTTGATAAATATGTATAAAGACATTATTACATAGTCATCACAAAACATGTTTTGGTCTATTTTTTGGTAAACTTAGGGTCTAAATTGTATTAACTCAACAAGTTTTTTTGAAATGCATATGCATCTTTTAATGGTAGTCATGAAACATGACTTGACTGACAAGTTTATAACCCATGATCAAAGGTATTTTTAGCATCTATATTATATTATTTTTAATATAAACTAGTAATCAAAGATATCATTCTGAACAAGTAGTAAGCTATTAACAACCATATTTACTTGTTGTTAATACCTACAAACATAAAAAATTGTTAGAAATTCATTCTATAATAAACAACAAAAGTATTAACTTTGTAAGAAGAAAAATAGGAGCAAAAATGACTACCCAATATTAGTCTTATTGAGTGATATATTTATGCAAACATATTTAAGACCATCGAGGTTGATATTCATATTCCCTTAAACCACAAAATGGTCAATAAGCAATTTAGAGTATATATATATATATATATATATATATATATATATATATATCCTTTAATAAAACTATATGTTTTATAATACTACATATTATTATGTTTATGTTTATGCTAGTGAATTTTCTTATATGCACACTAGTTTTATACTAGTAAATTTCCTTATATGCACACCAGTTCATGTTGAATAACTTAATAGTATTCCAATGGTTAAATAATCTAAATATGAAAAGGATATTATGTTTTATTAAATTAACCTTGTTCAAATCTATGTTATTTTCTAAGTAAGAGAAGTGTGTTTTGAAACTAAGGATAGATAAAGACTAATGATATCCTTTTCTTTATATGGTAACTAAAACTATTGGGTTTAATATGTTTCTTCATTAAGAAATTTAAGAACCACTATTTTTGGGATCTTAATAATCAATCATTAAAGGAGATGTAAACACACAAATACATTTATATGTGTATATATATAGATATTTATATAAATATTTATGTGCATGAGTGTCTATTAATACCTATTCATGAAACTCAAGTTAATTAATGAAATGGAATTCCTTATTATATATAAATTTTAGTGAGGAAAATATAAAGATCTTGGTTCTAATGATGAATGTGGTTTCATTTAAATTGGTTAAATTTTGGCTCTTCAGGATAGTAAAACTCAATTTTACCTACTATATTTTATAAGAAAAATTGGTGTGATGTTACTTGAAAGTATTTGTATGAATAAAAAATTATACTCTATTAACAAGACTAAGATATAGGTGTGTGAAAAATGACAGACATATCTAGATTGGAATTTGATCTTGTATTATAAAAATTTGGCCAAAGTAATACAAATTGTTGGTTGCATTGTCAATTCTTAATGTTTGATAAGTTGCATGTCAATCAAAGTTATCATAGTTAGTTAGAGGGTATATAGAGTTGTATGATAGATTTGTGATAGATTTAGTACACCACTCTAGTTCTTATATGGCATGATATGTTTAAATACTTCTTTATTTGCTACCCTCGTGAAGGGAAGGGCCACTTCCAATTGAAAGGTGTGCAGAAAACCCAAATCTATGGTTGGAGGAAAACACCCTGATGATGCTCTCCCTCTTGTAGTTGAATAATTTTGAAGGATTTATCATAAAAATACATTTTATTTAACATATTTTGCTTGAAAAATTATAAAATTTATGTTGATTATATATCATAGTTTATTGGAGACACTTTTGTAAATTGGCTAAATTGATAAAATGATTTATATGAGAACGTACTCATAAAATAAGTTTATTTAAAAGGAAAAAAATCTATTTATGGTGTTTGTGTACTCTATATTTGTCATCATTAAATTTATATGAATTTTCCTAATTAAAAAAAATGTAGAAAAAATAGATAATGAATTGTTGTTCGTTATAATCCAGGAGTTACAAAATGCAAAATTTCACTCCTACCAAACATATAAAAGGTGAAATGAAAATAAGAAGAGAAAGTTAACTATTTATAAAGTAGAACAAGATATGTAGAGTATGGAAACCATATAGAAGGTGAAATTAGGATATTAAAATCATGTCACATGTGTGTGTATATCCCTATGTCTCCCCCTTCCTCATTTATACTTTATCTATAACTCTACCTCTCTCTCTCTTGCCCTAAAAAAATATAAAATATATTATAGGAATAAATAGGGATCTTGATCTTTTATAAATACCACTTGTTAACAATAGGAATTTGATGCCTCCAATCATAAGTGCTCCCTTCATTCCATAATGTTTGCTACTTGATGGATGCAAATTTGGCTACAAAAACAAGTTACTAAAAATTTCATTAACCATTTCAATGAAAATTAATAATTTAAACTATAAACTAAAAATTTAAACTAATAAACAAACATATACCACCTATTAGTGCTAAAAATATTGCTCCACTTCTTAGAACCAAATCTCACTCACAAGGCTAGGGTTTTCATCATACAAGTGAAATCATCTCTTTAATAGATTGTAAAGGGTTAATGGTCAGCTCTACAAGATTAGGTTATCTCTCCTACACTTCAAGCTCATCTTAGACTCAAGAGGGTGTTCCTATGGGTATGCCTCAACATATATTGAAATCAAACAAAATGGACAACCAAAATAACCACAACCAAACCCAAATGTAATATTAACCCAAAATATTTTCACTAGGTTAAGACAAATTGGTTGCATATGATTCCTATGTAGCTAATATAACTATGCACATATGACCCACATAAAATATATCTATTGAATGTCCACTTGAGAATGATTCCTTTGTTATTTCAACAATCATGGGTGCACAAGAAGGATCATCTAAACTAAACTACTGATTAAATTTTTTTATTTGATGACGTGAGATTAGAGTATGGCCCCAAACCAGTGCCTATTTATTGGGCAACAAAGTCACAACACTAAGAAGAGAAAAAATAGGAAAAGAATAACCTGCAACTATGCATTAGCATACACCAATGAATATGAAACCTTGCTACAAAGCATACTTATTAATCTAGACAAAATTGCATATATTCATACATAAAGTGAGAAAGATCATTACAAGCCTTGCAATATTTTTAAAATGTTGTCATATTCATATAACTCAACATTACATTCAAGCATGGCAAGAAAAAATACCTATCTACATCTAATCTCAACCCTCCTAAATACATACGTAGTGCCATGGAGACATTTTATAACACAAAATCCCATTACAATACTAGTCTTTTTCACTTGTGTAGGTTTGCAATCTCTTAGAAAATTGGATTGTGGTGTTAGTGGATTCCCTACAATGTTTCTTGGCATCTAGAGACCACACAATGAACGAACCTCCTTAAAAATTATCTGTCATTCATATCATAGTAATAGGGCATAACCCTAATTCCTTGCACTATAGTAATTCAAAATGGATGGTATAGGTTCAATCATACCTAGAATAAATGTTAAAAATGGAGGAAGGATGAATTGTAATCAATTTGTGTAGATGGAAAGATGGTTCCATAACTATGAGTAAGTTTAAAAGTCACATGTTGAAAACAAAAAATCAAACCTTGGACATGCAATAAACAAGCATCACAGGCCTTCTGTTTTCCTTTGTTAGTTCTTTTACACCAAATAGTAACCAATGACACTTGCTTATATATTTCTTCTTTCTTTTTCAACGATTTCATGCCAATCAAGAATCACCACCACTCGCATGCACCATTATTTTTTTATGGTTTCATGCTGACCAAGAACCGCCACCATTCATGTGCACACCATCTCCACATTCCTTTTATCGTAGCATCACCTTCACACACTCTTATCAAGGGTTCCATCAGAACCAAGAACTAATGGTTTTTGGTTCCTATGGAACCTTTGATCACTTTATTACATAGATAAATTTTTATTTTTATTTTGGGGAAATAGACAAGGAAAAGGGAGGGGAAGCAAATAACCAAAGACACAAATTCAACATGGTGACCCTAGTGAACTATCTCAGATTGTTTATTTATGAGGGACCATGAACTAGGCACACCAAAGGGAAGCGAATCAATTCAAAAAAGGACATGATAATATTGAGTCTCGACAATGGCTCCGGTTGGGGACATGTGCCTCTTACAGGAACAACAACGATCTAGATCTCTGGGTAGACCAAAAATGGGGAATGAAAGAATGAGACTAACTCATGAAGGACAAAAAAATATGTACACCAAAAAATATCATAGCTAATTAACATGATAACACATGGGAACTAAAATATCATTGTGACATAAAATTTTAACATAAGGAGATCCAGCCTTGCAAAGGAAAGGTAAAATTACTTGCCTTAGTCAAAGACAAGTTTGTTCAAGGAACTGATTTCCCTCAACCCATATATATTTCCTTCACATATCTGCAACAAATACATCCTTCTTCTTTCAAGCACAAGTTGGTGATCACCTCTAAACAAGTGAAGACATGCCCCCATCATTTATCTTTCTATTGCATGACAACCACATAACACATGCCACCATACTACCTATTATTGCATCCATTTTTATAGAAGCTGGTGACATGACTTCAAAACTCAAGTGAACATCAAAATAAATCATGGTGTTTGCATACCTATTGACCTCCATGGTTGAATTGAGGCAAAATGAAAATACCTCCAATTCACAATGCAAAGAAGAATATGCCTCTTTATTGAGTTGATCTTCCTAAGGAGAAAACTCATCTTCTAGCAAATAAAACTAATATTTTTGAAGCTTGAGGATAAAATAAACTTGAGCTACAAGTTGATAATTAGTACAAAGAACATGTTGTTCAACATCATCACAAAATTCATGATGGTCCCAAGTGAAACACTCAAGCTTGGGCACAATGTTATCCACACTACAAGAAGATACATCTTCATGGAAAAGGAAAAGCTTCATACTCAATTTCACTTACCTCAAGGATAATAAACAAATATCATACCTTAAAATCACTTATGATGATGCAAATTTTATCATCACAACCATTTAGATCATGATACGCTTCATGTAAAGAGCTACACTATTCAAATTGTCTCTTTGTTTCAATCTTCTCCTAACAACTTGTTGTGACACATGTGTTGCAAAAATAAAACATGTGGCATACTTCTTCCACACTCAACCATACAACAACACTTTCATATGATGCATTTGAATTGCATTATGCATGAGTAAGACATGTTTCACACCAAAGAAAGAGGTTCTCATATGTGTCCACATGATCACCAACATCACATTCTTCAAATGAAAACTCTTCACATTGAATTCAATCAGCTACAATAACATCTATTTCTACTTTTTCATATTCATGTACAACCATGCCTATTCTATCCTCATACAAAAAAGTAGTAGAGACTTAAAAATAAAAAAAGGGGATGAAGGAAGAGTAAAGATCAAACAAGAAAATAACTTCTTGTTCACCATTTGCATCATCAACATGTTCATACTCTACATGATCAGTCACCTGAGCTAGTTTATCTGATAAATATCTTGCATACACATCCTCTTCATTGTCCACAATACTATAAGAAATAATAAGTTCATTTTCCCCATTCATAGACTAGAAGTCATCATTGATTTCTTCATTACAATCATCCATAGATGATTGATCTAGTTGAAGGTAGATGCACATATTATCATATTCATTTATACTATGTTTATATAGTGTACCAACACCTTCTTCTACCTACTTTCAAAGTCATCATTCATTTCTTCATTGCAATCATCCATAGATGACTGATCTAGTTGAAGGTAGATGCACATATTATCATATTCATTTGTACTATTGTCATATAGTGTACCAACACATTTTTCTACCTAATTGTAAACACAATCATCACTTGATATTGTGCTTATAATTGATGCATTCTCCATACACTCGTTGTCTTCAACAACCTAATTGCCACTAGCAACCTCTGTTCTTGAGGAAAATGATTTTGCAACCATGTCCCTTCTTATAATTTCAATGAGATAAAGACACCTATATGCCTATTGCACTTATACCAAATGAAACTTCCCCTGCTAACCTAAAACCTAGAGAAACATCAAGGGATCCAAGAAACATGTTGTTACAGGTAGGAGTGTTAGGTTTGTAATTTTTTGGGATCTTAGAAAAAATAAAAAAATCTATGATTGAAATCCATTTTGGACTCTCCCTCTTCCCATATGATGTTTTTAGTTCTTCAAAAAGAGAAATAGGGTCCAAATGTAAATCATATTCTTCTTCAAATACAATCACAAGTTGACTCCACAAAGCAAAAGAATGCTCGGGAAAACTTTGATACCAACTCCTTGCCTTTCCATCCAATGAAATGAGAAAAAAAATATCCACTTGTATTCATCTTCAAATTGATACTTTTCCATGAAGTATAAAAATACTCCAACATGTGCATCCCCTTCCCACTAATCATACCCATCAAACCTAGGCATCAATCTATAAATTAAATATATTTATTTTTTTCCTTTCATAATTGACCCAAGAAAGGTCAAGTAGAATATAAATGGGATCAAGCAGGAAAAAAAGAGATGAACCATATTTTTTGTATCAATAGGGTGTATTTGTGATTGTACAACCTTGAATATTTCTTCACATTATCTCTTAAGCTCCACAATATCTTATATTCTTATATTTTTTCAAGTATGGGTGCTTGTATGCTTGAATGTGAAGTCCTTATTTGTGCTGGATTGTATGAACAAAAGGGTGATTCATACTCATAATATCATTGGACATGCATCCTCTCATAATCTCTAGGGTTTGGATTATATATTATATTTCATGAATTATCCTTATGTTAAATGCATCCATTTTAACTATCCATGGTTGGTCACAACTTTGTATACACAACAAAAAGAGAGGATAAATAAAATTATTTCTTTACCAAGAAATAAATCATACATTTAATTGGAAGAAAATGGGGTACCAAATACTTAGCTACAATCACTTAATATATGTCCATGAAACATGAATAATAGAAATACAAATTTCTTCTTTGACAAAAAAATTTCCACCTAACAAAAGTGATGAAATCCTTGAAGTAGACAAACCTCCAAGGTACAAAGTTGATTTTAGGTTGTAGCCACCAATATAGTATTCAATATATTTTCAACCCAACAACCCATGTCATTCTTCAAGCACCATTTTATTTGTGTAAGTTGATAATTACCCAAACAAAATGTACAGTTGCAAACTCTAAGTTATCAAGGTTCTCAAACTATTGTTTTACTCTTTATATCCTCTACAATAATGCCATTCTATTATGCATGATTTGACAGGCTATTAGACTCACCCAAACAAAATGTAAAATTGTAAATTTGTGTTACTGAGGTGTTTAAAATATTTCCAATTTCCTAAGACCCAATAACGACTAATTCATCCCTAGCAACAGTGTCATTTTATTAGTACTAAAAAATGTTTCTCCACTTCCTTGAACCGAATCTCACTCACAAGGTCAAGGTTTTCATCATGCAAATGAAATTATATCATCAATAAATTGTAGAGGTTCAATGGCCAACTCTTCAAGAATGGGTTATCACTCCTACACCTCGAGCTTAGCTTAGACTTAGGAGGATGTTCATTGTGGTATGCCTCAATAGGAATTGAAATCAAACAAAATGGACAACCAAAGTAACTATAGCCAAACCTAAATATAATCTTAACCCCAAATACTGTCACTAGGTTAAAACAATCTAGTTGCATATGATTCCTATATAGTTGATATAATTGTGCACACATGACTCACATAAAATATCTATTGAATGTTCATTTGAGAATAATTCCCTAGTTATATTGATAGTCATGGGTGCACAAAGACCACCTAAACTAAACTATTGATTAAAATGTTTTGATTTGATGATGTGAGATTGGAGTATGGTCCTAGAATGTTTCCTATCTATTGGAAAACAAATTGACATCACTGAGAAGAGAACAAATAGGAAAAGAAGAAAATGTAGCTAGGTATTGACATACACCAATGAATATGAAACCTTGCTATAGAGAATACTTAGTAATCCAGGTGTAATTGCATATATTCATACATTCATATAACTCAACATTATATTTATGCTAGCAAGTGTGGTAAGGTAAAATCCTTATCCACGTCTAAGAAACCCTCCTAAATACATACATAGTACTATAGAGACATTATACATCATAAAATCTCATTAGAATACTGGTCTTCTTTGATTTTATAGGTTTATAATTTCTCAAAAAAATGGATTATGGAATTAGTGCATGCCTTACAATATTTCTTGGCATTTGGATACCACACAACAAACCAACCTCCTTAAAAAATGATCAAATTCATTCATATAATAGTAGTATGGCATAACCCTAATTCGCTACACTATTGCAGTTCAAAATGGATGACACAATTTCAATCTTTCCTAGAATGAATGTTTCAAATGGAAGGAGGACAACCTATAATCAATTCAGATAGTTGGAAAAATGGTTCCATAACTACAAGTAGGTGGAAAAGGTGCATGTATAAAAAATTACATTCAACCTTTGACACACAATAAACAAGCATGGTAAGTGATAGGCCAAGACTTGGGTAAAGAATAAGAAGGATTTAATGCTTAATAATGAATTTCAGTTTGGTTTATACATGTCAATCTAGGGGTATAAACTTATGAAAGGTATCATAGAAATCTGCACAAGGGCTGAGAGTCGTGAGATGAGTGGTTATGAATGCAGCTAGAAAATAAACCTACTACAAATTAAAATAAATTTGGCGACATGAACTGTCACTTCTTGGCGATAGGAGCTATTTTATTCAAGCGACAGGAACTACACAGAAATTACAACAAATTTTGAAAAGGAAACTTGACCACAAATCATTAAAATCTTAAAGCACAAAAAATAATTTAAATAATTTATAAATTTAAACACACAAAAACTATGATAGCTGAAGTATCAATTTAAACGTTGTAGAACACAATCAACAACAAAAGAAATACACATAATCATACCTTGAAAACAATGAAATATATACATTCAATTGGTTGTTGAAGAGTGGGTGCCCTTCCTCCTAACAAACCGATTGAAGAAAGACGCTACAGGACTTCTACGTTGCACTTGATTAGTAAAACAATACTTTATTTCTTAGAGATTCGATACATAAAAGAATTGCCCTCTACAAATCTACTTACATTGCTTATATATATACAGCCTCTAAAAAATTCATACAAGAGATAGATTGTTTGTTTCAGCTTATGGACAAAAATATAGTTACATAAACTTGGTTGGTAGCCACAAAACAACAATTTTGATAGTTTCATGGGTTACATAATGAAAGACAAAATTAGAAATAAATAGATCTATAGCTATCTCCAATGCACAACACATGAAATCTTCATAAATTATTCCTTTAATTAAATTTGAAGAACTCATCCAACGTGGTAGCATTTAGAAAATAGTATATTCACCGAATCATGGAAGCAACGTCCTCTAATGATGTCAAATATAAGGTGGAGGTCAATGCCAAAATATCTAAGAAATATCCCCATGGATGAAGTCGTTGAAACATGGAATGAATTCATGTGGATGAACAATGCATGTGGGAATCACCATGAAGGAAAAACCAAAATCTGCCATTAAATAATCTACATAATCAACATCAAAATTGAATATGGTCACCATTAAAACTCGAGCCAGCCACGTAGGAAAACTACAATAGTAAGCACAAGTTGTATTCTTGTGAGGAAAGCGACAAGAAGTTCTTGTGAAGAGTGCAACAAAAAGTCTGTATGCTAAGATATATTTTCCAAGGCTTAAAATGAAAACACTTATTAGTAAAGTTAATCAATAATTTATTTTTATATTTTTATCCAAAAGCTATATTAAATATCACTTATATTATTAAATCATAAGCAACGTAAAATGAAAAAATGAGATGAAAATAGAATGTGGGAATGGTTATGATGGCCTATGAAAAAGATTGAAATGTGGCATAAAATGAGACATAATTGGCTCTCATCAGTAGGCATTACATTTTCCTTTTCATTGCTTTTACACCAAACATGAACCAATGACACTTTCATGCAACTTTATTCTTTCTTTTTTGGTAGTTTCACAACAATCGAGAACCACCACAACTCATGTGCACCATTCTTCAGCAATGATTTCATGTTGAGAAGGAACCACCACCATCCATGTGCACACCTTCTCCACACATTCCTTTTACCTTAGTGTTTCCTTCACATACTCTTGTTGGGGGTTCCATGGGAACTAAGAACCAATGTGGTTTTTGGTTCCTATGGAACCTTTAACCACTTTGTTATACAGCCAATTTTCTAATATTTTGAGTTTTGAGGAAATAGGTAAGTAAAAGGGAGGGGAATTAAACAACCAAAGACACAAATTCAACATGGTGACCCTAATAAACTATCTCAAATTGATTATTTATAAGGGGCCATGAACTAGGCACGCGAAAGGGAAGGGAATCAAGTCAAAAAGGGCATGACAGGATTGAGTCCCAACACCATTAATGCGGTCTCTTCCATCAACTAGGAAGAATATACTATAGATTGATGAATAGATCTTATAAAACTTATGAAAATTAATAAGGTAAGGCTATGTGTACATAATCATAATAACTTTAACTAACAATATAGTTGATTTGTAAAGCATGCATGTTCTTGTACTAATTTGATCTAATGAACCATGTTAGTCAGCTCTAATCTTTATAGTATCAAGTACTACTTCATGGTAAAACTCATGAACTTTCCATATATTATTATTGTGTGGTCAACCTTGATATTTTTTTTTTTAACTTTTCTAATTTTATTTTTATGTGGTTCTTTTGGTCTTTGGAAGGCTAGTGCTAACAATTTAAGCATAGAAGTTCTTAAGATGTATAATATTCATGGGCTCATCTAGTGCATGCCCATCTAGTGTAGCTATTTTGTATGCTCCTAATTTTAACTTACTAATGATGGCACAGGGACCCAACCAATTTGGCTCAAAATTCCTTTATTCTCTCTTTATTGACTGGTATTTTTTATTCTCCTTAAGAACAAGGTCCCCAACTTCAAAGTGTCCATTGCAAATGTATTTTTTATAACCATGACACAATATATGCTAGTATAATTTAAGGTGATTGAATCAAAAATACAATGCTCATCAAGGAGTTCAAGCTCATGTAATCGTGCCACTCAATTATCCTCTTCTAAGATAATTTTTCATAAAGAGAAGCACAAATAGGGTAGGTCAACGTTAGTTGACAAGATCACTTCAACATCATTAATATTAAAATATGGGTGGCACATATGGGAATGAAAATGATGGTGTGATAAGCCCAAAGGTAGGATAAAGATGAAGGTTTCAATCACGACCAACATCATTGATGATTTTATTAAGAATCTTTTATGATGGTTTTATTGGATACCTTGACTTGGCCATTACCTTGTGGGTAATATGGGGAGAACCACATGTGCTTGATTTGAAATTGCTCACATAGGGATTACACTTCATAATTTTTGAAGGATTTTACATTGTCTATGATAATAGTGGTTGAGATGTCAAAATGACAAATGAGATGAATTAAAATAAACTTGAATATTTGTATGCTAGTTGTAAAAGTGAGTGAAATTGCTTCAAACCATTTAGTGAAATACTTAGTAGTGGTAATAATGAATTTATGGTCATTGGAGGAGGTGGCATTAATTTTTTCAATAAGTTTGAGGCCTCATATAAAGAAGGGTCATGAAGAAATGATGTGATGGTGCATGAATTAGGTCCCCACATTTCTAACAAGCTCAAAATTTGTTCACATGTCAATACAAATTTGATCCTATGTTAGGCCAATAATATTTGTGTGAAGGAATCTCTTTACTAGGATCATGTCATTTGTATGGGCACCATGAATACTATTATGGATTTCCTTAAGTGCTTGCATGTCAACGTAAGACCAAGAAAATATATCTAGATAATCTAGAAATACTGATGAGTCTAGTTTATGGTCTAATTATTGATAGGGTGGTTGTCCATTTCCTGCAATTGTCATAAGACTTTGATACTTGGGAGTTAATATTTTCATAACATTTCCTCAAAATTATAGAATTTGGACATGAACTTATTTTCATAACTTTCAAATGATATTGGCATGCTATATGAACTGACTATGTTAATTTTGTATGTGATTAATAAATATCACTTTAAGATGATTATAGATATGTAGTTGTTGTGCATACTAACATTGTCATGCAGGTAATTAGAGGCCTGCAATTCAGGAAGATTCTGCCAGCTGGTCATGTGCCATATCAGTCAACAAGGTGGTCATTTAATGGAGAGAATACTCTTGGCGGCTAGAGATTCCTCATGCAAATCAAATTGTAACTGCCTTGTGATGGTCTTAATTATTGTTGAGAAAATGCAAGTGTTACTACTGTGCCAGACTCGCATTAAGGAAAACATTCTTGACAGATTTTGTGCATGCATAGCCGCCTCTGCTCTTTTCCACATTTTCCCTAATGTGGCATCCTCCGCGTCCATGAGAGTTGACCACCTTTCTAGGTGTTCACATAAGGATTTGATTTTCCTTCTAAGGGGCTAGTCGGAAAATGTTAATTTGATGATGTACATGTACTCTTAAGATTTTCAGTAATACAGTCATGTTGCTCAATTGTACTCATGTTTTCCAATGAATTAAATGAAGTTATAAGTTTGTGCATCTGAGTTTATCTTAGTTTTAGGGAATACATATCCAAGGGGGCCCACTTGGTGAGTATTCCATCTCATACCTTAGTTTATTTTAGTTGTTATTTTTTTTCAGTAATTAGTTAAGAATCTAGCACTAACTGTTCCTCCAGCCAAAGCAGGTAGAGTAGTTTCCTGGTTGTTCACTCAAATTTTCATTCATGTCCTGTATTTCAGTTTAGTCTAGTTATTGGTTGATGTTCAACATTTATGTTATTTCCTTCCAAGCAATTTACTTTTAGTATTGTGTCTTTCTTAGTTGTAGGATGAATGTGGCTACTTTGGATTCCTAGTGCACATACAGTGCTGACCCATTTCAATTTTACGTCCCTGGGTTGACAATTTAAATGCACCTTCATGATGATTGAGATAGCTATTTAGGTTAGATGTCCAATCCTTGAATCACAGTTGTAAAGGCTTAGCTATTAAAACATTATAGGAGGCTGATATTTTTGGTGATGTTGTCAAGGATGGCGTCGAATTAGGAAGTTCTTTAATGTCATTGATATTTTTTCTTATTGTGGTATTTCTAGAAGTTGTTCTTAGTATACCCCCTCATTTAGATTTATGGCCCCCCTATTCTTTTTCCAATTATTTATGTGAGTTGGATGATAGTGAGTTGATACCATATACATAGAGAAAGGAGAAGAGATGCACATGGGAGATTCCTTCCTAACAATCCTGATCTATTCTAGATAGTTGAGTATCAAACCTACCAAGAAATGAAGAAGAATAAGAGCCACACCTCTTTGCTGATACATTTCTAGATCTAACTAGTTTTGAAGTTTCCTCTGAAGATCAAAATTTGATTGAAGAGCCCCTTTCTTTAGAACTTCACCAAGCAGGCATGGGGGGTGCAAATGGAAACAGACCTAACTGACCAGCTTTTCCTTTCCCCATTGCTCATTAGAATGAAGTGTACAACCTAAAAAATATCCCCGCTTCAATCCTTCCTAAGTTTTATGGACTTGTCATAGAAGATCCTGATACATCCTTGTTTGAGTTTGATATACTCTGCAGGAGTTATGACTATATCACTAATGCCCATAGGCTTAAGCTATTCCCTACCACTTTGAAAGAAGTTGCATTAAGATGGTTCATGAGCCTAGGAAAAGATACTGTGGAGACTTGGGAGGAAATGAAGACAAATTTCCTTTAGAAATACAAAGAGTATTGTAGAGGAAGTGACATGAGAGGAGATGACATTTTTAGAATGCAGCAAAAGGAGGATGAGATCTTGGAGGATTAAATTTCAAGGTTTATGTTTTGCCTATAGAAATCTCCACACCATACACTCAATGAAGAATCATAGAAGCTTCTTTTCTTGAGAGGAATTAATGACATCTATACAGATGCCTTGGACCTAATGGGAGGAGGAGATATCACCCAATTTCCTTGGGAGGATATCAAGAAGATATGTCAGAATTATTCTAGGGCAGCTTCAAAGAAGGGGAGGGCTTACCAATCTTCTATGGGTAAGTCATCTACCAGTGGAGTTTCAAGGATGGATATTACTCACTTACTAACAGACTTCAATCAAGACATCATAAAAAATTTTGCTACTTAGCTGGATTCACTTTAGGCCAAAAAAAACAAGAGGAGGCAAAGGCAATGTTGGTAGAATATTGCCCTCATTGCAGACAAAAGAAGAAGGACTACAAATGCAAGATGATAGATAATATTGACAGCAAGCAAATGGTACCGGAGTTCAATCCAATCCAAGGTGAAGATGATCAAGTCTACTATGTTTCACAAAGGAGGCCATGGGCTCCAAGATAGGGTACACCACCAGATCCACTATCTTTTGTTGGGCCATATTTCAGTTCTTATTCATCTAGTATTCAATGCCAACCCCCATATCCAGCCAATTATGGAGGATATCCATCATAGCCTTGGAGTAACCCTCCAAATTCTTGGCCCAATCAACAAAACTCTCCACCCCAGTGGCAGCAACCTTGGGGGAATTGGCAGAAGTTTCAAGGAAATTGGCAGCCACCTCTAGGAAACTAGCAGCAAACATCTCAATGGAGGGGAGGACAACAATGGCCAAACCAGACAACCAATTACATGCAACCACCTTCTCAACCCCAACAACCTGCTATAATGCCTCCTCCTGCTAATCCAATTTCAAATGCACCTTAACCTACTCAGCTACCAACCCATCCCACACCTAACCCAAATAATAAACCACAACAGTAGCCAATATACTCTGTTGATCCAAATCAATTCCCTACATATGTTGTGAGTGTAAGTGACATCCGTTTGTGTTCAGGAACTACTTTTCTAGCTCCTTCCACACCCATTATCATTGAGCTTCTTGTGGAAGAGGAGGAGCCTTTGAATGTTCTTGTTTAGCCAAATGTACCTAAAAATCCTAAACTAGTCCAAACCAAGCAGACTGAACTTGAACCACCATTTCCCCAACGGTTGGAAACTGTGAAAGAAAAGGACACAACTTTTGACATTTTAAATCAATTGAAGCATATATATGTCTAGATACCTCTATTTCAATCCATAAAAGATGTTCCCATATATGGAAAAGGAATCAAGGAAGCATTCCTTAAGAAGCCAGGTAGGAAGAAGAAAGACCCCACTATAGTTCATGTGGTGGGACAACTTGTTGACATCATGCTTTGTGATGACTAAGGACATCTTGCAGCAACTAAATATTGTAAGCATGAGACCTACTCCTACTGTCCTATAGCTTTCTTATAGTTCTAATATTACGCTTGATGGTATAGTGGAAGACCTAGTGGTAACTCTAGACTCTTGGGAGTACCCAGAAGATTTTATGATTCTTTCTCCTAAAGCCACACTAGGTGGGTACCCCATCATTCTTGGAAGACCATGGTCAGCAACAGAAGATGCTTATATTGGATTTTGAACAAGAGACATGACCATTTATGATGGAAATAGCACCAAAAATCTTGTTCTCTACCCTCCCACTCATCCATCCCATAATAAGGATGATCCCGTATGGCCACATGTTGGTGAAGAGGCCGAGGAAGTTAATTATGTGGCACAGCTTATGATGTTAAGAAGAAGTCTTTTCCTGCAACTTCAAGATGAAGATGAAGTATTATCTAAAATAATTCAAAACCATTATGACGTAGAGGAATCATTTTCCTCTCATGTATCTGATTCTGTTGATACAGTGAAAACACTCATGCCCACTCTTTTTGCAACCGCTCCTCCTATAGTCGCTCTTCTTGTAGTTGCTCTTCCTATAGCCGCTTGTCCTACAAACGCCTTTCCTACAGCAACAGGTATGTTTCATGAATTATGGCCAAATGAACTCAAGGTACCAAGCATTAGTGAATCAGTTATGGTAGAGTTAACTACACAAGTGCAAGTGTCAGAAGGGAAATATCTGAATATTAACAGTAAATTGAGTGAAGAACAACAGTTGTCATTGGAAAACTTACTAAGGACACACCAAAATGAATTTGCATAGGAATATCATGATATGAAGGGATTGGATCCTAAAATTTTCACTCATAGGATATACATAAGAGACGATTGTACACCAGTGAGGCAGCCACAAAGAAGAATGAACCCTGCATTGAGAGAAATAGTAAAGGGGGAATTGCAAAAATTGTTAGATACAGGATTTATCTACCCCATTTCAGATAGCCAATGGGTGTCCCCATTGGTGATTGTGCCCAAAAAAGGAGGGAAGTGGCGAGTTTGTATTGATTATAGGGAGTTTAACTTTGCCACCAAAAAGGACCATTTCCCCTTACCATTCATTGATCAAGTTCTAGACTCATTTGCAAGAAAGCAGTACTTTTCTTTTCTTGATGGATTCAGTGGCTATAACCAGATCCAAATTGCACCAGAAGACCAGGAGAAGACCACCTTTACCTATCCATAGGGAACCTATGCCTACTCAGTACTTCCATTTGGCTTATGCAATGCACCTACAATTTTTCAGAGGGCAGTCATTAGCATATTTTCAGACATCTCTCACGATTGCATGGAAATCTATATGGATGATTTCACTACTTATGGTGCCGATTTCAATAAAGCATTGGAAAATATTAAGAGATTCCTAAAAAGATGTGAAGACCACAATCTATCTTTAAATAGTGAAAAGTGCTTCATGATGATGCGAGAAGGTGTAGTTCTTGGCCACTACATCTCTCACAAAGGAATTCAAGTAGACCTTGCAAAGATTGAGGTGATTACCAATCTGCCTATCCCTGCAAAAAAAAAAGATGTTAGGATTTTCTTTGGACATGCAGGTTATTATAGGAGGTTCATCAAAGACTTCAGCAAAATGGCAGAACCATTGTATAATCTCCTAACTAAAGATGTTGAATTCCAATGGACAAAAGACTTTGACAAGGTATTTTCTTACTTGAAAGCGGATTTAACGCATGCTCCTATGCTCAAGGGACCTAATTGGGAGTTTCCTTTTCACATCCATATAGATGCATCAAACTATGTTATAGGAGCAGCCCTAGGATAGAAAGAAGGAGCTATTGAAAACACCATTTACTTTGTCAGCAAAAATCTGTAAGGAGCTGAATTCAACTATACAATGACAGAAAAAGAAATGTTAGTAGTGATCTATGCTTTAAATAAACTCAGACATTACATAACGGGCTACCAAATCTTTGTGCAAACCGATCATGCAGCCATTAGTTACCTCATGAATATACCTTTGATTTCAGGAAGGCTAGCAAGATGGTTATTGTTGATGCAAGAGTTTGACATAACCATTGTGGGTAAACCAAGGAAGGTCAATGTTGTTGCAGATTTTCTTTCAAGGCTGACCACATCAAAGGACAACCAAGTCATAGATGATTCTTTCCCTGATGAGCACCTATTTTCCATCAGTTTGAAGACACCCTGGTATGTTGACATAGCTAATTTTTTGGTCACGGGGAGAGTCCCTCCTCACTTCTCTCCAAAAGAGAGTAGAGTTCTCATTGAAAAATATTTTCCTTTCTCATGGATTGTTCGATGTTTGTTCTACACTGGACTTGGCCAGATCATGAGCAGATGTGTGAGGGAAGATGAGACATATGATATTCTGCATGCATGCCACAATGAACCATGTGGAGGAGATTTTGTAGCCAAGAGGACAACAATGAATATTTTGAACACAGGATATTACTAGCCAACACTCCACAAGGATGCAAGGAGATATACAAGGAAGTGTGACAAATTCCAAAGGATGGGTCAACGAACCAAATCTGATGGGATGCCACTGTACCCCCAGATAGTAATCAGTCCATTTGATAAGTGGGCACTGGATTTTGTAGGACCCATTGATCCTCCATCAAAAGGTAAATCCTATATTTTGGTTTGCATTGATTATGAAACTAAATGGGTAGATGTTAAGGCCATGAAGCATGCAAGAGATAATAAGATTGCAGAATTTTTGTATGAGGAAATTTTCACACGGTATGGGGTTCTGAGAGAAATAGTGACTAATCAAGGGACTTAATTCACTTCAACCCTTGTTACAGCACTCATCAATGAGTACAACATTAGGCACAGGAAGTCTACTCCTTATCACCCCCAAGCCAATGGCCAAGTTGAGGTGACCAATAGATAAATTGAAGTCATTCTGACTAAAACAGTGGCTATCCATAAAAAGGATTGGGCAAGCAGGCTACCAGAAGTTGTTTGGGCTTATAGAACTACCTGGAAAACAACTACAAGATTCACTTTATTTGAGTTGTTGTATGGAAATACAACCATGATGGCCATTGAATTTGAGCATAAGACACATAGGACTATAGTAGAATTGGGAATGGATATTTCTGAAGCACAAAGAGATAGAATCATGTAGCTAAATGCTTTGGATGAGATGAGGAAGGAAGATTTGCATCACACAGAGGTAGTGCAAAATCAACGAATAAAGTGGCATGATAAATTAATCAAGGATGAGAAATTTCAGCTTGGAGATTGGGCACTGTTTTATGACTCAAGATATCAGGATAATGCAGAAAAATTACACACAAAGTGGCTCGGACCTTATGAAGTGGCTGAAGTATTTTCCAATGGAGTTGTTCAGCTTACTACCATTGACCCTGTCAAGTTTAAGCTACTGGTGAATGGTCATCGCTTGATATTGTATCACAAGTCAACTTCTAAGGAAGAGTTCCTACAGCAATTCACTCAGCACGCAGCACCTAAACTTCAAGAAGCCGAAGGAAGTGGACCTAGTGTCCCTTCTTCTAGCTAATTAAGGTATGTAACTTCTCATAATAAAGATTCCCACTTTGTGGGGGTCCACTTCTTCACCCATCCGCCCATTCATTCCACATTTCTCTCTCTTCCACCTCACCACCATCATTTCACTTCACTTCCTTTCATTCCATTCCACCTCATTCCGCTTCGCTTTCATTAATTGCTCAACTAATTTCTTGAAAAGTGACCAGTACTTTCTCCATAATATTTGCAATAAATCTTCCATGAATTTAGGTATGTACGCATCAATTGTTATATCTTAATTATCTTTTAGTGCATTTATTTAATTGTTGTGAATTAATATGGGCGTTTGCCATAATATGTAATTATTCCATTCCCTTGTCAAATCAACATTCCACCTCACATGTGAGGACACATGTGAAAATTTAGGTTGGGGGGGGTAGATGTTTTAATATCATGTTTGCATGCCTATTCATATTGGTTCACATTAGCAAAATTTAAGTTATTGAGCCAATTTGAATTCTGAGTGAGATGACGGCTCATATGTATGAAACGACAATCCACCACCACTATTTTCCTTAATCATAGCATGCATTTATTACTCCTTTATTGCTTTAATTTCTCCTATCATAATCTTAAGCCAAAAAGGTAAAATTCAGATGACACCAACATCGGAAATTTAGCAGAGTTGCAAGAAGGAGAAGTTTGGCATTCAGACAAGGATTGCAGGAAGAAAAACTTTGCAGAGTGACTGTTTGATTGTAGACAATGGGAGGTACGTTAATTCAAAATGAACCCATGGTTCATGATGTATTACTACAGGATGCACCTTGCCTGGACGAGTTAGGAAATGATGGATGGCTAGATTATTAATTCTAAAATTTGAATGGTTTTGATGAAGATATTGCATTGGAATTCACCTAGACATTCTCTGAAGGAAAGGCAATGGTAAAAGGGTTGGAAGTCACAGCTATGGAGGAAAGAATTGCAGAAGTTACAAGGTTACCTGCCGACAGTGAACATTACCCTGCTTCCAGAGACACCAGGTCGGCTAGGGTGGAATTTACATAACCTAATGACCCTCCATTGAGCATGGACAAACAAGGTGCAAAGAGGACGTATCTTCTCGAGCTATGGAAGCAGGTAGCAGTTTATGTTGTGAAGTATATTACTTGTGAAGGTCGCCAATCGAATTTACATTCCATGCATTTTAAACTTTTGAACCACATAAGGCGCGAAAGGAGAATGAATGTACCCAATGTGTTATGTGACCTTCTTTCAATCATGGTGACCGAGACCTAGTTTGGTAGGGACAATTCTATTTCCCACTATTGTCTGATCAAATTATTAGTTGAAAATTCTTTGCATTATGTGTGATATTTCTTGGGAAGAATTTTTGAATATTGATCAAATTAGACCAGAGCATTTGCGACCTAGGGTTTTTCCTCAACCTCGTAGGGTTAGTAGGAGAAGGAGCAATGTTGGGGCCACTCCTGGTGCCTCAACTTATGATGCAAGGTCTAGTCGAAACCCTCCTGCAACTAAACAAACTATTGAGATTATTTCTTCTGAGGCAGATCATTCTGATAAAGAGAGTTCCTCTCCCGATTCTAATGATGATGTTCCTCTTGGCACCCTAATGAGAACTAGGGCACAGAAAAAGAAGTCAAAACTAAAGAAAGGAAAAGCTAAAATGAAAATGGCGGAAAAAGAAGTGCCAAGCTCCAAGAAATGGAAGGTTGATAGTGTTCTTTACGTAGCAAAAGAACAACATGGCTCCCAAAAAATCAAGATCAATTGGGCCAGCCTTCAGTACCTTTGGAGGAAATTCCTGAACCTAGAAAAATGCCACGGGAGGATGCAGAAGCTCCAATGAAGTAGGTAAATTTTGAGGAAAAGGACGTATTTGAGGAAGTAGAAAATTTAACACTAGCAGATCTTTTTGATATTGCAGAGGAAGTTGAAAACTAGGTGTGTGAGGAAAATCAGGAACTCCTGTAGCAAGAGTTCCTGCAACATGAACGAGAACAAGAAGCCCTGTAGCTGGTACTCTACAAAGAGAAAGCACAAGTGCCAGGTAAAATGATGGTAGGAGTACAAAGGCCCTCTATTTTTTTAATGAGCACGATAGTCCTGAACTTATGGAAAGAGATACAAATAAGGGAAGAAGAATGGAAAGCAAAAAAATGCAGGCTAAAGAAGGAAATTAAAAAGAGAGATGAGGAGATTGACGATAAGAATGAAGAAATTGTTATTTTAAAGAATAAGGTGGATGACATGACAACTTTAGTACTGTAGATATTAGAGTGCAAGGCTCCTCCGTGGGTCTATGCTTTGTATTTAAAGGAGAAGCATCTTTCTTTTAAGCTAGCAAGAATTATTTTAGGTTTGAACCCCTCCATTGAGACCCCTATTGAATTTTTCAATGCTTTTTGGATTGCTCCTCTTGAGATGAAAAATTTATTGAGTTAATTTCATTTACATAATTATTCTGTGACCAAAGACCATGATTGGAATCCACTGTTATATGTTGGGGATTTCCAATTAAGGGAATTCATGTCCTGGATACAGAATGAAGTAAGTTGGGGAAAGCAGTATAAGGCTTATAGGCAAAGTGAATCCAATATTCCCCTGCCCATTAGGACTGAATCTAGACATACAGGAGATATTTTTAAGAATTGGCACATAATTCTATACCGACCAAGCTATGGCAGTAGGATCTTGCCTGAGAGAGAGGCAGTTTATAAAGCATATGAGGAGATGGCAAGAACCGTAGGAGAATCTGTAATGGGATACTTGTCAAAGAGGTGGAAAAACCTATGTGATGATTTGAAGCAAGCTGAACCTCATTCCATACACAACTATGTTGCAGCACTTAAGAGAGTTGATAAATATATGCAGATTGGAAGAACAAAAGGCCAATTTTTGCTTTCACTTATTTTTTAGCCACCTATCCTATTGTGGCCTATGCCAAACTTTAGATATTATAGGTATGACATTTCCTTCCTTATTGGAAGAGAAATTGATTTATCTCTCCATCTATTATTCCATGAGTTCAGCCCTGAACTTTTCATTCCTAAAATAGGATTCTAGTGCATTTAATTGTAAATCCCTTACAAATATTAAGGGATTCCATTCTGTGTCTTTTGGCACTACATAATTATGCAAATAATATTCACATAATTGATCTTATTCTTCTAGTGTGGAATCAACAAAGACATTTAGAAAATCAAAATTTCTCCTCAAAAACTAGGTAGTTACTTATCAGTCCACTAAACTAGAAACTTAAGAATTTTTCTTGTAAAAACAATGCATAGGTTCTAGCTGGAGGTCTGCATCTGACAATCTAAGCATCTTTATCCGCTACCTCTTCCACCTTGACTATTAACCTTTTTAATTCAATATCATTACCCTCCAGTATTCTAGTATGTTATGCAATTATTGCTTCTTTTTCCTTCTTCTAGTTCTCTTTATGTTTAGAAAACTCTTGAATAACCTTCCATAATTGATATCCTAGGGGTAGGGTTGTATGATAACTTGGAGTTTTTGTCATGGGGAGGCTCCTTTTTTCTACTGCAAGCTCTTTATTCCATTCTTTTACCATGGAAATATGTGCCAATAAGTCTAACTTAGCCCCACGTCCATATGTACGTAAATTTTCCTCCAATTCCTATATTTTCATTTTCCTTTCTTTGTCCCTTTGCTCATAAGTCTTTACTAGTTCTTCCAACAATTTGATCCTCTCTAATGCATCTTGCAATTCTTTCCTGACATTTCTTTCTTCTAAAAACATTTCCTTATCTTTTAAAAAATTCTCATCACCAACCCCAGTGTATTCAAAATCCTCACTATTAGGGCTAATTAGGGTTCTCTTCTTGGTTTTATTGGAAACAAAAATATCCTTTGAATCTGAGTCAAAGACATTAGATATACCATTTCCTTTTTGTAGGAACATGCACATTTTCAGGCACATTATCTTTCAATTTTGAATCAATACCTAATGTCACAACATCTTCTTCTTTTTGTTCCTTATCCCTTGTTTCCTCGTCTGGTTTCTCAACACCTCCCCTCATGGAACCTTTCTTTCTCAAGTGGCCTAAATGTCTTGGTGGGGTAGATTTATTTTTCTGGGTATCCCTCTTTTTTTGCACCTTTGAAGGTGTAGAAGAACTACCTCTCTTTTTCCTAGTCTTAGGTGTTCTAGAGTAATTTGGGGTCTCTTTTGCTACATGATGGTCAAATTCTACATGTGGTGATCCTTGCACACTTTTCTCCTTTGGTTCACCTCTATTGCAAATAGGTGAAGCAGTAGGTGAAACAAAAGGAGTTTGCCTTAGGGATACAACAAGTGACTCTAGTTTTTCAAGAATTGTTGGTTCCTCAAGGATATGGTTAATATCTTTATAGATTACAAATCTCTCTCAATAAACCTTTGAATGTTGAACTCTAAGGCTCCTTTTCACTAACAGGGTTACCAAATAGTATTGTGAAAAATTTGAATCATTTATCTTCCTTTGGTATTAAAACCCCATTCTTTTTAACAAATTGTAAAGGAAATTAGGTACATTAACCAATCTATTATGACGAAGGTGACTTAGCAACTTAAAATGCATAGTATATAGGAGGGATTGTCTACCATCACAAGTGATATAGTTAATAATATAAGAAGCACAAGAGGCCCATATCTAGGGAACTGACAATCTCTTTGTACCTTGTGATGATGAATCAAGGTTTTCTCCTACCTCCTTGAACTCATCCCTAACAACTATTACATTCAATCTAATAGGGAATTTAGCTCCATTCCTCGGTAGACCAGATACTTTTGCAATTACATCCTTTGAAGCATCCACTCTCAAGCCTTTGATAGTGTCTTCATCTTGTTGTAATGTAGTTGAAAATTGCCTTGTCATGTCTTGATTAAACTTTTTCAACTTCAGGAAGTAGTCCAACCATCCTACCCTTGTTAAAATGGCAAGAACTAACCTATTCTAAAATATTTTCTTGTGTGTTGAAGGTTCCCTTCTGAAAATATCACCTCTCATGGTGAAATATCCTAACTCTGCTCAAATCTTTGGAGATTCAGCTCAAAATTGATTTCAACAACCCACAAACCCTCTCTATTTTCTACACTTGCATGCACTTATTTTGTTGTAACTTCAACTGTTGTGTCCCTTCCTCCTCTATTTCAACTTAAGTCAACTTGAATTGGATTTAAATTAGCTCAAAATCTATGGAATTGATAAAAAGGGTTGTAGGTGTAGAAAGGTATGAAGGCAAAAAGGGTTCGTATGGTTTTTCTGTGTTTTTCTTTTGGTGGTGAAAACAAAATTTTGGGATATATACTATCTCCCCCCAACTTAAAATCTTGAAGTGACCTCACTTCAATACATGTGACTAGGTGGAGGGTATAATTAGGGAATATGGAAATAAGATTAATGAATAGAAAGCATGCTAAATTTAAATGCAATTACATAATGAAAGCATTGAGAATCCATGATAATTATGGAAATTAGTATGTTCACCTATCAAATTAGATGAATGTAACTTCGTGCATGTGAATTTGTTAGTTGAGTGTCTATAGCATGAGTTTGATTTGAGATTGGTTAATTGCAATGTGTGATGCAATAAATGACATGTAGGCACATGTGATTTGAAAAGATGCAAGAAGTATGGTTGATGGAATGTGAAGTGATAGTTTGAATACATGGAATTTGAAATTAGCAATGTGGAATCAAGTGATGAAGTTGCATGTATTGATATGACATGTTTAAGGCTGCATGTGGAAAAAATTGAATGAATATGGATGAATTTCAAGTAATTTGGTGCAAATTTTTGAATGATCTAACAAGTAGTGGTTGTAGGTACCATCATCAACATGTCCCAAACTAAATTATAGTATCTTATTTATGATACTATAGGTCCCTACTACATAGTGAAGTAGTCTTCAAGAATATTGTTGAATGTGGCACTTGTGTTGTGTGCGCACGTGAAGTAGGATAAGAAACTATACCTGAGTTCCCTCAAGGTGTGAGTTGTGTAGCTCATTTTTCGATTCACTATGAGAACCATTAGTATCTACTACTAAGGTGCTATCTTGTGGTAGTATGTCTATATCAAACCCATTGTGTTGACCATATTGATGCAACAAAGAAAGAAGAAAATCATCTTTCTAAGTTGGTTGCTTATATATCTTCAATCTTTGTCCATTAACCAATAGTGAGAATCTAACTACATCTATGGTCTACAAGTTAATTTATCCATTGGGAAATACCTTTTGGATTTCATAAGGTTCCAACCATCTAAATTGTAGCTTCCCCTTGTAATATTTGTATCTTGAATCATACAGTAAAGCCTAATCACCCACATTGAATTATTTAGTCTTGATGAACTGATCATGCCATTCAATCCTCTATTTTTGAATTATCTTTATGTGATGCATAGCCTCCATTAATTTCATCCAATCCATTCAGATTGTCTATCCTTTCCTTTTGTGCTACTATCAAATCCATTTCTAATTCCACTATTGTCTTAAGTGTCTTATATTCAAACTCTATAGGAAGAATTATTTTTTTACCATAGACTAGTTCATAAGGTGTGAAACCTATAATTGTTTTCCATGTTATTTTGTAGGCCTAGATTGCTTTAGGTAATCTAGATGCCTAATCTTTTCTATGAATTTGCACTATTTTGGTCAAAAAATTCTTAATATCTCTGTTTGTAATCTCCACCTGTCCATTGGCTTGTGGATGATAAGGTGTTTATTTTCTATGTCTTATTTCATATTCTTCAACCAATTTAGAAATGAGTTAAGAAATGAACTAGGGACCTTGATCATTTCCAATTTCTCTAGGTACTCTATACTTGGTAAATATGTCTTCATACAAGAACTTAGCTACATTCCCATCTCTTGCAAATTGTAATGCCTTAACTTCAAACTGTATACACCTAAAAATGGTATGGATAAATCTGATTAATTAAATACAATTATTTGATTAATTAATCTTTAATTCATCTATTTATAAATAAATAGAAATATTTATTTATATGATTCACATTCTATTTTCTTCTATTAAATAAACAAATTCAATAGTTTGTTTTATTTAATTATCTAATTCTTCTATCTTAATTAAATAAACAAATTCCAATTGTTTTATTTAATAATATGTCTTCCCTCCAAAATTGAATAACTCAAATTTCTAATTGAGCACATGTCTACAGCTTTTCTCTTAATAAAGTTGAAAGCTTCAAGTTGCATTCAATTTTACTTTATCTTTCTAGCCAATTTTGGAACAAACTTTAAACAGTTGGAAATAGTTGGCTTCATGGATCCACAATTTATTCTTGATCATTTGGCACAATGTTTTGCTGAGAAAAAGCATTTCCCCTTCTTCCTCACCAACTTCTTCATCTTCTACCATTGATTTATCTATATCAAATCTAAATCATCGCTTATTGCCATATCATAATTTTCCTTTGAAAATCTATAAAAGTAACCTCTTGCTACGGGAAATGGATGCAAATTTTATGCAAATTTTACTCTACAAGAATCATATTAGAGCATACAACATTTGAGCAATCAGTAATTTAGCAATCATATTAGCATTCATAATCACAACATATCATATCAATTGCATCTTAGTTTACAATAGTTTATCATATCATATCATATCAGTATCATAGTATCATTATCATAGCTTTCATTATCAATCATTTCATCACAGTATATTATTTAGTTTATCATTCTCATTCTCTAGGTTGTCATTTTAACAATCACAGTGCACACAATCTGAGAGCCACTTTGATTTAATAAATCCTTGGAGTTAGAGAGCAATGGAACAATTTTAGAGATTTTATTATGCTTCAAATAGATTAAGTTTGTCATTTGATTTCTCTAATAGTGTTTCATTAAGGTGTGTTGTTATTACTTCATTTACACATATTTCCCACACACATAAAATGGCGCTCACTGTGGGGCAAAATCCCCATATTTAACATTTTCTAGAAAGTGACTGCAGATTTTGACATGATTGTGTTTTAACGCAATCGGAAGTTTTTACGGCGCACCTGACAGATATTTCAGCGCATTCAAATACTGTTTCGGCGCATCAAAATATTGTTTCGGTGCATTCAATTACTATTATAGTGCATTTGATAATTCTTTCAGCACTTTCATTTATTATTTTAGTGCATCTAATTTTTAGCGCATATGCTTAAAGTTTTAGCATATTAGACAATTTTTACAGAAAATTGAAAATTTTGGATATTAATCTTTGTTTTTTGTGTTGCAAGTATAAGGTATGCTGGTCAAAGATAGTTGTTTGAAACATTTACGCCAGTCAAAGATGTATACTACAAATTACTAATGGTGTTTGTGGGGTTTTAGAATTTATTATTGCTTTCCTTTATTTAAGATAGGCATCTAGCTTAAGTAAAAGGATAATTGGACCCCCTATTTGTTGTGGTTGAAGTGATAGGCTTATGCTCTCCCCTTCACTGGGTGGTCAGAATGCTAGAATCACTTTTCATTCTTTTATTAACACCTTTGGAAGGCCTTTTGTAGTGGGAAAAAGTACTCACCCTATGAGAACAACCTAAGTGGGAACAACCAAAGCCAAGTTTTCCAACCCACTATAATCAAAAGCGAATTCGGGGAAAGTCCAAAATTCAATAGTAGTGTGCAAGATAACCATCCCCAAAGCCTTTGTTCTAAAGGTTGGGAGGTCTCCTGAGGGATTTTATTTATTGTCGCACCGAATGGAAACCCTATCTATGAACTTTGATTTAGAATCCAACCGTGTTATTTTTTGAATGCTTTCTATATCACAATGCAAGGGGAGGGAAGAATCTTCCCCCAAGACACTCATAATATAACTATCAGAGACCCTGGCCAAAAGTGGAGGATTCGACTTTGGTTAAGACTCGGGAAAGGCAAACACACGAGCGCTCTTTAGGGGGTGACACGGTTGTGTGAGCTGACATAGTTTCAAGATGTGGGTTGTGGTATTTTTAGTGACCTTTTGAGATAGAAAAGTGCTTGAACTATCTTTATTGTGTTATACCAGTGAAAATTGAAAGAATCAGACCTAATTCTAGAACACACACTATATGTTTAATGTGTAGAATTGAAACAACTATTTCCAAACTTGTTGTTGTGTGTGTAACTCATTTTCAATAGGAAATCATCCAATCAAAGCAATCATTTTCCATAGTCCACAACAAAAAAATTAGATACAAGGTCATCAAATCAGAATTTTATACCCTGGTTCAAACAAATTCACTATTTATTCCAGAGCAAAAATAGACTGTCAAAATCTTGAATACTTCCAGAATAGTGCATTCGCTCTCTATTATAGCGCATCAAATCCGTTTAATAGCACATTGACCCATCTTTTAGCACATAGGATGAATAGTCTAGCACATAGACAGAACAATATAGTGCATCCAACTTGTTTAACAACGCATCAAACCAATTTTTTAGTGCATCTTCCAATTCTTTTAGCACATTAGAGGATTGTTATAGCGCATCCACCAAAGCAAAAACCAGAGAGTTGTTTTCACTGTCTATCAGACTTTTACATCAGAATTTGGATTTTTATCATAACAGAAACCTTTCTCAAATCAAACCAGAGTCTTAAACCTTCAAAAACTGAACCTTACAATTGAAATTCTTCAAATTAAACCAAGATCTACCATCCTAAGAGTCTCTGAATCAAACATGTTTGATTAAAATCCAAGTTTCATTATCAGGATTAATCATCCTACTTCAAGAAATGAAGTTGTATAACTATACTTGTCAACTTAGTCTAATCAATAAAATCTATCATTCTGTTTGACTCAAGTTAACATCCTTAACACTATATCAAACCAAGATCAAAGTTTAGTGGATAATTATAACATCTGTATGCCAGTTTTTACAAGGTCACAAAGACTAAGACTTCAAGAGAATGAAATTGAAATCCAAAACATGTCTGAGATTGAGGAAAATATACTCAACAAATCCAACCAACATGATAATGATGAAATATCTGAACAGGATCTAAAAATATGACACAAGACCCCAAGTTCCATAATTTTATGGAGAAAATTCTGGAAAAGGTTGGGGAAAAGTATTTGTTAATGTTAGCTTATCTGGATGTTAAAGTTCCAAAGGACTTTGATATTAATAGACTGACAAGAACACCTAAAAGAGTTGAGACTGAAGCAAAAAATATAGATGAAGTGGATGCAATTAAACATCAATTACAAACCTTACAACAGCAATTCCAAGACATGCAAATCAGAACTACTAAGAGATACTTGTTGTGGGATATTTGTCCATATCCTTTTGCTCAAAACGTGAACATGATTCCATTTTCAAAACACTGTGAGTTTCTCAAGTATGATAAATACAATGGAAAAACAAATCCTCTTGACCATGTAAGGTAATTTCGAGCTATGAGCTCAGAGTTTGCTCATGAAGAGACATACTTGATGAGGCTATTTCCACAAAGCTTAGGTGGAAAATGTATGGAGTGGTTCTCTAAATTAACTCTAGGAATTAGATCCTTTGAAGATCTGGTTAACAAATTTATAAATCAATACTCCTACAATATATAACATGATATCACAATGAAGGATCTTTACAATACTAAACAAAAGAAAGGTGAAACATTTCTCTCATTTTTGTAAAGATGGAGAAGGTTTTTTGCAAGATATCCATGTTCCATACCTGAAAAGGAAAAGATGGAACTATTCATTGATAATTTAAATGATGACATGAGTTATAGACTTGAACTACAATGTCCACCTACATTCGAGAAAATGATAAAAAATGGTTTCAGGATAGAAGAAGCTTTGGTCAAGAGAGGGGTCCTTAAAGCATACAATGAAGGATCAAACAATTCCAGTTCCTCTAATCACAACAACAACAACAACGATAAACCCAAGTTTTAGAAAAAATATAGAAATACTGGAAACAATGATTTTGTGGTTGAAACACAAAATGCAAAACCAATATTTAATTTAACGACAGCTGCTGGAAAAGATAACTCAAAACAACAACCAAGGCAGCAATCTAAATGCAAATGAAAATAGAAATTCGAACAACGCTGGATCTAAATCACAACCATTCCAAAAGCCATCAAATCAGAGGAAATTCATGCCTTTAGGATAATCATTAGAATCAGCATCAAAGTAACTTATTCAAGCCAAACTTGTAACATTACAAGAACCACGAAATTGGGATCCACAAGTCAAACCATTTTGGTGTAATGACGCACATTACTGTGATTATCATAAAAACAAAGGTCACAAGAAAAATGATTGTTGGCAATTGAAACATTTGATCTAAGATCTTATTGAAAATAAGAAAATATTCTTTGAAGGACCACAAACAAACAACAATCATGGAGCTTTCAAAAATCCTTTACCCAATTATGACAAAGGAGAATCATCTTCTTCAAATGGTAAAGGCAAAAATGTAAACTATGTTTATGATTCCACTATTCTCCATATCAAGGTAGTTGAAGATCAAACTAATAACGCTCAAATCAATGATGAACATGACCTTGTTACTGCTGAAAATCAAATAAATACATTTGTTTTTGTTGGTAATTGTATTAATAATGTGATTGCAGCTGATTATCAAACTCATAATGCAGAAATTTATGATAGCAATAGCATCATTACAACTAATCATCAAACCAAAAATATTGTTGCACATGAAAATCATATTAACATCATAAAAATTAAAGAGAATCAAGCATATCAACCAGTCAACGTGACAACAAGGGGACAAGCTAAGGTAATACTAAAAGGAGCTGTAAATAAATCATCTAATACTTCGTCTACAATCAAAACAACTGCTGCCCCTACAAATTAGTACAACATAATTGATCAATTGAAGAAAATAGCATCAGAAATCTCAATATTATAACTCTTGAAAATATCACCAACACACAAGGAAATACTAGAACAAGCACTTGTTGCCACAACAGTGCCCAATAACTTGGAATTTTTCCAGTTCCAGGCTATGGTGGGACACTTAACCGCTCCTCATTGCCTATCCTTTTCTGAGTGTGATGATGTATCACTAAACCATCCACACAATGTTGCCCTCCATATTGAGGTTCTCATTCACAAACACCGAGTCAAGTGTGTTCTTATAGATGGTGGAGTTGGTTTAAATATTTTTACTTTAAAATTGATCTGTGCATTAGGATATTCTGATAATTCTATTGATCCAAGAAGGAAAATCACAATAAAATGATATGATGACGAAGAGAGATCTTCCAAAGGATTGATTTTTTTACCTATCCAAGTGGGACCAATTGTGAAAGACATAATCTGCCAAGTGTTGGAAAAAGATTTGACATATAATATACTTTTGGGACATCCATGCATTCACGAGATGCAAGCAGTGTCATCCACCTATCATCAGTGCTTGAAATTTTCCAGTCAATGGATAAGAAATAACCATCTTAGTTGATTCAAATAATCCTCAACAATGAAACATGCTTAAGGAAACTCAAGATACTTTTATACCTCATAACAGGGAAGCTAACACTCTAAATTCATCAAGCAATGAGAGGCAATCAATTTTTTGTTAAAATGGGTTCAAAAGTAGGACCAATCAAAGGACAAAGACATTGTTGATTCTACTACAACAAACAATGAAAACTCTTTATCAAATAAATTCAAAGGAAAGATCTAGTTAACAGACAAAGGCTTGGGAGAGTATTTCATTCAACAATATTTAAGTCTTTCACAGTTTTTTCCTTCACCAAGAACTTATGGACAACCTTCAGCATCAATGTAACAATTATCACAACCTATCATAGTTTTAGCTGGAAAATTTGTAAAGTTTGGCACTTTGATTGATGAATCAGAGGATAAGGTTGTCCTGAAGTGGCTCTACAAAGATGAGGAAGCATCTACATCAACAAACCCAACATACAAACAAATCAATATGGAAAAGGAAAGACAATCCTAGAGAAGATGGGGTATGAAGGACAAGGACCTATCGATAAAAGGAAGTACAGCATTGTAGAACCTATTCAACCTCTCACACTTCAAGAAAAAGACAAAACTGGATTGGGATATAAAGAGGAGACAAAAGAAGAAGCTATCTAGAAGTTTTTTGAAAGAATCCTACAATTGAAAGCTAGTAATACCTATGAGACAGACTCTAATGAGTATGAGTGGGATTCACTATCTGAGGTATCCTTTGAAGACAAACAAATGGATTTAATACAAAGGTATGAACCTACAAGTGAGGAGGGACAAAGCTCAGGGACTAGACCCCTTGTGTTTGGATCACATAATATCAATGACTCAAGCGAGGATGAATAGACTTCGAGCAAGATAAACTTGGAGGAGATTAACATCATAAACCTCGACACCCCTATCAAAAAATTTGATGACATTTCTATTCAGAATTTCACTCTTGTTGACCTTCATACATCCGATGATTTTTTACCCTTACTACACCCTGAGCTTATTGACTAGGACCAAACTGAGCCTTCTAACATTCCTACCTTTGTGAATGATGATGCCATTGTTAACTATCTTTGTTCCAACAATCTTGACACAAGTTCCAACCATGAAACTCATAACAAAGCTTCAAGTCAAGAGAATGTCAAATCTTCCAGCTACAAAAATGAAAATATGAACAAAAGATCTAATGGTGAAAACCATTTAATGGCAATGTTAGATCTAGAAAAAGTAAAAATAAAGAGCGCATCTGACAGTGAAAACCTCTCTAAGGCATTGAAAGATAAGGGATTTGACACTCTTCCCAAACATTATCATGAGATATCATCAGTGTTGGTTGAGCCAACTCAGTCTATCAATGTGGGCACAGAAGATAAAGTAAAGACATTACATTTGGCAACATCAATGACTGCACAAGAAAAGTTGGCATTCACCAAGTTTTTTGAAGAACAGAAAATCAACTTTGCTTAGTCGAACTCTGATATGTTGGATTTAGATCCAGAACTCCTGATACATCATCTATCTCTACCTCCTGTGGTGAAACCTATCAAACAAAATCTAAGAAAACTGCATCCGCATATCGCCTTGTTGGTGAAGGTAGAACTCAAGAAATTGTTAGATGTTGGTTTCATTCATCCAATTGATTATTGAGTGGATATAAAACATTGTACCAGTTTCAAATCTAGACAATAGCATCAGGATATGCATTGACTTCAGGGATCTCAACAAGGCATGTCTAAAGGATTACTTCCCTTTACCAAACATTGATATTATTTTAGACTTGATAGCTAGACATGCCATGTTATCGCTTATGGATGGCTTCTCAAGTTATAATCAAATCAAGATAGCACTAGAGGATGAAGAGAAGACAGTGTTCACCTACCCATGGGGAACATTATGCTAGAATGTGATGCCCTTTGGGTTGAAAATGCAAGGGCTACATATCAAAGAGTAATGACCACCATCTTCCATGACATGATGCATACTTTTATGGAGGACTATGTGGACAATCTATTGGAAAAATCATATACCAGAGAAGGACATCTTGAGATCCTAGACAAAATTTTCACTCGTCTAGAAAGTTTTGACCTCAGTTAAATCCCAAGAAATGTGTGTTTGGTGTAACATCAACAAAGCTTCTAGAATACATAGTTTCAGAGAAAGGTATTGAAGTGGATCCCACCAAGTTCAAAGCTATTATGGAGATTCTGCCACCTAGAAACATCGATCAACTACGGTCTCTATAGGGAAGGCTTAAGTCAATTTAAAGGTTCATTTCTCAACTAGAAGACAAGAGTCATATGTTCAATCACTTGCTACATAAGAATGTCTCTTTCAAATGGGATAAAAAATGTGAAACTACTTTCAATCAGCTAAAGAAATATTTGATGTCTCCACCAATACTGGTGCCACCTACAAAAGAAGGAAATCCATTACTACTTTATATAGCCACAACTGAGATTTCATTGGGTGCACTCTTGGCACAGGAAGATCCTGTAGGAAAGGAACAGGTTGTCTATTATATCAGTAGAACTCTAAATGATTATGAGATCAATTACACCTTCATTGAGAAAGCTTGTTTGGTGGTAGTATTTGCTATTCAATAGTTGCTCCATTACATGCTAACTCGCACAATTAAACTCATTGCAAAGATCGATCCACTAAAATACTTACTTAGCAAATCTGCTTTAGTAAGAAGGATAGCCAAATGGGTCATGATCTTGAGTGAGTTTGATATCCAATATGTAGATCGAAAATCCATCAAGGGACAAGTGATAGATGATCAGTTAGCTGAAGCACCTCTACAAGATACTCATCCAATGAGCATTGAATTTCTTGATGTAGATGTTCTTACCATCACACCACAACAATGGATGTTATATTTTGGTGGATCATACACGCAACATGGATCAGGTGTTGGGATATTATTTATCACACCTAAAGGAAACACCATTCCAAATTTCTATAGACTAAGCTTTCCTTGCACAAATATGTAGCTGAATACGAGGTATTAATCATTGGCATCAAAGTAGCAGTTGTGTTAGGATTGGAAAATTCTCACATTTTCACCAACCTCTATCTACTTATCTCCTAGTCCCCACAGAAATTTATTTCACATCAATAATGTGATCAATACAAATCAGTGAGATTTGTGTGATAATATAAATTCCACAGTCCCATAAATATGGTCTTTTACATACAAATATTCCCCTGATCATAACAGAGAAAAACACAAAAGCAATTTATCTATGTGCCTTTGAGTTCTTCCTCAAGCTTTATCTTTATTTTTCATTGCCATTTGTCATTTCATCATTTAGCTCCATTATCATTTCATTCCTAGCCAAAATATAGCAGAGCTGCTTCTCATATCATGGATAATTGCTCCTCATCAGAGAGATCATACACATGTCTTCTCGATCAACATGTCACAGATCCTTCATTTGAATGTTTCCTATGATATCAGGGAGACAGGAGCTAGGTCACAGTGATCAAAAGGCCCCAAAGATAATAAGAATGCATAATCAAGAGCACAGAGCCTATCATTCTACCGATGCAGGTCCATCGGCATGAGCAAAGTAGTCAGAGCAAATTTTTCACGTCATGCCGAGATCAAAAGTTACACCGATGGAGACTTCATCGGTGAGAGCTACACATACTCTTACCGATAAGATTGATGGACTGTTATATCAAGGAGACATCTACTATTGGTTGAAATCCCTCAGATCTCACTAATCTTATGGGTCACACTGATGAAGGAAGTTTTGGGGAGAGTCTTGTCGATTCAGCTAAATAGACAAAGCGATGGAGGAAACATATCAGAGAGACATGTATGATCAAACTACAAACCTCAAGCTCTCTAATGATGAAAGTCATACCAATGAAAATAATTTTGGGGAAAGTCTTGCCGACCCTTCCCAGTCGATAAAGCAGTAAAAGGAAACACATCGGGGAGATCAAAATGCATCGGAAAAGAAATTTATTTTCCTTGCGATGGGTCAAGTCAACTCGATGGTGATGAAGAATGACTTATATTCATCAGGGAGACACATTACTATTGGGAAAGAGAAATAAAGTCTCTCCAATGGAGCATGTCATGTCGATGAGCTATAAGGGGAAGCATAGAGGTGTCATCAGTAGGATATCCACCATTGAACAGAAAACAAAATGTACCAACGATGCTTATGGTCTTCTCGATGGAAAAGAAGGGATACCTTTGTCGAACCTATCTACCACTTGAACTTGAAAATATTTCACCAAACATAGAGGTACATATCTTCATCAATGAGAGAATTAATGTCGTTGGAGATAAAATAAGTCTCCTCGATGCTTTTTAAGTCCAAGATACTTGAATACATATGGTCATAATGTAAGAAAAAGATGTATAATATCTTTTACCAAAGATAAAAAGAACAAATGAAAAGTATTATTTTTGGAAAATAAAATACTTTCAAGAAATTAACAAAGTGGGAAATTATTTTACCCAAGGAATAATTTTAATTACGAAGTAAAATATTTCCCACAAAGGGAGTTAAAAGACAAGTAATTATTTTTACCCAAATTATATATTTAGTGGGTGAAAATGGATGTGAAGTTTCCAACAAAAGAATTGTTGCGAAACAAAAATGAATATTAAAATATTTAATTTTTAGAAGGAAATTAATTGAATATTTTTGTCGAAGAAGAAAAAAGCCGAAGAGATGCAGCAAATAGATATGAGGGGTCATAACCCTAAAATAATGTATATATGCCAAATGAGATCGAAGGGGGAGGGGAATTAGATTAGAATTAGTAGTTAGGTAGTTGGATAGGTTGATCAGTTGTCTCAATAGAACATTATGCTATGTATTGCAAGATCTTTTGAAATTCTATAATGGATAAGAATGCATAAATTGGTGGTCCAACACTGGTGTCAATTATTTGTTGTTAATATCTGATTATTTGGCTAGCTCTGGATTGGTGCTTTCATATTATTTAAATTGGAGTGTGAGAACTCAATTTATCAAAACACTTTTTTTTTTCTTGTGTGGTTTCATTAATTGGTTTTTCTCAAAGAATTAAATATCCTTTTAATAGATCACAGTAATCTAGGAGTATCACTTGGATCATTAAAGAAGAGCCATATAATCGATAAAATTATCATACTGTCTTCAGTTTGGTTCTATCTTGTTATTCAAATCATAAGTATTTAATTTTTTAGGGCACACTTGTTGCTTGTGTGGTTCAGTTAACTGGTTCCTTCAAGGAAGGATTAAAATTTCCTTTTAATTAATCATAGTAACCTAGTAAAAATCATTTGGATCGATAAGAAGAGTTTGATAGTTATAGTCTTGCATATTTATACAAGGTATAAACAATCACAAGTTCCAAGCAATTCAATGTAGTCAGTAAGTCACATATCATTCATCTCTTGACTCCATTAACCCAACAGGAGTAGGCACTAGTCATACCTATTCCATTTCATAGTTTCATAAAATCTTATCCATACATTCACATTTCAAATTTTAGTAGGAATAGTTAACAAGCTTTCATCTATCCCACACTATTTGCCATTTTTTATAGATCCTTTAATTCAACCAAATCATACATTCCTCTAATCTACTCCATTGTAAAGTTCTACCTGCCTAGGTCTAGTAGAGCCTGAAGTGTAGGGAGTCATCAACTGAATAGGTTATCTCCATTCATTGGTTCAAAAATGTTGCAAGTTTGATCATAGAGCCTGGCATCCTCTTAGGATTTGTAACCTGGATTTTTGAGATCCAACAATTTGGTGACTCTGTTTGGGACAAACTCAATAAAAAATTTCCAGCCTATCCATTTATAGAGTCAACAAAGTTTCAAAATTGGTCTTCAACCAAAGGTTCATAATTGTGACATTTGTACTCCCCATCTGAGTCACACATCCAATAGTTTGGCGACTCTGTTTGGGAGAACTTGAAGAAATCGAGTACGCAAACTGTCTTGCCTTATAGAGTCATAATTTTTATTTTTTTTGCATCCTTGTCATCTCACATAATTGAGTAAGGGGATTCCACTGGGGTAAACCAAGAACAATTTCAAAATTCATTTCATTTTCCTACTTTTGAGAAAAAGTAGGTGGTGACTCTATTAAAAATTGATAGATAATGCATAAACATTTTGGAACAACAACACTATTTCCATTAAAAAATAAAAGATAAAAATTTGCTTCAAATTTCTTGCCAAGATGTCAGTGAGAAGGCAATAGTTAATAAGAGATTGTAAAGAATTGGACAAACAACTGCTACAATTGGACCAAAAACTGCTACAATTGGGAGTCAAATGTGTTCCAAATACATCACAAAATAGGCCATTCTACAATAAGAATGAATATGTAAATGCAAGTAGACCTTGGACACCACAAGTGCCACATAATGAAACTGGGAATTTTGGCAATGGAGGTAATGCATATCATGCATGGCAGAACATTTCTTCTCCACAATCATTAAAAAAAATAAATGCTTATCCTATCCCTCTTGGTCAGAGATTAGTAAGCTTTCAAGATCATGAATATAATCAATATGGTGGGCATTATCAATATCACACTTGATGTCAAAATCTACAAAGCAATTTCATCCCTCTTGGCAATATCAATCAAAGGTTGCAGCATGAAGTAGAAGTACAGCAGCAACCGATACTTCTCCAAATAAGGGTATTGGATCTTAAATGTACAAACCACTTGATTTCAGAAATATTCAGGGCTACCCAAATCCTTATCCCTGCAAGCTGATAGAACTATCGAAGCATATCCCTAAATTTTATGGAGAAGGATATGAATCAACTCATAAGCATGTACAATGACTTTGGGATTTCATTGTGGACTTTCAAATTTATTCTGAAGATTTCATTATGAAATTTTTTTCAAGATCCTTTAGGGATAATGTATGGGAATGGTTTATAGGCTTACCTATGCAAATTATATCTTCATGGGAATATTTCAAAGGACTATTCTTGAGCCAATATGAAGACAATAGTGATATCATTGATGAATGTGGGGAGGCTGATCAAATGATTCAGCCAATAGAGGAAACGTGTACAAGTAAAAAATTTAATGGTGATATTTCAAATTTGAGTGAAGATGAATTTGTTAAGGATCAATTTTCCACCTTGGAAGATGACTATATTATTAAGGATATTGTTGAAGACACACTATCTAAGGGATATATCAGCAATTATTTAGATATATCAGAAATTATTCAGATGGTATGGAGGTGCACCCATGTATGCACTATCATAGTATTCACAATAATGAATTAGAAGTAAGAGCAAAAAGGAGCAGTTTATTGTACAAAAATGAAGAAGGAAACGCTTATGATCATTTCATAGAGGATGGGTATGCAAGTGAAAATAATTGCTATGAAATCCTACATGATGAAGATACAGAGGATCTCTCATGCATAACAAATTGTGACTGTCAGTGTTATGAAGAATCCATTGAAAATATAGACTTTGATGATAGTCATGTGGATTTGAAATTAAATGATTCTTGCAGCTCTCATGGAGATCAAGAAGAAGAAGCAATAGAAAATGTAATAGAAGAAGCAAGTCCATTTGACAGTGAGAAAGTTACACTTCCAACTGTAGTGAAGTACCATGAAGACATGTTTGATGAGGGAGAGGTTTGTACACCTAAAAATGGTTTTCAAATTTCTTCAAACCCATTGTATGATGAAAAGATAGAATAAAATCATATGACATTTTGTCAAGGTGTTCTAGAACACAAATTTCATGTGTATTCAAATCCACCTTATGATGAGGATGAAGCATTTTCAGATAATCAAGACATTGCATCAACTTGTGAAGTAAGTGACTGTGTTGATAATGTGTCTAATTTGATGTTTCTTGGTGATCTTGGGTGTTGCTATGATGATGAGAAGAATAAAGAATATAACAACAATATGGTGGATGAAGAGATGTGCTCACTCACCAGTAAACAAATTTTGGATTTTATGATAATGGAATATCATAAATATAAGCATAATAAGGATGTTGAACTCTTATTCCCAACACACATTTGCTTTGACAGTGAAGGCGTCTTTTATGACAATAACGATGAACCTCATGATAGGTTTGAAACATTATATTCACAGTCACATTTTGAAAAAACAAAAATAGTTGGTGGTCATGAATTTCATTGCAATAGTGCTCCAAAGATGCATAATTCTGTTAAGTCCTAGGGTATGATTCCAATGTGTTTAATCTACAAATTGTTGATTTTGATAAAACACAACTTTGTGGGTAGGCTACATATGATGTTAAAAAGGGTATTGATTGTGCCAACATTGAAGATAGTAAATGTCAAATGCAACATGGTTTGTTCTATTTTCCAATAGAGGGACATCATTTCGAGAAGGATAACAAATGGGATGAAATAAAGTGTCATATATAGTATCGGTCTGGATGGTTTAATGGTTGTGATTTCTTCTTACCACATGATGAGATCTTTCATACTACACTTGATTTTCACACATGTAATAATAATAAATGCATGGGCAGTATTGAGCATAATAAGTCAATAGAAGATATAAACAAATTCAGTCAAGAAGATTTAATATTTTTTCTAGAATGGTTTCAATGCAGTATGATGAGAACCGAGTGTATGATAGAGGTAAAAAGAGTATTTTTCTTTTTCTGGTGGCCTTGTGCCATCAGGTGTGGTGTGGTTTTTTCAAAACCATATCAGTTCATCATAGGAAAGAGTTTGAGTCTATTGTTTAATGGATAAAACACTTGGTCTGCTACTCTAGAGACCTGGATTCTTGCTATACCCACAGGGGGTATACATCCCCAATCAGAGCCACTATTAGGATTGGAAAATTCTCACATTTTCACTAGCCTCCATCTACTTATCTCTTAGTCCCCATAGAAATTTGTTTCACATCAATATTGTGATCAATACAAATCAGAAAGATTTGTGTGAAAAGATCCATTCCACAGTCCCATAAATATGGCCTTTTGCATACAAATATTCCCCTGATCATAACAGAGAAAAACACAAAAGCAATTGATCTATGTGCCTTTGATTTTTTCCTCAAGCTTTATCATTATTTTTCATTTCATCATTCAGCTCCATTATCACTTCATGCCTAGCCAAAATATAGTAGAGTTATTTCTTATATCATGGATAATTGCTCTTATCGGAGAGATCATACACATGTCTTCTCGATCAACATGTCACAGATCCTTCATTTGAGTGTTTCCTGCAATATCGAGGAGATAGGATCTAGGTCACAGTGATCCAAAGGCCCCAGAGATAACAAGAATGCATAATCAGTAGGATAGAACCTATCATTCCACCGATGCAGGTCCATCGACATGAGCAAAGTAGTCAGAGCAAATTTTTCAAGTCATGTCAAGCTCAAAAGTTACACCGATGGAGACTTCATCAGGGAGAGCTACACATACTTTTACTAATAAGATTGATGGACTATTATATCAGGGATACATCTACTATTGGCTGAAATCCCTCATATCTCACTAATCTTATGGGTCACACCGATGAAGGAAGTTTCAGGGAGAGTCTTGTCGATTCAGCCAAATGGACAAAGCGATGGAGGAAACATATCAAAGAGACATGTATGATCAAACTAAAAACCTCAGGTCTCTCCGATGATGAAATTCATACTAATGAAAATGATTTCGGGGAAAGTCTCGCTGACCCTTCCCAACTGATAAAGCAGTAAAAGGAAACACATCGGGGAGATCAAAATGCATCGACAGAGCAACTTATTATCCTTGCGATGGATCATGTCAACCCGATGGTGATGAAGAATGACTTATATTCATCGGGAAGACACATTACTATCAGGAGAGAGAAATAAATTCTCTCCAATGGAGCATGTCATGTCGATGAGCTAGAAGGGGAAGCACAGAGGTGTCATCGATAGGATATCCAGCATCAAACAGAAAAAAAATGTCCCAACGATGCCTATGGTCTTCTCAATGGAAAAGAAGGGATACCTTTGTCGAACCTATCTACCACTTGCACTTAAAAATATTTCACCAAACATAGAGGAGCATATCTTCATGGGCGAGAGAATTAATATCGGTGGAGATAAAATAAGTCTCCTCGATGCTTTAAGTCACCCCGATACTTGAATACATATGGTCATAATGCAAGAAAAAGATGTATAATATCTTTTACCAAAGATAAAAATAACAGATGAAAAGTATTCTTTTTGGAAAATAAAATACTTTCAAGAAAGAAACAAAGTGGGTAATTATTTTACCCAAGGAATAATTTTAATTACGAAGTAAAATATTTCCCACAAAGGGAGTTAAAAGACGGGTAATTATTTTTACCCAATTATATATTTAGTGGGTGAAAAATGGATGTGAAGTTTCCAGCAAAAGAATTGTTGCGAAACAAAAATGAAGATTAAAATATTTAATTTTCCAAAGGAAATTAATTAAATATTTTTGTCGAAGAAGAAAAATATCGAAGAGATGTAGCAAACAGATATGAGGGGTCATAACCCTAAAATAATGTATATATGCCAGATGAGATCAAAGGGGGGAGGGGAATTAGATTAGAATTAGTAGTTAGGTAGTTGGATAGGTTGATCAGTTGTCTCAATGGAACATTATGCTATGTATTGCAAGATCTTTTGAAATTCTATAATGGAGAAGAATGCATAAATTGGTGGTCCAACACTGGTGTCAATTTTTTGTTGTTAATATCTGATTATTTGGTTGTCTCCAAATTGGTTCTTTCATATTATTTAAATTGGAGTGTGAGAACTCAATTTATCAAAACACATTTGTTGTTCTTGTTTGGTTTCATTAATTGGTTTTTCTCATAGAGTTAAATATCCTTTTAATAGATCATAGTAATCTAGGAGTATCACTTGGATCATTAAAGAAGAGTCATATAATCGATAAATTTATCAAATTGTCTCCAGTTTGGTTCTATCTTGTTATTCAAATCAGAAGTATTTGATTTGTTAGGGCACACTTGCTGCTTTTGTGTGATTTAGTTAACTGGTTCCTTCAAGGAAGGATTAAAATTTCCTTTTAATTAATCATAGTAACCTGGTAAGAATCATTTGGATCGATAAGAAGATTTTGATAGTTACAGTCTTGAACGTTTATACAAGGTATAAACAATCACAAGTGCCAAGCAATTCGAATTGTAGTCAGTAATTAAGTCACATATCATTCATCTCTTGACTCCATTAATCCAATAGGAGTAGGCACTGGTCATACCTATTCCATTTCAAAGTTTCATAAAATCTTATCCATACATTCACATTTCAAATTTTAGTAGGAATAGTTAACAAGATTTCATCTATCCCACACTATTTTCCATTTTGGATAGATCCTTTATATCAACTAGATCATACATTCCTCTAATCTGCTCCATTGTAAAGGTCTAATTGCCTAGGTCTAGTAGAGCCTAAAGTGCAGGGAATCATTAATCAAATAGGTTATCTCTATTCATTGGTTCAAAAAAATTGCAAGTTTGATCATAGAGCCAGGCATCCTCTTAGGATTTGTAACCTGCATTTTTGAGATCCAACAAGTTGAATGGAATATCACAAAGTTGCAGGTCTATGGAGATTCACAACTGGTCATTAATCAGGTAAATGACAATTATCAAACAAGAGATGACAAGTTGTTGCCATATAAGAAAATGGTGGATGATTACAAAAAGTACTTTGTCGATATCAAATTTGAACAAATACCAAGGGCAGATAACAAAGTTGTTGATGTTATGGCTGCAATTGCTTCTCTCTTGAAAATACCAAAACAATGAAGACGTTATGATTTTATGGTGGAACAAGTATCTAATCACGCCTACAAAATCTTGAATCCCAAGTGATATATCATATTGTTGACCCTGAAACCTCTATCTATGGAAATATTTATGCTTACTTGAAAGGCAATACCCTTCCTCTCGATCTTTCCTAAAACTAAAAATGAAATTTCATTCGCCAAGCGCATGACCTACCTTAATTTCTGACATACTTTACCATTGAGGTCTTGATGGTACTCTCCTACGATGTCTAGAACGTAACGAAGCTAAAACAACCTTGCATGAAATTCATGAAGGTATATATCAGACTCACTCGAGTGGTCTAACTCTAGCAAAGAAACTCCTTCATTTGAGGTAATACTAGCCGAATATGGAGGAGTCTTTTCAGTACGTTAAAAAATGCCAAAAATTTCAAATCCATGGCAACCTTATACATGCACCGGCACAAGAGCTACAAAATTTCACAACAACATGGCCTTTTTGTCAGTGGAGACTAGATCTGGTAGGTATAATTCACCCTTCTTCATCCAATGGACATAAATTTATTATTACAACCATGGAGTACTTTACAAAGTGGATTGAAGTTGTACCCCTAACCACAGTCACAGGAAAACAAATTTCATCCTTTGCTTTAATTACCTTATCTGTCGATATGGTGTTCCTCAGTCCATTATCACCAACAATGGTAGACCTTTTAAGAATCAGGATGTCCAAGAACTGTGTGAGCGGTTTCATATCTAGCATTGCTTTTCAACACCATACTATCCTTAGGGAAATGGGGCCAGGTAGAGGCCTCAAACAAAACTATACTAAAAATCTTAAGGATAATGGTCAATGATGTTGGACACGATTGGCACGTTCAACTGAATCCTGCTTTGTGGGCATACCAAACCAGTATCAGAACACCTATAGGAGCTACACCATATGCCTTGGTATGTGGGTCATAGGCTATTCTACCTATTGAAGTTGAAATACCATCCCTTCGTGTATCACTAAAAGGGATCATTTCAGATGAGGACTACCGAGTGTCTAGACTTCAGGAGCTAGAACTGTTAGAAGAGCATCATCAGCAAGTTGTGGATCACTTGAAATCATATCAACAAAGGATGTCCAGAAGCTACAATCGCATAGTCAAACCAAGGGCATTTTAGGTAGGTGACTTGGTATTAAAGGAAAACCCTCACAATCAACAAGATCGTGAAAAGAAGGGTAAGTTTGAACCAAATTGGCTAGGTCCCTTCGTCATCATATCAATCTATGGATCAGGAGTTTACCAGTTTTCCACACAGGAAGGGGAATTGTTTGATGAACCTATCAATAGTATCCACCTCAGAAAGTTTTATACTTGAATTATCTAGTGCACGGTGAAAGTTCTATAAAAATACCAAAAAAATCAGAAAAAGTCTTAAAAAAAATTGTCGCCATGATGAAAACCTGGCAAACAAGCATCTTGGTGACAACAAAAAAAATCAAAATATTAAGAAAAAACAAAAAAAAAAGTGAAAATCAAAAAAATTGTTGCCTTGATGAAAACCTGGCAAACAAGTGTCTTGGTAACAACAAAAAAATTATACAATCTGAAAAGTGCAATAAAAACAAGTAGTGAAAACCTAGAAATAGGTGCTATTTGTGATAGACCAATTGTTCCATCTATTTGAGCACGTCTTGATTAGTCATTTCACCATCATTCTGCTTATCATCAAAGAAATTCATGTACATATCCTGGCAATGTGGTCGTGTCTCACCCTAGCTTGGGGGAAAAATCCTAAACTCACTGGGGGCAATAAACAAATGGGCTTAAACAAATGGACAAACAATAGTATGAAAATGCAACAACCACAATGATCATAGGGAAACTCGACATGGCACAATCAACAATCATCAGAAGATCAAACTATCTAACCAAAAATCTTGAATCAATCAATCAAATCAAATCTAAATGGATGATATTCTTTTGAATCATGATTTTATTGCTTTAGTTTGAGTGTTCAAATATTTTACTATGATTTTTTTATCATATCTTTGGAGCAACTCAATGATGTATTGAACTAGAGAAGCAAGGAAGGGGTATTATTTTTCTTTGTCTGATGTCTATGAGTTAATCATTATTTCCATGTGAATTGTCGCAAGACATGCTCTACCAAGTATCACTGATGACATTCGGAATTTGAATAGGAAAATGATTGATTCTTGTCTGTTTTATGCAAGAAATGATCAGGTCATCTTGGTTTAATTATACCTAAATTTTTGTGTTAACTTGCAATATCAAAAATCATGAAAGAAGTACTCAAGTCATCATGGTCTAACTTATACCATCAATTCTTGTACTCACTTTCAACATTTTAAAGGCTTAATGATGATAAAAAGAACGATAAATGGATTGTTAAGATGAATTTTTTTGCATATGTAGATTTGCATATGTAAACTAGATTGCATTCATATTAGCTTTGCGTCTGTAGAATAAATTGTTTCGAGGTTGACAAATATTTCAAAAACAATGTTATCTCTATCATTTAAATGGATTGAGTATACTTGACATTAACAAAAATGTTATCATTATCATGTAGTTGCATCAACAATCATTCATTTATACATCACATCATATATTTGCATCAGAAAATACCAAAAACAAATCATACATATAGGGGCATTATCATTGACATTATCATATCATACATTTATCCTTGCATTAGATCATACATATTTGCATCAAATAATATCAAAAAAAAATTGCATTACATATCATTTGCATCACCATAAATCCATTTCATATCACATCCACATCATTCATAATGCATATAAAATCATTATCTAAGCATCACATATCATTTGCATTATCATATTCATCTCATGGCATTTCATATTAACATAATTTTACCATTGCATCCATACATAATAAATCCATCAATGCATATTCATAACATCATCATCATCTAAGCATCACATGGCATATAGAATGGAAATTAAATGCATATATCCTAGGAATTCATCATAAAATCATATAGAACGCATATAGATCAAGGAGTCTTTCCATATCATATAAATCTCAAAAATCATAATGTCAAGTATACAATGATGTCTGAATAAATGTCAAGAACTATAATATCAAGATGGCAGTAAGTCAAAATCGGAGTGTACATCATCAAATGTCCAAAATAAATCAAGTAGGATCATGGAAGCTATGAGGTGCTCCCTCTAGACCTCACTGGTCTTGTTAGATCCCCTGCACCTGATGTACCTACCCCTATTGCACCTGTACCTGGGTCTGCACTAGGATCTTGGCGAGGTGGTTGTGTCATGCCCATGCTGGTGGTACGACAATGGTTGTGACCTAATCTGGAAGTTACATAACTCACTCTTCGCTTTGCCAGAACAACCTCATGATATCGGCCATGATAATACTTGACCTCTCTCATCATCTCACCCACAATGGTCCCCTCAACCACTCTCTACAATCTGTCTGCTAGGGCCACTGCCTACTCACCTTGTTGTCTAGCGGCATCTCTCTCAGCACTCAGAGTAGTAACCTGTGCCTATGCCTGAGTGAGCAATGCCTGCACCTATACTAACTGCCCCTACAGAGTCTGAACCTACACTTGTAAGGTAGCTATCTGCATTTGCTACTATTGTGAAGATAGCCCAATCTGTATGTGTTGCTATGTTGCAGCCACCAAAGATCTCCTTTGTCAAGGAACAAAAAAGTCTCTGACATCAAATATTGCACCACTGCCACCTCTACCACCACCACCCCCATCTCCATTATCTCCATCATCATCATCCCCATCATCACTACTTTGTGCCTCCTCTTTTGCCATCTCCTCTCCTCCTCAGTATCTCCAACTTTGTATCTCCTCCATCTCCTCTCCTCCACTTGCGTCCATGTACTACTGCCCTCTCCTCTTCATCTAACAATGGAACTACCTCATTTGGGCTAGAGATCTATGGGAAAGGATGTAGAAACAAGCACTGAGCATACTCCTCAGACATCGGAGCATCAATGACCTCTGGATGGTAATCCCAAATGATCACCCATAACCCTTGATACTCCTCAACTATTGCATCATAGGACAAGGTGGGCCCCCACTCTGAAGCATCCATCTGTCGATGTGCATAGTGAGTGACACCCTGTGGCATACCCTATAATCTACCATACTGCCGCATAACCCTCCTCAACAAAAATCTCTCAATGAAATATCAGGTCCTCACAATCAAGTACATGGACTGGCACAAATACGGCATCTCCATATCATCCTCTGCCCATGGCTGACAACCAATGTAGGTTCACCATACAACAGACTCCAGATCATCCAACATCTGCCTCTAGTACTCCAATTTTCCCAGCCTATGTTGGAAAACTACACCTATGTAGCCATGGACATATGGTCTTCCAAATGCTCGTTATCTATCTGCAACAGGATGTGTGATGGTAATATGCTCCCATGCCCATATTTGTAACAATGTCACTTCAACCAATAAACTACGTCCTCTAAGATAAACAACCTGGTGTAAATCATGGTATAAATATGCTAACATACACATTCCCCAAGCATATCTCATACCCTGCATGATCATCTGCTCCAAAATCTAACCCCATTCGACTGATAGTCCCTTTGACCTACGGTCGGGACATAGGAAACCACCAATGAAACCAACAAGCACGGATGGAAGTGTCGCATATGCATCATCCATCTCTCTCTAGGGAATCTCATAACCACATATCCGATCATCCTTGAATACTTTGCGCAAAGCATCAGTCCCTACCTGCTCAATATGATCATACAATACAAGCACTCCAACCATAGGTATCCTCAAAATATGGTACACATCCTTTGAGGTCACTTTCATCTCACCGATAAAAAGGTGAAAGGTGTTATGCTCACTATGCCACCTCTCTGCTAGGGTTGTCAGAAGCCCCCTATTAATTCTAATCTGGGGCATATACAACAAAGAGGATAAACCACATCGTGATATAACACCTATCTCAGGCTATGTCAGTTGGGTATCAAATCCCAAGTTCTAGGGAAACATTTGTGAATCTGCAGATTCTCCAAAGGCTCCTATCATCACAAAATATCTCAAATCAGTAATCTTTTCAATCAATTGAAATAATTATGCCTATCAATCTAATCAGCTCCGGTGAGACTTCGATCAAATCTCGTGAGCATCATTCTATCAAAAACCTCACCTATCATGAGGTTAATCAATCAATCTATCACTCAACCTTGCCTATCATGAGGTTAATCAATCAATCCATCATTCAACCTCGCTTATCATGAGGCTAATAAGTCGATCAAACTATAATTGATCCTCACCTATCATGAGGTCAATTATCATCAATCAATCATTGAATCTCACCTATCATGAGATCAATAATCATCTAAATCTATCAGGATCATCAATCAAAAACACATCAAAGGCTGACACGATCAAATAACATTAAAATCAAGGAGTTTACTAAAAAACACATCTTTTTGACTTGGATGCGTTAAAACAGTCTGTCAAAGCGCTAAAAAAGTCAATGCACCATTTCAGGCAGTCAATGTGCCAGAACAAATAATCAATGCACAAAATATGTCAATGTGCCATTTTAGGCTACCATTGCGCTAAAACAGATATTCAATGCGACATAATAGTCAATGCGCCATTTCAGAAAATTAATGTGCTAATCTGGGATTTTAAAGCACTATTTCAATCTATGCGCTACAATCTTATTCCTATGCGCTATTCCTATCTATGTGCTAAAATAGTAATTGCATTTGCTACATCGATCTTTAAATGTGCTACAATTATGACAACTGAATTCAAACAAGAAAATGGGGGGAAATCAAATTGCACAAAACACGCGGAAGTTTATCAGGGTACGTATTGGAGGTCCATACACTGTCGGGCGGTTGTGACATCACACACGCTTGAATAAATGTGTGTGGTAAGGAATCACCATCTTCCTCCAAATGCACAATTTTCTCAATCACTTTCAAACTTCAAAATCAAAATGCACAAATGAGTTTCTAAATCATCTTTTTAACCTTTTAAAGGCTAATTAAGTGGGGATTTTATGGGATTGATTTATTTTATTTTACAAAAGAGGGCTTAATTCATTATTTCATCAATGGGGCAGTTTCAACATCATTTGTCGAGAGATAAAACTCTTCAATTTCAAATCATCATCAATTCATCATCAAATCACAAAAAAATGAAAATTTTCGAAAAATCCTGAAAAATCAAAATTCATCGATTTATCTCCCAAGGGGGCATACATCCACTACCACTCAAAAATCAACGTATGGGCATATCAATTTTTTTTGTCAATACTAGCAGCAAAATTGATTATTTGAAACAATATGTAAACACATCACTTCAAAGAGGGGCAAAATGTATACACCTAAAAATGGTTTGGGTAAATCTAATTAATTAAATACAATTATTTGATTAATTAATCTTTAATTCATCTATTTATAAATAAATAGAAATATTTATTTATATGATTCACATTTTATTTTCTTCTATTAAATAAATAAATTCAATAGTTTGTTTTATTTAATTATCTAATTCCTCATATCTTAATTAAATAAACAAATTCCAATTATTTTATTTAATAATATATCTTCACTCCAAAATTGAATAACTCAAATTTCTAATTGAGCACATGTCTACAGCTTTTCTCTCAATAAAGTTGAAAGCTTCAAGTTGCATTCAATTTTACTTTATCTTTCCAGCCAATTTTGGAACAAACTTTAAACGGTTGGAAATAGTTGGCTTCATGGATCCATAATTTCTTCCTGAACATTTGGCACAATGTTTTGCTGAGAGAAAGCATTTCCCCTTCTTCCTCACCAACTTCTTCATCTTCTACCATTGATTTATCCAGATCAAATTTGAATCATTGCTTGTTGCCACATCATAATTTGCCTTTGAAAATATATAAAAGCAACCTCTTGCTACAAGAAATGGATCCCACTTTTATGCAATTTTACTCTGTAGGAATCATATTAGAGCATACAACATTTGAGAAATCAGTAATTTAGCAATCATATTAGCATTCATAATCACAAAATATCATATCAATTGCATCTTAGTTTACAATAGTTATCATATCATATCATATCAACATCACAATATCATTATCATAGCTTTCATTATCAATCATTTCATCACACTATATTATTTAGTTTATCATTCTTATTCTCTAGGTTGTCATTTTAACAATCACAGTGCACATAATCTGAGAGCCACTTTGATTTAATAAATCCTTGGAGTTAGAGAGCAATAGAACGATTTTAGAGATTTTATTATGCTTCAAATAGATTAAATTTGTCATTTGATTTCTCTACTAGTGTTTCATTAAGTTTTGTTGTTATTACTTCATTTACACATATTTCCTACACACACAACCCATTTCGTTAGACAGTCTATACAAACCAAAATATACTCTTTGTTATTAGAGGCTAGTGAAATTAGGCCAATAAAGTCAAGTCCTCGTTTGTCAAATGGTGCTAGTGTTATCTGTGGTTGCAAAATAATTTAATTTGTCTTGTTGGTCTGCCTATTCTCTAACATATATCACAACTCCTGGTATACTTCACTAAATCTTTATGGAGAGTTGGCCAATAGTAACCTATTGTTAAGATCTTAAATATTGTCATTTTGGCCCTACAAAGTGACCCCCATAGGGCTCATCATGGCAAGATTTTAAAATTTCAAAGACCTCATCTTCTCTTATACATCTTCTCATGATATTATTTGGACTAGTGTAGAATAGGTAACAAGCTACCCAAGAGTATGGAAATCTTTTATGCACTAGATGTCTCTTTTCTCTAGGAGAGAAATGTGATGGTATCTGCCCTGCCACTAAGTAATTTGCAATATCAACAAACCATGGTATTTGTACATTAAGAGAAAACAAATTCTCATCTGGAAAAGATTCATCCACAACACCTTCTATTTGTGTAGGCAATCTAGACAAAAAATCTACCACCACATTAGTTTTCCCTGGCTTATCCACTATTGTTATATCAAACACCTATAGTAAGATTAGCCATTTGACTAGTCTCCCCCTAACTACAGGTTTGTTCATTAAACACCTTATGCTAGTATGATTTGTGTGGATAAATACTTGATAGCCAGTAATATATTACCTAAAGTTGTTGATAACATAAACAATTGCCAACATCTCTTTCTCTGTGACAGTAAAATTAAGTTCAGCTCCTTGTAAGTTTTTGTTGATGTAGTAGACATCATACTCTTTGGTACCTTATTTTTTTCCCTATACTAATCCTATAACAAAATCAGAAGCATCAATGTGTATATGGAAAGGAAGTTTCCAATTTGGCCCTCTCAAGACAGGTGCTTTTGTCAAAGCTATCTTAAGTGCTTCAAATGAATCTTGACATTCTACAGTCCAATCAAATTCTACGTCTTTGGTGAGAAAAACAAACAAGGTTGTTGAAATTTTACTAAAATCCTAGATGAACCTTCTATAATAGCCTGCATGTCACAAAAAATCCTTACATATTTTTTATTTTGTGGCACAGGAAGTGTAGAGATGATCTTAATCTTATGGGGATCCACCTAAATTCCTTCACTTGAGATAAAGTGCCCTAGAACAATCTCCTAAGCCATCATCATAAGAAATTTATCATGACTCAATGATAGATTATGTTCTTTACACATTTTCAAAACCTTTTCTCATGGTTCAATGATAGATTATGCTTTTTACACCTTTTCAAAACCTTTTCTAGATTGTTGAGTGCCTTCTCATATGTTTCCCCATAGGTAGTGAAGTCATCCATGTAGATTTTCATGGAATCTTGAGCATAATATAAAAAAATAATTAGCACTACCCTCTCGAAAGTGGTTGGGGAATTACATATTCCAAAGGGAAGAACATAATAGGCATATATACCCCAAGGGCATGTAAATGTAGTCTTATCCTAGCCCTCGAGAGCTATCTTTATCTAGTTATAGCCACTAAATCCATCTAGGAAGGAGAAGTACTTTTTTCCTACTAAGGAATCAAGCACTTTGTCAATGAAAGGTAGGGGAAAGTGATCTTTACTAGTGGCTATGTTCATCTCCCTATAGTCTACACATACCATCCATTTTCCTCCTTTCTTAGGAACAATGACTAATTGTGACACACATTGACTATCAGAAATAGGATAAATGAAGCCCACATCAAGTGGTTTTTGGAGCTCAATCTTAACTATTTCTCTTAATCCAAGGTTCATTCTCCTTTGGGGTGGTCTAATTGGCTTGAAACCATCATTTATGTAGATCCTATTAATGCATAGGTTTGGATCAATCCCCTTAATTCATAGGTTTGGATCAATCCCCTTCATGTCATGGTATTCCCATGCAAAGGCTATTGTGTGTGCCTACAACATAGTATTCAGTGAATTTTGTTGTTCTACAATTAATCCATTATTGATGTTCAACATTTTACCTAGCATAATTCCTAATGCTTTGAATTTTGACTATACAAATGAGAGATCAAGTCCACTATTATTGGGAACACATTATTGTGGCAAAATACAATGGAACAGTTGAGATACTTCTTTGAATGAATTTGCAGGTATAATATTCTACAGTGGATCTTGTAGACATGAAAGATAGTCTTGTTTCTATGAGTCCCTACCACAGTTATTATGTATGATATGGTCAATTAATTCATCCTCATCTTATTTTTCTAACAAGGGGCTATGTTCTATAGATATGAGACTTTGCAGGGAATAGTGGTCTTCTTCATCCAAGGTAGGTCATATAGTTTGCTCTAGATTTTCATGAGGTTAGGTTGGTGGATAGAGAACCAATTTCTTGGTCACAATCCCATTTGATATTATCATGTTCCCTGACCTACAACCTATGAGTGCATTATTTATAGCTAACCATGGTCTACCTAAAATAAGTGGATATCCTGCAAGGTTGACCTTTGGCTACAAGACTATAAAATCTATAGGATACTCCCATGAATCTAATGCAATGAATAAGTCCTCAATGATTCCATCAAATTTCACTATTGACCTATCTGCCAACTATAAAATAGTCGGTGTAGATCTAAGGTTAGCTAGATGAATTAGCTACATTATCTCCTTAGTCATGACATTAATCATTGTCAGGTAAAAGCAAAAATTTATGTCACACTTTTGGCCAACTAAATAGTTATGAGTGAAACTAGTTTGACCTAAACAATTTTGATCGAACTAGTTTCGCCTGAAACCACATGGTCTATACATGGCACATAGAGTTTCGAACAAAACCCTTTCGCCCGAAATCATAAAATTTGAAATTTTCCCTTTGTCACACTGAAATGTGGCTTATTTTTATGTGTGTGGTTTCGGTTGAAACCCTCTTTATTGAAACTTTTTCTACTGAAACTATCTATGTGGCATCCTAGTTGGCAACCATCTCAACTTTTTTAGAATTTTCTGAAACTTTCAACTTCAGTTGAGGATTTCTTCAGTCAGAATGATTTTTTTAAATATATATATATATATATATATATATATATATATATATCCTTTTGAAGAGCTCAGAGTGGTGAATCCAAATATCTAATTTTTTATATTTTTATTAGTTTTAATATATTTATTTTTAAAATAATGTGACTAGGTTGTTAAAGTTAAAAAATAGGCTTATTAGAAATTTAAAAAAATAGTAAAAGATTTTATTTTTGTTTGAAAAATATATTTTGCACTAGAGAAGAGATTCCTCTTCAAAAGGGTATAATTTTTTTTTTGAAAATGATTAAAAAAATAGACAATAGTTGATGTCAAATGAAAATTGTCAAATTCTCACAAGTTTGACTTTAAAATGTTATTATGAGAAAAATATATATCAATTTTTTTCCATGTACTAGATATTGAAGTTACCTATTTGGAGAAAAAAATTAGGGAAAAATGAAGTTTTTTTCTACTTGTTCTTTTACGCCAAGTGAACGCCACTTTTTCCTAAAATTTTCAGCATTCCAAAATCTTTACTTAAATTGATTAAAAAAATTAATCAAAACAATTTTTTAAAAATCTAAAAAATTATAGGAATAAACTTCATCAATAATTCTACATTTCATTAGTTTACATCATTTTGATATTCAAAACATAAAGACCACTTTTATGTGGTTGAAGTTCATAATTTTTTTGCTAGTGGTCGATTTCTTTAAAGTGTGACATAGGTTTGTGCTTTTACCTTGCCCCTAAGTCAATCAATTTATTCTTGATAAGGGTCCCATTTATCTTAACATCCACTACTAGACTTCTAAGGTTAGTGTATCTAGGGAAAGTTATATTCCCTATCATAATATCAACAAGGTTCCCTAAGACATAAATTGTATGAGAGTCCTTCCTCTTTCTTCCTAGTTTCTTAAGACAAATGTCTCTTACTATCTTGGTATAGATTGGTATATCATTGATAGCTTGAATAAGGGGGATTTTGATACTGGCATTCTTAAGTTGGCCCAATATTTCTATCTCATCTTGGTATGATGTTTTTGAATGGCTAAATGCTTAGGGAAAGGAGGTTCTAGACTTGAGGTGGTCTGGTTTACCTTATTTGACCTGGGCTCTAGAGGTGAATTGTCTAAAGCTTCAGTTGTGGATTTCTTATCCACCATCTTAGTGATTTGAGGGGATGAAGGTCTATCTAGTATTTTCCCTGCCTGAGGTGGACATCACTCACCTCTACCCCATAAGTGGGGTATTGTATAGCCTCATTAGTATATGCCTATTGAAAAGGCTTGCTATTGGGGTTGGGTGTGGGTTGGGAAAGTATTGTGCTGCTCTTGATGGTTGAGATGTTGGGTTTGATGGATTGGGTATGATGGCATGTTGTTGTGGCTGAGAATATAGCAAAGGCTATTGGTAATTCATATTTTGGTGTTGCCATTATGGATGCCACTAATTTTGTTGCATTGGCCATTGAGGGTTATAATTGGCACCTTGAAAATTTTATTTTGGTCATACATTTGGTTGCTGCTAGTTCCAATTTATTGAGTATTTTTTTGAGTGTTTTACCATTGTTGAGGGTTTTTCCATTAGTTTTAGTTATTTGGCCAAGGCTGAGAATTCCAACTAGAGAAATTTTGATTACCAATTGGAAAAAATGTATTTAAATTTAGAGGGTCTTGTGGCATACCTTGTCTTGGTTTCCATGGACTTCTTTGTGAAATATAGAATAGATGTCCATATTTACCTTCCAGTGGTTTAAAATTTGGTTTCTCTGATTTATTTTTTGTAATACTTGCCACCCTTTTACATCTGCAGTTGACTTTTCTTTGTCTACAATTGGGGCAATATTCAGTAAGTATTGCTTCAACCTCCTCTTGCTTCTTCTTTACATGTAGAGTGTCCAACTGAGTAGCTAGATGACTTATAATATCTTCCTTCATGTTGGACAATAGGTTACTTAACTCCAGTCTTGAAACCCCATTAGATGTCTTGCTAGTGGTGGACATTCTTTCCCCCCTTGAAATTTTGGTAAAGGTCCTTGAGTAATTTCTATAAACCTTTCAAATATCTTCAAAGGGTAATTGAGACACATCCCCTGCCCCAATAAGATTGAGGGTATCCATTTAATCATCATTGACTCCTCTCAAGAACACAAGCTTCAAGTATTCTTTTGAGTGACTATTCTGTGGGTTTTTCTTCAAGCAGAATTGGAACCTTTCTACATAATCCTCCAATTGTTCATCCTCCTTATGATTCATTCTAAAAATATCATCTCTTCTCCTATCAGCTCCTCTACAATAGTCTTGGTATTTCTCTAAGAATTTTTTTTCATGGTCTTCCAATCTAGAACAACATCACTTCCCAGTCCCATAAACCATCTCATGGAAACATCCTTCAAAGTTGCAGGGAATAGCTTGAGCCTATGAGCATCAGTTGTGTAGTCATATCTCCTACATACGACATCAAACTCGAACAATAATGTGTTTGGATCCTCGGTTACCAAACCATAGAATACTAGTAATGATGAAAGAGGTATATTCTTCAACACAGTATCCCTTTCTTGGTTGGTAATTGGAAATTCAAAAGTCACATGTCTTAGTGGATCATCCACTGCTGCATCAACCATTATTTGGAAGGTCCCCTCTATGTTTGCAATAGATTTTTGTGAAAGGGAAGATTATTCTTTATGAATACCCTCACTCTTATCATTGTAGTCAATAATATCTGCTCTAGCTTGTTGGTTTGAGGGGATAAATCTTCCCAAAGTGTCTCTTTTCCTCTGCATATAATAGGTATGACTTTGTATAGCAACAACTCTTGTATAATGTTAGTGAAATATTATGGTATTTGAAGAGATAAAACCTAATTATCCTAATACTCAAAGAAAATTCTAAACTGGGAAAGCTTGAAAATAACATAAACTAATCTTTGAAAGTAGCACCATACTTGGAAATGGTGCCAAAAATGTAGAGTCCCTACTAATGTCTAGTAAACTTGGTGGCATTCACACAATTCAGAGGAAAAACTTAACTAAATTATCCACTTGAACCTTTGGAAAGACCTTCATTGAATTATCAACTAGGGCTAGTAAACTTGTGATGGTACTGGCATTGTATGTGCTTTCAAAGACTTAATATTACCCATTTCATCCTAGTACAGGTGTTATACTTGATAAGAAATCATAAAATTGAAAAATAGTAAAGGAAGTAATGTTGACGCTATTATTATGGGTACCTATATTATAAGATTGTAACTAATTCTATCAAGAAATGAATGTTGGGAATTAATTGAAACTAATAACTAAACCTACACTACACTCTAGAGTACAACAAACTCAAGCAATTATAGTATAATTGTGAAACAAGAATTATTCATGAATCCATTAATTACTGTAACACAAAGAATCTATTTAACATAACTTGCATTTATGAAGTAACTAATAAAATAGAAATGAAATAATATGAAATGGAGTTAAGTATGGTTACCTTGAGTGGCCCTTGCTCAAGTGGTTGTCTTCACTAATCTAAACCAAATCTAACTTATTAGATTAAGCAATCATAATAACTCAAACCATTCATTGCATAACTCCAAAAGATCACATAAGATTCTACTAAGATATATTATTCATGAAACCATGATTTGAACAATAAACATTGTATGCATAAGAACAACTAACTAAAAGTACCTCGTAACTATATTTTCTCTTGAACAAAAATCAACTAACTATCTCTCTTAAACCTCAACCATCAAACCATACATATAGGTATGGGGGAGTTTATCAAAACATGAGTATAAACTGAAACCATAAATCACCACTCCCTAGATATCAGAGTGTGATAAAGACTCAATAATCTAAATTGCAACTGAAAAGGAAGAAGATTCCAAGTATGATTGTGACTCTTTTGTAACATAACTGGAATATGGAATACTCAAATCAGTTATGTTAGAATCCCAATTGTAACAGGGTTCTTCTCCACTAGTATGTTTATTGAACATCATAATGATACACAATCATCTTCATTAAGTGCCTCCATACTATAGTTGTGTTCTATTTATTCTAGAACCTTGTTACACACCATGTGTTATTATCTATTTACTGTTACCTAGTTTGGTAAATTTCTTCAATAAATGTGAATGTGTTTTATTTATGAATTCTATGGAAATATGTTGAATGAATGTTTGATTCAATTAAATTCTTTATGATTCAATATATAAAATATGTCATGTATGTGAGGTATATGATGCATTGATTTAGCTAACTACTATTATGGTGAACTAAGTTGAATGTAGGAACAGGTTCAAACCTCTAAAAGAGAGGGGAAGTATTATTCAGGAGAGGAACTTGGTCTGGTAACCTTTAAATTCGGCCTTACTAAGCTTTCACACACTCACACCCTAGTTGGTCTTAGTTAAGTCAAGTCAGTTCGAGTAATGGATAAGTGATCTTCTATTTTGATTATGAATGTTTATATTGAAATACAATCTTATTTTATGATTGTTTGGAATGAGGGATGTGATGAAGTCTTGAAGTTGTGTTCGAGTACTTCCTCGAGTGATTACTTTTATATCGATGAGATATATGCATTTAATGTATATATATGTATAAATGTACGTGTCTATAGTAAACTCATATATGTGAGTAAATATGTATATGAGTATACGTAGGTAGACGTACCTATGCAGTTCATGGACGAATTAGCCATATGTATGGGAATACTGATTGGAATAAGATGACATATATATACATTCCATGTATATATGTTGATTGATGGAATTGTATGTATGAGTGTTTTATAAAGATATTGAAATGGAATTACATATATATATGTAGTATATATTATATATAGTAACGCATATATATATACACATTCCATATATATATGTCGATTGATGGAATTATATGTATCAGTGTTTTATAAAGATATTGAAATAGAATTACATATATGTATATGTAGTATATATATATTAATCTATATTTGTAAGATGATATATTAACGTAAGGCATCATAATTCGCTTTGATCTTTGTGCACGCTTCTTTTTTAAAATTTCTAAGTTTTTGCATTCCCTGATGATTCAGCCTAGGAAGGCCCCATCAGGGCACCCCACCTATGCACTTTGATCCTCCCTAGATAGCCACTTCCTCTCCATATTTTGGGGGATCTAAAATTATTCCTAAAGTGTTGCCTGCTCCAAATCTCAGGGGTAAGGATGGGCATGTTTCAAATCTTGGGGGAGTGGATGCATTTTTGGCTGGTAAGGACCCTGTGTCTTACGTGAATAAGCTTATGGGAGGGAAGGTTTTGAAAAAGGTGCCTCAAGAGTCATTGTCTACTTTCTGAACTATAGAGGGGGATGAAGTGGATGTCCTAGATGTAATCTTGAATGATGCAATCGAGGGTTTGAAGTTGTTCTTGGTTGGAAAGTTTCTTGCTGCCCACCCTAATATTGACCAGGTATGTAAGTGAGCCTTTGACACTTCGAATCTCAAGGGAAGTGTCTCTATCAGTGCTATGCCTAAATTTTTATTTTTATTTACTTTTGGTATCCCTGAGGATATGATAATGGTCCTCACAGGAGGCCCCTAGGATTTTGATAGAAGCTTTAAGAATATTTTGTCCCTATGTAAGTGGAAACCATGATTTGATGCCTTGACGGACCTGGGTAAAGTAGCCCCAACTTGGGTTAGGCTCCTTGGTTTACCTTTGGAATTTTGGCACCAAAATATTTTTAAAGGTATTGTTCATTCGTTTGGCACCTTGGTTATGGTGAATAAAGTAACTCTTCTTAAGTATCATTTGGTATATGCTAGAATGTGTGAATGTGGCTATCAATATAGTTCTTCCCACCTCTATGACTTTAAAATCAAAATTTGGCAGATGGGTTCAACCGTTAGAATATAAAAAGGCTATGGTATTTTGTCAAGGGTGTAATAAGTTTGGTCATTTATAGGATGCTTGTAAAAAAATCCCTCTTGAACCTTAAAAAAACACATTATGGAGTCTTAGTGAGCTCCCCCTTGAAAAATGTGGCTCCAATGAACCTGATAAAGGAGCCTTCTACCCCATGCCCTAACTCAACTTCATTTTTTTCTGATAAGGTGGTGGCACCTTCTCAATTTATGAACGAAGTTGAGGGTCAGTCTCTGAATGAATGTGAACTCACTAAAAACTCCGAAAAGGTACTTTCTGAGGGTGTTGATGTTGGTTTAACCTCCTCGCCTTCTTTGGAAAATACCTCTAACCACAAAATGGTACTGAAAAGTTGGATAACTTGCAAAAGTCATCAAAAGAAATGGAGGGAGTTGATTTTAAAATTTAGGAACAACAAAAGGAAACCCTAGAGGAAGGTGAGATAGAAAGCCAAATGGAAATTTTATTGAATTCCTCCCCTGAGCTCCCTCTGGCAAGTCTGGGTTTGACGAAATGTCAAACACCAGAAGATAAATAAGAGAAGGAAAGTAATGATGAAGTCAAGAAAATCATGTTGAATTCCTACTCCCCCAAAAAAGAGGGTGTTGTGGATGAGGATCAGATAAATAAAAAATCAAGGAAAAAGAAGAAACCGAATGTGGGAGGAAATAACAAAGTGGGCAGACCTCTCTCAAAATATTTGAGGAACAAAGATATAGCTAGAGATGTGGTTGTTGGAAAGTAGAGAACTCTTGACTCCCTGGCTAGGAGTAAATCTAGAAAGAAGTAGGGGGAGATCATCTCCCATTCTTTAGTAGTATCAAGGTGATACTACTCTTTTTTGGTCGTATACATTTGTTCTCTTGGAATGTGAGGGGACTTAATGGCCCCTATAAACAACATTTGTTGAAAGCTTGTTTGGTTAATGTGAAACTAGATGTTTTCTTAATACAGAAAACTAAAATGAAAAGAGAAAATTTTGAAAAGGTGATTAAGTGGCTCTGGCCTAGTGTTAATTTCGAATTAAGTGATGTTGAGGGAGCCTCGAGGGGATTGTGACTTGTTGGAACCTTTCTAGGCTTGCTAGAAGGCTAATTTTTTGCAATAATAATTATCTTATAGTCTCTATGGAAGATAGTATTGCTTCAGTCAAGTGCAATATGGTTAATATTTATGGTCCTAACTCACGACTGGATAGGCTTGACCTAAGGAACTTTCTTGAGGGTATCATTATCAAAAGAAAGGAGAAGTTTTGGATGCTTGGAGGGGACTTTAATTCCCCTTTGTATCCTTCATAATAGAGTGGAGGTCTTATTGATTTCTTTGATAGCATGATGGACTTATCAGGCTTCCTTAACTCTATGGGGCTAATGGACATTCCTTTGAATGGATCTCCTTTTACATGGACCAATAGGAGATAGGGTAGTCATTTAATCCAAGTTAAATTGGATAGATTTCTTTTTTCCTCCAATTGGAACATTTTACAAAATCTCACTCTTACAACTCTCCCTAGAACAGGCTCGAATCATAGTGCTCTCCTCCTTGGGTGGGAAGATAAAATTGTTAAAGGACCATTTCCTTTTAGATAAGAAATTATGTGGTCTCTTCATCCAGACTTCAAATACCTAGTTGAAGAATGGTGGAAGGATCCTTGTGATGGTACTCCCATGTATCGCTTAACTCAAAGTTGAAAAAGGTTAAAGAGAATGTTAAAGGTTGGAATGGGTATTCATTTGGGAATATTTTTACCACCAAAAAATATTTAAGCTTAAAACTTAAGGAGATTTAGGATTTGATGGAACTGGTAATTATGGATGATGAGACCTATAATCAAGAAAGGGATCTTAGATCTCAATGGTATAAAATAAATAAAAAGGAAGAATTTTTTTAGAAATAGAAATCAAGAATTCAATGGTTGAGGGAAGGGGACAGAAATACAAATTTTTTTCATCAGTCTACCTTAAAACACAAATGTAAAAACAAGATTAGATTTTTAGATACCCCTAATGGGACAAGACTTGATAGGTAGGAGGACATTGCAAAGGAGGTTGTTTCTTTCTTCTCAAATTTTCTTGAATTGCCTATGGTGGATAATTCTGAGTTGGATGACTTTCTGCAAGTGATTCCAAAAGTCATCACAAAACATGATTTAAAATAAATGACTAAAGTTATTTCTATGGATGAAGTTAAGGAGGTAGTTTTCTCCTTTGGTGCTTTTAAAGCATTGGGGCTGCATGGCTTTCCTCCAAGATTTTTCCAGGTTTATTGGGACACTGTCTCCTCTAACCTATTCAATGAGGTAAGGGATTTCTTCATATCTAGAAGGCTTTTAAATCATATGAACACCACCTTTATTGCACTTATCCCTAATACAAATTAGGTTGGTTCTATGAATGACTATAGACCTATTAGTTTGTGTAACACCACCCATAAGATATGTTCTAAGATAATGGTTAATAGACTGAAATTTGTCTTGAATAAGATGATTGTTGTTAACCAAAAGGGGTTTGTTTAGGGAAGACAAATTTTGGATGCAACTATTTATACTCATGAGGTGTTACATTATATGGACCTTAGTAAAAATAAGGTATGGCTTTGAAACTAGATATTTCTAAAGCCTATGATCGAGTGTCTTGGAATTTCCTATTTGCTATTCTTGAAAAATTTAGATTTAAAGGAAAATTTCTCAATTTAATCAGATCTTGTGTCACTACTTCTAAGAAATTCAATCTTGATTAATGGGGTACTACAAAGCTTCTTCTCTTGTGGTCGTGGTTTATGTTAGGAATAAGGTGTCTCAACCTTGGATAATTCCTATTCTTATTATTTGTTTTGTAAAATGTATTTCTTGCAAATAATGTAATTAAGTGTGAGTGTACATGTCTAGTTTGCATGTTGATGTGTCACTCCACTTAATGTGTCGGCATCTTGAATTGTGTGTAAGGAGATCATGGCTGAAACGGTTATGACGGATTCCTATGACACGTAAGAGCTATGTCTGGAAGATTCAATGACAGGTGAAGACATGTGGCAATTGATAAAGTTGAGTACTGTACACTCTTCCACGATAGTGGGGTTCGGGGCATCGCCCCGAAAAAAATTTTCGAGTTCCTATTTTCTCGGAGAATGGTAAAACCCTAATACAGTTATCTTCGGAAGTTGCCCTAAAAGGGAAGCGCATGATATAAGCGTTTTTTAGGGTTGCGAAGATTTGTGATGTGAGTGTATTGTTGGAACGTTTTTTCATGCTGCCGCATTTTGTCTTCAAGAGTTGGAAATCTCCTGAAAGAACTTGCATTGCAAGTGTGTTGTAACCGTTGTGTTGAAGATAATACATTGTGCAGGTTTTGGAGTGCTGGGGTTTTTTACCGAAAGGTTTTCCCCAGGGTAAATCATTGTGTCATTCTTCATTTTCTGTATGTATGGTATATTGCTGCAATATCTTTGTTAAGTAGATTAACGAATCTGAAATTGTAAGGGTTTAAAACGAATTTGCACCATACTTTCCTTAAAAGATTAGTGTAGGAAGCTGTTTCCGCACCTGAGTTTCCTTACAGTTTAAGACAAGGTGACCCACTGTCTCCTTACCTGTTTGTCATTGTTGTTGAAGCTTTAGGCTGCAATATTCAGAAATAGCTTGCAAATAAAGAATTGAAAGATTTTTGTGTTGCTTCATCCCTCCCTTGCCTCATCAACAATTATTTGATGACACTATCCTCCTTGGGGAGGCTTCTATCCTGGAAGCAAGACAATGAAAAGAGGTTCTTGATAAATATGCTAGATTTTCTAGCATATTTATCAATTACCAAAAAAGTAAAATCTACTTTTTTAATACCAACCAGATTGTAAAAGAGAAAGTTATAAATGTTATAGGATGTCAGAAGGCTGAATTTCCAGCTACCTACCTTTCCTTACCTTTAATCTCAAGAAAACCTAATAGCAATTACTGGAATTATATTATGAAAAAGATTCAAAATAAGTTGGTTGGATGGAAGAGAAAGTTTCTAAGTTTTGTTGGGAAAGTTCAGCTCTTAAAATATTCCTTACAAAACATACCAGTCTATTACCTCTCTCTCTTTAACATTCTTTCCTATATTACTGAGAAAAATGAAATGATTTAAAGGAGGTTCTTATGGTCGAGTATGGAAGAGAGGAAAATAATGGCACTAGTTAGATGGGAAACTGTTTGCACTCTAAAGAGAGAAGTGGGATTGGGTGTAAGAAGGATAAAAGTGTTCAATAAAACTCTTGTGGAAAAATGGGATGGTTTCTTTTGAAAGGGGCAAAGGATTGGGTACAGATTCTATGGGCCAAGTACTTGGGAAATAAGGATGTGTGATGTTTCCTCAAGAAAAAGGATATTCCCTATGGTTCAGTTTTTTGGAATAACCTGTTAAAGATTAGACGCACTCTAACAAAAGGAGTGAAATTGAGAATTGGAAATGGCCTCAGAACTGACTTTTGGGAGGATGATTGGACTACCTATGCTCCCTTGTCCGCTAATGTCAACCTCCAACAAATTAGAATCATATTGAAAATAAATATTGGAAAGAAGGTCTCTTATTATTTAAATTGGGAAGGTTTGAGACCAAAGTGGATTGACTTTAGGAACTATTTGAATAATGTTGTTCTTAGGGGTGGTAGATAGCTAAATTGGGATGTTGCTTTGGATTCTCTCCTACGACAGATTGGTGATCCTGATCTTTTCTCAATAAACAAGGATGATGAGTGGATTTGGAAAAAAAAATCTTCTCGGATATTTCAGTTAAATTTGTTTATGATATTATGGAACCTTAGCTATTCTAAATAGGGTTTTTAACTGGAAAATGGTGTGGAGCAAGAATCTAATTCCTAAGATTTTATTTTTTTTGGTGGACTGTGTTGCATGGAGAGATACTCACAATTGGCAATCTTAAAAAAAGGGGTTAGTATATGGTAAATAAGTTCTACCTCTATAATGAAGAGGAAGAAACCATTATGAACATGTTATTTCAATGTCCTTATGCTCAAGAAGTTTGGGATTTTTTCTTAAAGAATATGATGATTGATTGGGTCTTCCCTCCTCCAGTAAGGATGTTTGTTGATTGTTGGAGTATGTTCCCCTATTCTCACAATATTATTATTAACCTCTAGAGACAAGTCCCCTCATTCCTCACCTGGGGTTCATGGAAAAAGAGGAACAATAGATTTTTTAGAGATGCATCTAAAAGTAGGAAAGAGCTATGTATGTCTATCAAGAAACAGATTCAAGAAAATATTGAAAGTTGTAAGTATGCTTCGTCAAAGAAAAGGCCATCATAATAAGAGATGTGAATCAAGAAACAATGGGGAATATCTCATGATCTTAACAATGTTAACTTGGCTAAACAACTAATTAAAAAAAGAACCATTTGGATTCCCCTGAACCTGAGGTGGATTAAATGTAATTTTGATGGGTTCTCTGAGGGGAACCCAGGACTGGAGGGGGTAGGGGGAATCGTTCGAAATCATCAAGGAATCTATGCAGTTGGATATAGCAAGGGCCTAGGAACAACAAAAAATTCCTTGGCTAAGGCTTATGCGGTGTGGTTAGGAATATGTTATCTAAAAGATAATGGGTACACTAAAGTAATTGTGGAAGGTGACTCCAAGTTAATAATTGATTATTTAAATAATAAGGTTGATGTTCCTTGGGAGCTAAAAGATATATTGGATGACTAAAAATATATGGTACAATCTTTTCAAAATTACAAGATAATCCATATCTATAGGAAAGGCGACATGGTTGCCAATGTTATGGAAAATTTTGGTTTAAGATGTAGGTGGTTTTGAAATATTGGGACTTTACCAATTTGTCAAATCAAATTAAAGAAATAATATCTAAGGATAGATTGGGGGATTTAATATATCATGGATAAAATGATACTAATTAAAATTAGGGGTTGGCAGTGTTGTCCAACTATCATGTTTATTGTCGTCTTTCTTATGTGGAAATTGGGCAAGTTGATAAGATGAAATGGTAGGTACTTAATTAAAGGCAGTTGTACACTAAATCTCAAAGAGTTAAAAAGAAAGGGGAGGAAAGGATAGATCCATTTGGAAACCTCGTGTGATAATGATAAAGAAGTAAAAGTGGGTATGGTGATTATCACTCATATTTCTAAAAATCTTGTGATAGATTTGAGAAAAGACATTTTGACATGTGTTATAGCTAATGTGAAGGTGGGTAATAAAAAAGAGGTAATCATGACTCAAAAAGGTGGCAGATCTATCATTTCTTTTAATGGTAGGCTTTGAAACTATGAGAATAGGCTTTGTATACAGATTAATTATTTTAAAAAAATTGCCAGAAGGTTCGAGTCATTGTTCTTACAAATGAAAAGCCACCAAGTCACTATCAAAACCAAAAAATTGAATTATTAGTTGCTTTTGTGGTGAATGATGGAGGTTGAAGAGCGGAGTATTTACTCCTTCCTAAGGATTATTTAATCAAAGAAAATACCATGGGAGGCTATAGAAAGAGGATGGAGTTGAGTCAACATGACTCTTTGAAAATGAATGCGGCATTATGGGGCTTGTTTGAATGGGTTGGGTTTACTCCATACTTTGCGGCCATGGAAGGTTACAGTGAAAAAATCAGCTACAAGTTTGTGAATTCCTGGAAATATGGGGAAGTTGAGTTGGGTGGTCTCTGCTTTACTGTTGATGCTAAGCTCATAGCCAAAGCAACGAGGCTTGCATATGAAAGGAAGAAGATTTCCAAGGTAAGCACCATAAACTATCAAACTTATATTGATAAGTTTTTTGAAGATAAATAAAAGGCCCAAAGATTTCAAAATGGCTATAATAGGGTTTTGCTTCTGCCCCCTTACCATAATGTTTGCTTCTTTTTCATGAAATACTTTATGTTAGAAGGCCTCTTTCAATCGTTCCATGGTTATCATTTCCCCATTCTGAACCATATCAGGTACCTGGAGAAAATAAATCTACCCTTTTTCCTCTTCTCCTCCCTGAGCCAGAGCCTTACCAATGGCGCTAACCCTCCTTTACACGAGGGTTTTAATTGTGTCATATGCAAGTAAATTTTAGCTACCACCCCAAAAAAAAATGTTTTCCATAATTTGATTAAAAATCCTACTCCCAAGAGTTCTTTAAAAATTGAGCTAATTGAAAATCGAACCCACTCCCCAATCAAAGATACTACTAAGGCCTCCCCTAATTTTTTGGACCCCTCATGGTCAACTCTCCTTAAAATTACCCCTAAAAAATGAAGTGTTTCCCCCCTCACTCCTGTTGTAAACAAGAACAGAAAACTGTTAATTCGCGAGTTGGGTGTTGACCCTAACACTATAACAATTCTGGATAATAACAATAACAACCCTAAATGTGGGTCCACCACCCCAGAGGGTCGAAATCTACTTGCCTTGCTTTGGCCACGTCCAAGGGGTCTAAAAACCAATAAAAAATAAAAAAATTCAGATGAAAAGAATTTGGAAGAGCCTTTGGATAAAAAGGGGAAGAAGGTGACCAGGAAGCAAAAGGCTTCCTCCTCTAAAGAATATGTGCCAAATAGTCTAGGCGATGTTGGGTCTCCTGAGGAGAAGGTGTCAAGGCTGGAGGAAGTGGAAGATTCAAGTCAGGAGGAGGAGGAAGGTGATATTCTACAGGAGGATGTGCAAGATGGTGAGGAGGATATTGATAAGGTTGAGGAAAAAGGAACAACTACAAATGACCTGGAGGAAATAGACATCACTAGCCATGGTAATGAAGACTCGAAAGATAAAAATATGGGTCTAGAAATAACTAGAGTGCAAAGGCTGGAGGAAAGGTTAGAGCTGCTAGAGAAAATGATCTAGAAGGATGACAATTCCAACAGGTTCTAGGCTCTTGAGAGTGCAATACAGAATATGTGTAGGGTTGTGGATGCCGTAATGAAAAAAGCGGTGATGGCTACTATCTCAGTATAGGGAAAAATCAAGAAACAATAGAGTGAAAAGGAGAATAAGGATGAGGTTGATTTATTAGGAAAGATGGTGATCAAAGATAGATTTGAATATTTTTTTGAGGACCTGATGAAGGCATGGAGCCTCATTGAGGATGCTTATTCCTCCGTTCTTGTTTCCCTTGCTTTTTTTTGCTTGTTGTCATGAAGATTTTTTTCTCCTCTTTGTGGCATTTTAGTGGTAAAGGCTTTAGATGCCTAGACTTTTTTAATTTTAGCTTTATCTTTGTTATGAACTTTGGTAACATGTTGGGTACTCTTTATAGGTTATGCTTATATAAACTTTATTTGTGGATGGATGTTAATATGGACTGGTTATTTCTATATTGGATACTTGATAGGTTTATAATTTTTGATATAGTTGGTATAGGATAATGTTTTTTGGCTCGTTGGCTTTGGGGAAGTGGTTCTCCTTCAGTTATGCTTCCTCTATTTTGTTGTTTTGTCTGGTTGTTTTTCTCTAGACTGTTGTGTTGCTTCTATAAGTGATTAAGGCCCTTTCCCTGCTTAATCAATCAAAAACATATATATGCGTAATACTATTCTTTATATTTATATATTATATAAATATGTTTGTTGATAAAATGTATTTGGTAAACTTTATGAAATGAATATATATTAATAAATATATATTGGTATATATACATATATGTATATATATACACTTTGATAGATATATAATATATATGAGAATAAAATCTATTGATATAAATCTAAAAGCACATAACATAGCATTGATTATCATTGTTAATATTGAGAATCAAAGCACATATTAAAGCATATGGCATGGATTTTAGTGGAAAGAAAGCCAATGCATAAAGTTTAAATAATACCAAGTCAAAACATGAAACAAGCACGTAAGAGTCGTGCTACTATGTAAACATTTTTAAATGAAGTAAATGATGTTTAGAAACCTATAGAATATGTCCAAGCCCATGCTATGAAAGTGGTTCCAAACATTAAGAGGTGGCACCATATTTGCTAGTGTTTGGAAATTAAAAGAAGTCTTTGAAATATGCATAAGCTTGCAAATAGTATTTAGACTTAGTCAAGTGCAAACTTGGCAACATTTTGTAATGGAAATCGAATTAGGAAACATGTTTTGAGCTTGTTGTCTCAAATATCAAGTTGAATCAGCCATCTAAATGGTGAGAACTTTGATGTGTTACAAGCCTATGAAAGAGTTATTGCATGAGGTTGAAAGGTGGTAGAAATACTTACTTGTTTGTAGCCTTCGATTGCTCACAAATTAGTATAAATAGAGGTGCCCATTCTACCAACTGTTACAATTATCATTCTATTTTTCTTTGTGTTATTCTACTCTGAATTTTGTGAGAGTGAATTAAGAATTGTGAGATAGAGAGATTTGCTTGTTATTTGTATTGTTTTGTTGAGAGATCTAGAGAGAAGCTAGTAGACGTATTTGGGTTATTTTTAGTGGAAGTTGCAAGCGATATTGATTCATTAAGCTAGGAGGGAAGATTATTCAGTTGGAGCTTTAAAAAGGCATGCTAATTTCTACTCCATTGTTATTATGTTGAAAAGATTGTTTATTATGATGTCATGTTGAAAAGACTGGCTTTTAAGTGTGTTTGATGTTTGTAAGTCTTTTGAAAGATCTTTGATGGTATCTTGTTCTAGGAAACCTTTCTTTTGGGTTTAAATGTATATAGTTATTATACTTTAGAAGGGGTTTTATACGTTTGTACACTATTTATACTATTTGTAGAATTTTGACACTATACATAGTTTGACAATACTCTAGGTGTGTAACATAAGATAGAGTTATATTCTGGATCTTATAGCATGTCATTATATATGTGTGAGGGGGAAAATCATAGATGCAAACAAGAGAAATGCAATTGAAATCACAATCTAATCTAAGATCAAGAACATAAATCTAAGATCTAATCCTACACTTACGAAATGAAACTAAGCTATTGAAAACATATTAGGAAATCGTATGATTACCAAATTGAATTCAAAAGAAAATCAAAGTGTTACCATCTTGTATTGGAGAGTGTTCACCTGATGTTGGATTGTTCGTATCACTGAGAAGCCTCCATAGTTCATATGCAAAGCTTTTGATGTGATATCTTGGTTGGTTGATTGAAGAAATATTGAATATCTAATGGTGGTTATGAATGTTAGTAGTACTTTGTTGTGCAAATGATGTTGACTCTTCGATCCTCATTTGTGAGAAAAGAGGTTTGTTATATAGAAAAAGTGATTTGAAATGGATGATTAGGATTAAACAATATTGAATCAAGATCGATGGTTGAAGGGTGTTGAAAGGATTTAGACATGAATAGATTGTGCAAAATAGATTGCAAAATTTGTATGATTGAAGAAATAGATTAAATAATCAGTGGGATTGAGGAATAGATTGATCAGTCAGGAATAGATCGATCAGTCAGGGAATCATAATTTGCTCAATCAAAAATAGATTGATTTGTTAGGAATAGATTGAGAAATTAGGGGATTGTAATTTACTCAATCAAAAAAGTGGTTGAGAATGATTAATTAATTAATTTAATTCATTCATTCATTTTGGATTTGAACATGCAAATCAAGTTTGACTTTTGCAAGCAAAGTTGCATTAGTTTGATTTGATTTTTGTGTATTTTTTGAATAGTTTCATTTAATTATTCAAACTTTTGGAGGGAAACTATCGTAATTAAATTATTATGTTTTAATAATTCAATTAACTTTAGGGGAATAAAGTGATTTAGCGATGTAATTAAATAATTGGCATTATTTAATTCATTGGGATGAAATAAAGTGAGATTTAGGACTTTATTAAATAAATGTAATTTATTTAGTTGGTCGAAATGATGAAAACATGAATTAATCAAATAATGTCGTTTTATTCAATTAATAGAAAAAATAGGGTTTTCATGACTTTGTTAAATAAATGAAATTTATTTAATTCATTGAAAATGATGAAAAAATGAATTAATTAAATAATGTTGTATTATTCAATTAATAGGGGAAATTAGGGTTTTGGATGTAATTGATGTGAACTGCAGCAATGTTTGATGATGATGATATCGATGATGTGGGAATGTCGTTTAGGGTGTGTGATAGGTTTTAGGTCAATTTTACATGTCTACATTTTTCCCCTCTTTGATATAAAGTATTGGTTGCTTTGTTTCAAAGATTCTATTTTTAAGATCAAGTTTTTGAAAAAACATTATGCCCCACTATGCCCCGACGATTAGCGGAATGATGGTAGGACTTTGTGCTGCCCCCTCAAGAGGTTGGCCAAAAATTTTGATTTTGAGGTCAAGCTCATGACATTATTCTATTTTAGTTCAGTTGTGTTTAAGATGAAGAATTAGGTCTGTAAGTCCCTCGCTACTTGTTCCAATGTTCCCATAAATTTATAATTTGAACGTAGGAAGGTTCTCGAAGTAAAAATTAGGGTTTCTTAGGTGAAATTATGTCTTTCTGAGCGTTAATATAGTTAATTAGAGTTCTAATTGCCTCATTTGTGCTTTGATCCTATAGTGAATTCTTACCTTTGGATTCTCTATTTTGTTAGTTGTCGAGGAGCAATGTCGAGGATTCAGGGAGCCTCACATCGTTTAGACCTAGTTCAAGAGTTTGGATGCCCCGTAGGTGTCGATGGCCTAGTATGTACCCTCTCACTTCTCATTTTCATCTTTTCATGTTCTCATTTTTCATGTACAAAGTTTCCTAGGTCAATAGAGAAATTTTCATGATTTAAGAGCTTTTGCATCATTTTCCTCACACTTGACTGTTCAGGAATCTCACGCTTGACCTAAAACCTCGCACTTGCTTCAGACCCTCACTTTTGCTCTAAAATTTTGCCTTTGAAACTATTAGTTGCTCTAAACCTTCACTTTTGTTTGCTTTGGTCTATTTTTTCATGCATCTACTTTAAATCCTCATGCTTGCTTTAGATCCTTGCATTTGATATTCTTGCTTTTGACTTAAACCCTCACCCTTGACTTAAACCCTCACCTTTGTTGTTGGTTCCTCTCTTTGTTTCTTTTATTTTGCTAAATATTGTTAGCTTTTGCCTATTTAGAACCCTAAGTGTCATTTGTCATCATTTTTGTGTTATTTTATGTGTTCAAAGTGAAACCCTAACATCGTAGGTTAAAATTATTGCATTTGGTCCTTAAACCACTACAACCAAGGGAGAGACAACCTTGGGATCTGTTTGATCTAATTACCAGTTTCAATGTTCTTGAGCGAGACTTTCTAGATACAGTCAAGCTTCATCATATCTGTTACATGCCTCCCATCTAGACTCATTCCATGATGATGACTATGCTCATGGAGTGGTGGCATTCAAAGACATCTTTGTTTCAATTACCCACAGGAGAGGGGATCATTACTCTGGAGGATGTGTGGAGGATTCTCCGCAATCCTATCCATGGCAAGCTCGTTACATACCATGTTCGATGGGGTACCCATTCCATGCAACGTGTGTTGGGTGTTAAACACTTGGAGGTGCGACAGTTCAAGATTAGTTTGTCTAAGTTCATTGGTAGTACAGATCTTGTTTCTCTTGTCCTTTGTGATTTAATTTTGAGACTAGTTATTCCTGATAAGAGAGGTTGTACGTTCCTTGTTGGATGGGGTATATGCATTGAGGGTATATTTGAGCATGGGACCCGATATGCTTGGGGTCTATGTCTTCTCGGCCACCTCTATAGAGATATGCATGAGGTTGTATATCAAGGCGAGAAATCCATTTTTGTAGGCGTCTCTCTTTTGCATATTTGGGCTTGGGAGCATATTGCAGTGACACGACCTGATGGTATATGGGATCATGCTAATGGTGACCCATACTCCAATTGTTATAGAGAATTTCTTCATTATACCCTTTCTAGGGATCTTTTGTATGGGAGTCGTGTGTTTGATGATATGCTAGGTTTTGTTTGGAGACCTTATATGGATTGTGAGGCATTGTCGGGGGACACGAAGCATCTTGTTTACTATTGAAAGACCCAATGGTTGATTGGTTGATCTCATTCTTTGCTAGAGCGGTACTTACCTGACAGATTTTTCTAGTAGTTTGGGGAGACAGGGCCAATTTCCTGATACTTATGAGGCTCATTTCAGTCAAACCACCCGAGAGGTTCGAGTATGGGGTTTACAAGTAGACAAAGATGTTGTTGCTACATTCAGATCACTTGCCCCAATTGGTTTAGCAGATCCACGTACCACACCTAATTATGATTAGTGGTGGGCATGACGCAAGCCTTTGAGATTCACAGATCCTGGGGGTGATCCTACTTTAGGCAGAGTAGGTATTATTGGTCGATGTGGGGAGCGACAACGTATCAAGGTTCTTATAGAGTAGCTGGATAGGGCCCGAGATGATGGAGCACAAGGTGGTCATGATGAGAATATGCCTCAAGCATAGGGTCATGGACAGGTTCCAGGTCCCCATCCACCACTTGGGGATGGAGGTATACATTTAGCTATGATGATTGTTGCTAGAGATGTAGAGATAGTGCGGTGACAAGCTGTGGAGGCTCAAGTTGTTACTCTGACTATAGAGAGGGACAATTTGAGGGCTAAGCAAGATAGTGAGAGTGGGAAATGGCATGTTGCAGAGGCTCAGGTATAGTTGCTTATGGTTGAGAGAGATACTCTCAGGGCAGAGCGTGATAGTATGCGAGCTAAGAAAGATTGGTTTTTACAGATGTCCACATACTTTCAAACCTTATATGATGCTACTATTATTAGGGTTTCTTGGCATCCATGATTCAAAGAGCCTAGTGCTACAGGTGATGGTGGTGGTGAGGCAGGTGATCATTCTATTAGACATCTAGATCCAAATAGTGGTTCGTAGCCTAGTCTATAGGGTTCTATCCTTCTTGTCAGGCAGTTTTACTTTTGTGTACTTGATCCTCATGTTGTTTATTGCTCAAAGACATATTGTAGACATGATTTTTGTATGTATATTCATCGTCCTAGTTGAGGCCTTGTATATATGTATTATTTTGTATTATACTATCACATTTTTTTTATTGATGATGATGTGCTATGACATTCTCCCTTTTTTGATGATGATATATATGAGATATACCTTCTTTGATTCAGATTTATTATGTGCTATGTGATGATCATGGATGATGATGTATGGTGATGTATTTTTATGATATGGATGGATGAATCATACCTTATTTCATATGATGTTTTATTATGGATGATCAATATATCATTTTATATATGATGTTCATGCATGATGGATGTATGCCCCATACATGATACACAATGTTTTTATTTCTTTATTATCATCATGATATGTATTGACGACATTGTGGATGCAGGATGGATATGGTACTAATGATATTGCTATGCAGGATGGATGTTAGTTAGAAGAAATACTTGATGATGGATAGAAATTTGATGTTTTTAGTACTGATGAGTATTGATTTTGCTTTGCTTCGAGGCTTCATAGTTTTGAAAAATCTCGTTTGATGTAGCAAACAGATACGATGCACCAGGGTATTAATCACCAAGGTGACTTTGTATTTATTGCATGGAATTTGACTCTACAAATAAAGAGTATCTTTGTTCATACTAGACATATGAAAACTTTGTTTAAAGTATATAGGTGGGTTGCGTTAAAAAATCTTTTTTGACCATTTACATAGAGAGGTATAAAACACCTAGCATGCATTTTCTTCATGAATTGTTTCAACATAACTTTCATACACTCAATAAAGCAAGTATTCACCATGGTAGTATTACAAAAATATCTTACAAACAACAAATCGAAATGATGCTCAATTTTCCCCATACCTTCTCTAAATCCTTATGGAAATCCTCGAGAGACCTTGGGAATGAGTCAATAAAATAATTCAAAAAGATAAGACTATAAAAAGATAAAAACAAAGTTGCAGTATTACTTGCCATATATGTTTGGGGTGGGGCTAATATCCAATGTTGATCATGTCTATCGTAGGAATGGATTCATTAAGACATATCTTAGGATGTTGTCGATACATTTCAAAAAGATAGGTAGTTGATACAGTGGCCTTGTTTTTGTTTGTTTTGTAGTCCAAGTTTTGTGATCATTTTCTTGAAAGTTCTAGCTTTTGATGTTCGTTTTGTTTGTTTGTTTGTTTTTTCAAAGGGTGAGGGTGATAATTTTTTTATTATGGATGAAAGTTTATTGTAGATTTATGATGGTGGAGATAAGATTTTTTTTATTTTTTGGGTTTTTATGATACTATTTTTGTTGTTTTCAAGGGACTAACCTAGTGCCTTGGGGGCTCATCAAAGATAAGCCTTTTCCTATATTGTACACAAAGAGGCTTGTAGTTACTTGGTTTGGATATTTTTGACCTTTTCTTTTTTTGTGAATATTTTTGGATTTTGACTTTTTGACTATTTTTGGATTTTTTATTTGTTGACCAAGTTGAAATAAAGCAGGATAGAAACCTAAGGGGACTGACCTAGGGTCTCAAGGGCTAATAAGCCTTACCTATGTTGTACACACAGAGACCACGTAGTTCGACCATTCGACTCAAAGGCTAAACTTTTTTTTGGGATAAACAACATTGATAACTTGGATTGATATTACACTTCTATGTCTAGATGATATGTTGTAGGAAATCTACTTGAACTAGATGTGAGGTTCAAGCAAATTTTGATATCTTAGACTATTTTTAGTGAAGGAATAATCCAACAATGTTGTTTTGTTTTTTATTTTTTTCAAAAAAAATATTTTGTTGTTGTTTTGGATGTTTTTTATTTTTCTTTTGACCATGATAGGACACTCAAATATCTAACCCACAACCAGCTTCGAGATGTTGCCCCTAGTTAAAGAAAATACTACTTTCCTCAATCAATAACAAGCCATGGTTGGACATATGTTTTATTATGAGACGAATGGATGGATGATGTGAATTGTACCAATAGATAATGATGCGAGTCTTATTCAAACATAGTTCCTATTTTATAGGTTTTCACTATGGTACCTATTCTAGGAGCACCACAAAGTGGTTTAAACTCAAAGAGTGTTTTATTTCTCTTTACTGTTTTTCTTTCTTTTTTTGATTTTTTGTATTTGTTTCTCTTCTCTTGATTTTTTTGGACTTTTACCTTTTTTTTCGGGGTGTAAGATGTTGAAAACCTGGATCTACATTTCACTTCCATTTCTAGAGGATATGTTGTGGGAAAGCTTACTTGAACTAGATGTGGGGTTCAAGCAATTATTGATATCTTAGAATTTTGTGTGAAGGAATAATCTATGTTGTTGGAATCTTTGAAGGTTACTTTGGTAGTGTGTTGGTGGTACACCTTGTTGTTGGGATGAGTTGTTTCAAAGGTTACCCTGGTAGTGCTAAGATATTGAAAACTTGGATTGATATTTCACTTTGTTTTTCTAGAGTATATGTTGCAGAAAAGCTTACTTGAACTAGCCATGAGGTTCAAGCAACGGTTGATATCTTAGAATTTAGAGTGAAGGAATAATCCACGTTGTTGGTATCTTTGAAGCTTACCTTGGTAGTGTGTTGGTGGTACACCTTGTTGTCAGGATGAACTTTTTCGAAGGTTACCTTGGTAGTGCGTGGATGGTACACCTTGTTGTCAGGACGAACTATTTTGAAGGTTACCCTGGTAGTGTGTTGGTTGTATACCTTGTTGGGACAAATCAGGAAGGGTACCATGTGGCACACCTTGTTTTTTGGACAATTCCTAGATCATAACGAGAGCTAGAAGACATAGATCAAGATTTATTCTAAGTGAGATGTAAGTACTTGCCCCCTAGTGTCTAGCAATGTAGGTAACGGGTTGTCTTGTGATAGGATAACATGTTTGGATAGAATATTCCCTTTTGGACAATGTTTCATGGCTCAAATAATGTTGGATAGGATAGGATCGATGATAGTGACCCATGCCAAGATGTTTTCCATAAGAAAGTGTAAAGTGTACACCAAACATTTATCAAGATCAAGATAAGTTGGATTTGGATAAAAATGAATGGGATTTATTATGGATAGGCTAAGATGCTTCCTCCTAAAATGGCACATGTATATGCTTGATTCTACACATGACGCCTATTTTCTAGGTTTTCATCATGGTACTTGTCTAAAGTGCCACCATAGTGGTTTTCACTAGAGGACAATTTTTCTCTTAACTATTTTCTTGATTTTTTTGATGTCACACAAGATGTCTGCTTACCAGGTTTTCATCATGGTGACAATCCTTTTTCTCATGTTGAGCCACCTAGTGGTGTTTAATGTAGATAATGTTGGTGTTAATATGGGTGTTTTTGTTGTCATGATGTGCCAACGATATCCTACTTGAAGAAGTTGCTTTGCTAAGATATGGGTGCTTGAATGGAACCCCTGATAATTCTAATCTTATTTGTTGATACCAGAGTTAACCTTACCTAGATGCGCACATCACAATAGAGTACCCTTAAAATCCTTATGATAAAGATTTTCTACTAATGCATGGTCAATGCGAGGGTTTGATATCATGGATGGTGAAATGCATTGGTAGATATGATATTTAGATGGATTGGTCGATAGTTTGGAACCTTTGACTCTCCAAACTTGGGATGATGAGCAATGATGGGAGGATATGAAGATTCAATTGGGACCAACATCTTGATATACCTTGTAGGTCACTCTTGAAGCTTTCTTTAGCTTTACTAGACTTTTTTGATGGATGAACTTCCCTTTTTTATTTTCCCCATAGTTTCTTTGACTAATGGAGTTTGATAGGGATTATTTTATTACTTTTTTCTTTTGTATCCATTTGAATCTTTCTTTTCCATTTTTTTGTTGTTGATTCTTTTGCTTCAATGACTTGTTTCATTCTTGGGTATAGCTTTTTCTCTTGTTGTTGGTCCCAATTAGAGGGTTGAAATATGACATGAAAATTCATGATATGGCTAGTTGTAGCATTGGTAGAAATTTCATCATAAGGACTCTTCATGCTCTCTATGTTGATGCCTGCATTAGGTAAAGTTGGCCCCAATGTTATAGAGGTATCATAGATATGTTTAGATCCCTTAATTACTGAATAACCAAGAATTTGATGCTTAGGATTGCCAATAATCACTACAACAAATCCTTGTGATTTTCTCCATTTTTTGTTTTATTTTTTGCTTCCACCCACTATTTTAATGTATTTTTTGGCAATTTTTTGAAAACATCAATGCTATTAATCGGGATGGCACAATTTTTGGCATTTATTATGCCAATCAGTATAAGTCGACGCTAATTTCGGTGCTAATTAGCACCTAAAATATCGCCTTTAGCTCCGATATTAGCTTCGAGTGTAGCGTCGCCCTGACACCTTTAGCTCCGAGTTTAGCATTGTGTTTAGCTCTGAATTTAGCTTCAATTTTAGCATCGGTTTAGACACCCCTATGTCGAAGAGACTTATTTATATGTCTCATCGACGATGTAAAGCAGTGAAATGTCAACAAGATACGGGCATATCAAGGAGAGAATCACTTATGTCACATCGATGAGGTATATCTACAAGTGCTCGACGAAACATAACTCTTGGATATAACGAAGTAATGTCGATGAGACATTGAGATATCAGTAAGATAGATAATATTTTCTCATCGACACTCTTCAAGTAATGATCAAAAGCATACACCGCTATACCATTGGGAAGGTGAGCAACATATGGAGTAGAGCAGTATACACCGCAACCCTGTAGCAAGAAGCCTTGACCAAGGTGGTAGTGTGGTAAATAGCAGAAGGGGAGGGAAAAAGACAGCTATACCATAGTGATAATCATAAGTCTCCTCGATATGGCAGAGTTACACTGATATATAAAGAAATATCGCCGAAGGAAAATATTGATGCGATAGTGGCATATCAGCAAGAGATATTAACTTGTCTCATCAACACCAGCAACCAACATCAGAGGAACATAAGATCTAATCTCGATGAGACATTGAGATATCAGTAAGACAAATAAGATTGTCTCATCGACACTCTTCAAGTAATGATCAAAAGCATACACCGCTATACCATCGGGAAGGTGAGCAACATATACGGTAGAGCAGTATACACCGCAACCTTGCAGCAAGAAGCCTTGAGCAAGGCGGTAGTGCGGTAAACAATAGAAGGGAAGGGAAAAACACTGCCATATCATAGAGGGTATAATAAGAGACGATGGTAGTACGGTAATCATGGCATCATTACAATTTACAACAATAAATGCAAAAAATCACATCAATTGCCAAAATTAAATGTTATTAAATTATTAAGAGTTGCCAAAACTAATATGACTAAATATCATGCCATCCAAAGATAAGTGAGTTTTCCCATCGCACTCAATTGCAGTGCACTAGCATTGAAGGAGCTAAGGATATGAGAAGAAGAAGTCATGCAAGCATGAAATACTTGGGTAAGTGCCTGAAAACTCTCTGAAAGAGCTCTATTAATATAAAAAATATTTCAAGGTTTTGTCATCTAAAGCCATAGTAGAGGAAATTAAAACATGCCTCTTAAAAGAAAACAATCAAAAGTAAAAGAAAGTCGGCCTAAAATTAAAGATGAAGAACCTAAAGTAAAGAAGAAAGCACTCCATCCTAAAATAAAACAATTAGAAGTAAAAGAAAGTCAGCCTAAAATTAAAGATGAAGAACCTAAAGTAAAGAAGAGACCACTCCATTAGTCCATATTAGATATACTTCCAGGGTCTACTAAAGAGGGTAATAAGAAGTTTCTCGTGGACACCGCACAAACTTGTAGTGATGCCCTCATTTTCAAATCTAGATGGGACCTATTTTGGTATTTCTACAGAAGAGAAATGAAAAGATTCCAGTGTCAAACGCTTGGATGTTGGATATAGCAAGGTTGAATGTCCCAAATGTGTTTGTTGATGTAGAATTTATCAGACTGTTAGCCAAACACTATCACTCAACTACCAAAACAGTAAGGTTTTCAAACAGCAAAATATTGGTAGAAGTAACCAAAAAAGCCATCATTGAGTGTTTTGGCTTAAACAAGCAAGCTCTGATCAAGATAAACCTACAAAAAAGTGAGGAGAATTATGATAGGTTAAAAAAGACTTATAGAAGTGATGAGGTACCCCTATATATGAAAAGAGGCATTGGTAACAGAACATTCCCCATCTCTACTACCACTACTGAACCATTTAATGTGACAAATTTTCAATATTAATTTGTGAATACATATTTAGCTCTTTGCCAAGTATTGGGGATAGATGCTCAAGATAAAATGCCAATAGGCCTAATGATGATGGCCATGAGAATTCAAAACCCTGAAACTAATATTGAATATGACTTTGCTTCATACCTTGAAAAAGCGTTAAATGATGAATTCTCCCAAGTTATAGAGGATAGAGCATCGATTATATTTAGAAACTATTCCCTATTGTTTCATCTGATATTGTACTAGAATAGGGACCACTGGACTAAAATAATGGACTTGGCTATAGTAGATGAGCAAGGGAATCCCACACCTGTCCAAAAATGGTGCTATATTTGGGACAGTCGATGCAAGAATTCAAACTTTGTTGTATTCTATGAAGACTTTGTACATAGAATCCTTTGAGTTCTTCGGTATGAAATACCAAGATTGTCAACCAAAATGTTGCAACTAGTGAGACCTTTGGCTTTAAGACGAGAGCAGGGTCATACACACAATTTTGGAGATTGGTTCTTCCTCCCAAAAGTTACAATCACTACAACAAATCCCTGTGATTAGCTCACTTTTTTGCTCCATTTTTTGCTTCCACCCACTATTTTAATGTATTTTTCTCCAATTTTTTGAAAAATTTGGTGCTATTTATCGGGTTGGCACCATTTTTGGCATTTTTTGCGCTGATCAGGACAAGTAGGCACTAATTAGTGCCGAATTTAGCAGCGCCAGATTTAGCATCGGATTTAGTGCCAAATTTAGCACTGGATTTAGCACCAAATTTAGATAGTGGCATATCGATAAGAGATATTAACTTGTCTCATCGATACCGACAACCAACATCAGAGGAACGTAATATCTAATGTCGATGAGACATTGAGATATCGGTAAGACAAATAAGATTGTCTCATAGAAACTCTTCAAGTAATGATCAAAAGCATACACCGATATACCATCAGGAAGGTGAGCAACATATGTGGTAGAGCAGTAAACACTGCAACCCCGCTACTAGAAGGCTTCCCCACGGTAGCGGTATACCACACTACCACTAGACAGTCAAAATCCTCTCATGGTATGGCGGTATACACCGCACTACCACCAAGCAGTAAGAAATCTCCTGTGGTATGGCGGTATTAGGCAGTCTGATTTAGCATCGGATTTAGACGATGGCATATCGGTAAGAGATATTAACTTGTCTCATCGACATTGGCAACCAACATCAAAGGAACATAAGATTTAATGTCAACGAGACATTAAGATATTGGTAAGACAAATAATATTGTCTCATTGACACTCTTCAAGTGATGATCAAAAGCATACATTGCTATACCACCAGGAAGGTGAGAAACATATGTGGTAGAGCAGTATACACCGTAACCCTACTACTAGAAGGCTTTCGCCGGGTGGTGGTATACTGCGCTACCGCCAGACAGTCAAAATCCTCTCGTGGTATGGCGGTATACACCGCACTACCGCTAGGCAGTAAGAAATATCCTACGGTATGGTGATATACTGTGCTACCACACCTCTCTCACAATCATCCAGTGGTATAGAGGTAAAAGCATGAACTTAACACTTATGAATTTAATAGATAATAATATTTTTTATTATAAAATATATGTATTTTTTTTTCTAAATTTATTTGAATATTAAAAGATTTAATGGTTAAACATATTTGAATTTTTTCACATAAATATTTTTGCCGCCATGATTTGAGTTTTTTCACATCAATATTTTTGCCGCCATGATTTGAGTTTTTTCACATCAATATTTTTTCCGCCATGATGAGTTAGAACAAAATACCCAAGCCCTAATTTTTAACTCTCATTTTCACTTGGTTTTTTCGAGCTCCCTTTCCCTACACATTCCACCATCTCCACCATCATTAGAGTGTGAAACCTCGAGCTTTCTGAAGGAGTATCTGTCAAATTTCTCACTGATTTTGAGAGTTTTCTTCACAAAAATTTATGTTAAGGCTGAATCAGGTAAATCTTTCATGGTTCATCATTTGTCCACTTATTTGAATGTGTTTTCAAAGACATTCCTTCTCGGATTCTCATGCATTTTTCTCTTGCTTTACTCTGTCGATGTCTTTCTTGTCTTGAGATTGACATCAAATCACTTTTGGAGCTCACATTTCTTCAAACAACAAGAAGTTGAGTAAGTTTCTATGCACCATTTCTTTGTATCTTACCTCTATTTTCTATCAAAACAAGCTTGATTTGGACTCAATAGATATGAATGAATGGGTGTTTTATTTCTACCATGCATCCTTATTTTGTAACCCTTCTATCTTGGCTTGACTTCTCTGGACTTATCTCACTAGCAAAAGAAATGAAACAAATCATACTCTCCATATTTGGTTTGATCAAACGATGAAATATTTTTTTATTTCTGCATTTTTTCTCTTTCCTAGTGATAGCTTGGTCACAGCCTCTCTAGAATATTTTTTCTATTTCCAAAAAGAACAAAGTGTAAACTTTTCTTTATTATATTTTTGAGCCTCCTTCATGGCTCCATGATTATGGTTGCGGGCTCTATTCAATGGCATTTTGGGTTTGTCTTTGATCTAGGGTTTTATGAAAACCTGTGACTCCTATTGTAGATACGAGCTCTCAGAAAAATGAGTGCAAGCCTTTTGGCACGATCTTTCACTTCTCAGAAAGAAAAATAAATCCTTCCACATTTGGGGCTCGACCCAAAAACCCTAAACCATGGGTTTGTAATATTCTGCATATCCTTCTCATTTCTTGTAAGTATTTTACATTTTCATTTTTCAGAATCCGCTTCACAAGACAATTGCATTGCTTTTCTGTATGTTCATTTTTCTCCAAACAAGACAAAAATAGTGATGATTGATGTAGAGCATGGTGGGCTTCAAAGGTCTTGAAAGACACAAACACGGATTTTTGTAAGATCACTTGTGTAATCCTCTAAGAAGCTTCTCAGGCTACTAATTTGTAATTAGTTTGCAAGGGTTTTTTTGCTCTTTCTTTGCCAATTTTCTATTTTATAGGGAGTTATGGTTTGTTTCTTTCCAATCACAAGGTGCATTTCAGTGAACTTGACCATTCTGAATTATTTAAATGTAGACACCATATGGCTAGTGTTGAATGCTATTGTTTCTCCAAGGCACTTTGACTTCTTCCTTAGACCGTGAGATTCCCTCAAGACATGAGTGTGGTTATCATAGCTATAAACACTCATTTCAGCATGAAGAATGCATCAATGTGTAGTAGAATTTGTAAAGCACTTGTCTCTGATTATGAATGTTTTAGATTGTTACATATAGTCATGGTCAGATTCTCATGATAGATTCCTTTGAAACTTATGACAGGTATGTATTTGAGGACCAAATTGAGTTTATCAAGGAATCGGTACTTGAAGGAGAACAGGTACTTTAACAAATTAGCTCATATGTTGATGTTTTAAATTGTATATAAGATATCTTCTTTTGATTTAAATAGTAATAAGATATATGTTTCTTGCTTTGGTTGATTGGACTAAACTTTAGAGAACAAATGGAAAATGTTTTAGAGTTTTATATGTATTTTTATAAGACATTTTAACTTTACAACATAGATTATGTATTATTCACTTTTGATTTTTTGCTAATTTGCTCATTATTGATGTTTTATCCTAAATCAGGCTGAGGGTGATGATTTTGAAAAGGATTCTAGGGAAAAAAAATGTCACACAAACTCTAGGTGGGATGCATTTTCTTAATGCTTGAAATGAGTGTAGCATTTAGCTATAGAAGGCATCAGAAATAATTTTGCACCATAAACTATTTAATGTACATATATTATATGAATCAGCTACTTTTAATTTTCATTTTACTCCACTAAAATTCAATAAATCCTTATTTGCAATCATCAAGCCACTGGAAGGAACATTGTTTCCTTTTATTTTATTCTTGACATAACAACAACTAAAAGTTTTCATATTATTTTCAAAATTGTTGGTTCTTCGATGCTAGCTTAACTTTTCTTGCAATGGTTGTATAGGATAAAAACAATAGCCATATCAAATTCCTTTTTCCCAAGTCCTACTCTCTCAAGGTTAACAATCTCAATATCACTAATAGTGATTACTAAGAAAGCTAATTCCACCAACTCTACCAAACAGTTTATCATAGGAACAATAAAAGTAGACGCTTTGAAAGGAACTCCATGAAAACCAAGCTCTCTAAATGGTTATAAAACTCTAGTTAAAAATCTTTTAGATGAGGCTGCTCCCATAGCTCTGTTACTTGCTTGACAAATACTTGAAACTCTGCATTGATTTTATTTTTCTTGTCCCTCTCTTGTTCTTCTTCCTCAATTTCATCAAGATCATACATTGACCTTCTTGCCCCTCCTAAAGTTTGGACTGCATCCATTACCTCCACATAAAATTGGACATCCTTGGTCTTCTTGGTTCACACCATGATATGGTTATGCAAATGAAAATGAAGCAAAGTAATCATCTCCTTCTCCATTGGCTAGAAGAATGCATGCTTAATGTTTTGATACATGATATCATCTCTCTCTTCTTCTCTCATGGTTGAATATAGAAATCCATTATGGTGGGCCTCCAAAGTTCTAGCCATCTTTCTTCCTCTTCCACCAAATGCTGGCATATTTTACTAACGTTTATTAGAATTGTTGCATGTTTTACATCATTGGAATGACATATTAGCTGTAACATTTTTGAAATTTTATTATGGTATGTGCACTTTGATATGATGTTATATGATTATGGTTTTGTTTCACATGTAATATTAGATATATAACGAAAAAATAAATTATTGCATGAAATAAATAATAACTTTTCATTTTAAATGATTTTTTTTTTGCAGAAAATGGGTCTTCCAGAAGATCAAGATGATCCTCATGATATAGATCTAGAATATGTTGGTTTTGGTACAGATCACATGGCAGAGGATGATGATGACGTAGATACAAAAGACACCAAGGCCGATGACGACGACGATGATCATGATGGTGATGGTGATGGTAATGATGATGATGAGGCAGTTGCTAGTAGTAGCCAGTGACATTCATGATCATATAGACTGCATCATGGATCATTGCTGATATATCGTTATGATGCCTCTTTTCATGGTTACTATAATATGTATCATTTTCATGGCTTGCAGTACCATATTATTGATTTGTATCATTTTGACATGTATAATTTTGACTTATATCATTTGGACATGTATCATTTTGACTTGTATCATTTTGAGCTATATAATTTATCATTTTTACTTATATCATTTGTACATGTATCATTTTGACTTATGTCGATTGTTGGACATGTATCATTTTGACATGTTATTAATCTAGTGGCATATTTGACTCACTTGTTTTAATCACTTGTTTTGATCTACTTATATAGATATTTGAATCACTTTTTTTAATTATAAATGATGATCATGTTATAATAATTATCTTTTTGTTTAATCATATGAGTTATTTAAGAGGCACGATATATTTAACTAATTAAATTGAAATAAAACATATTAAATTAATAAATGGAAGCAAAACAAGAAGTATTTTTAGAATCAAAAAAGGAAGCAACAATGGAAGCCAAACTAGAAGCAATCTTGGAAGAAAAACTTGGTGTTATCTAGGAAGCAAAAATAGATGCAATTCAGGTAGCAAACAAATAAGTAATAATGGAAGCAATTTTAGAAGCAACAAAAGATGCAATAATAGAAGCCATATTAGAAGCAACAAAAGACACAAAGATGGACGCAAAGCTAGATGCAAGAAGCGGCGTTATATCAGAGGCAAAATTGGAAGCAAAACTAGAAGTTAAATTGGAAGCAAAATTGGAAGCAAAACTGGAAGCGAAATTGGAAGCAAAACCGAAAGCAAATCTGGAAGCAAAACTAGAAGAAAAAACGGAAGCAAACCTGGAAGAAAAAATGGAAGAAAAACTAGAAGAAAACGTGGAAGCAACGTAAGAAGCAAAACCAAAAGCAAAATTGGAAGCCAAATTGGAAGCAACAAAAGTTGGCTCTAAACCTGGTGCTAAATCGGGCTCCGAAGTGAACATACCAGTTTGCGTCGAGTTTTGCGCCAGCAAAAGTGCCCAATTCATGAAATCAAATGCACTAAAATCCGGTGCTATTTTAGGCGTTAATTGCCTATTTTTTTGTAGTGAATAATAAGATTTTATGGATGCCCTGTTGCTCCACACATATTGCAAAAATTTGTGCCCCTCAAATTAGCATTTCTTGAATTTATGTGGAAAATGATGTGGATGGAGAAAGATGTAATGCACAAGCAGAAGAAAGGAACTTTCCTGCCAAACCAAATCAAGTGTGAAGATTGGATTGTAGGCTCAGACACACTAGAGGAGTTACAATATTATTTGAAGAAAAGATATGCATTGAAATCTGGAAAAGAAAGAGCCTTTGACTCTAAAAATCATATGAACAACATAAGGCACAATCTTCTTACCAAAATGACAATGCCACACCAAGAGAATTTTGAAGAAGATGTCATAAGGAACTGCATTACTTATAATGATATATTTAGTAGAAGGAAAAAATGGGAATATATGAAGAAGCTTGAAGAAAGGATGAAGTGGAGGTCCAAGGATTTCCTAGGATACTTTGTTGAGGAAAAGGACCCCATCAAGAGGATAGAATTGATAATTGGTAGATTTGAAGACTTGTACAAAAAGAAGGAAGCATATCTTGAAGAACATGATAGTAGTGCAACTACAGAGCATACCCTAGGTGAAACCTCTGAGCCTCCCATGGAGTAGTTACCTCCCAAAAGATAGAAGACAGGAAGCATTAAATAGTTAGTACCTTATGAGGATACTAAAGAGGTGGATGATACTAAGGAAGTGGCTACAATACTGCAGTCATTGAAAGGTGATATTGAAGTTGATCAACCCATCCTTAAGACCAGTGCCCATAAACATGAGGAAAGGATGGGTGATGTAGAAAAAAACAAGTAGAGAGGTACATGAAGATGAAAGGGAAATTGCAGCCAAGAGATTCATAGAAGATGATGAATTCATTAAGACTCGTAAGTTTAAGGATTTCTGGATGAAGATGAAGATAAAATAATTTCAAGATAGGATTGAATCAGCTGAAGCGGGAATTGAAGAATCAGAGAAAAATGAAATGGTAGCACAGACTTTCCAGGAATTAAGAGTTGACAACATTGACACTAGCCCCTAGAAGGCTAGAGAAATGGTCTTGAAGAGCTCATTTTCCTTGGCTTGGAATTAAAGAAAATGTTTATGCTTGATCAAGTATGGGCTCAAGAAGATCCAATGCTAGTTGCAGAATTTGACTCCGATGAAGGTGTGAGTGGAACTGGGTATAACCCAAAGATTGAAACCCTAGCCATATGGATCAAACAAAAAAATACATAGAAGCCAAAATTATTGGATGTAATTCAAGGGATGAAAGGGGCAACGATGGTAAGGACAATAAAAGATACTATCCCTTTGGAGGCAGCCACAATGACCATGCATTCGACCATGTTCACTCGAGCAACTGTTAAGGGATTAGAAGACAAATTAAAGGATTATGAAAAGGAACAAAGGTTTCTAAATGATGAATCTAATAAACTATTCATGGAGAATGTCAAATTGAAAGAACAATTAAGAGGAGAAGGACCCTCACAAAGCAAGGAGATGGTGTTATACAAGCCTCCTATTGCTCCAATGGATATTGTGAAGAACATTTTTGTAGAATAGGTAAAAACTCAAGAGAAGGGAGTGGATGATGTAAAGAAGGCCAGCAATCCAACCCAGGATGAAGTGAAAAGACGAATTTGTGAAGTTATGGAAAAGATTCTTGAGCACAGGATAAAATCAGTTATGGATAAACTGGAGAATGTGCATGATAGTTATAAAACACCTCAACGAGCAATGGATCAAATAAAGACACATATGCTTGTATTAGATCCTTTGTTGAAAAGGTGGCAGCCTATTCACCACATTTTGGCTAAGTTATGCAAAGTTCTACAAAGAAGTCCTGATGCACCCACAACATTAAAGCCAACTGAACAAACTATGAAGATGATTATTGATGAATTTCAGTATGTACAAGGGTTTGATAAAAATATTGTAGCATGAATGGATTTATTCCATACCTGAAATCATGAGAGATGGTGATCAATTGAAGAACTTAGATAAGTGGAAGAAAGAATTTAGTCAAGTTGTTCATAAGTGTGTAACTCATATACAAGAGGATGATGATACCAGTCTTCCCAGGCTAAATTAGATCACAGATGGGTTGATTTTTCTTGATGCAGGATACCTAAATTTTGTCAATGATACAAAGGCATTACTAGATAGTCGATGGAAAACTCATCTTGTAAACATGCAAAATATCCAGGAATATAAGTGGCCATTAGATTTTATGGTGTATCAGTGGGAGGAAAAGTATTTGGTTTCAAAAGAATAAGACAATGAGGCGAGAGCATTTGGACATTCATCATGGAGAGGAAGACTTTTCCAGATCAACAATCATGGGTCTTCTACATTGAATAATGGAACCATATGTCAGAATGTCTTAAGTCTTGTTATTTCCTTAATTATGCTAATTAAATAGTTGTTGGTTTCAGAAGAATAGGACATTAAGGTGAGAGTATTTGGACGTTCATCATGGAGAGGAAGACTTTTCTAGATCAATGATTACGAGTCTTCTATGTTGAATAATGGAACCATATGTCAAAATTTCTTAAGTCTTGTTATTTCCTTAATTATGCTAATTAAATAGTTGTTAGTAAAAGAAGTAGTTATGAAAGGTTGTTTCTTTTTGTAAAAGGTTTGTAGCTTGTTGCTTCCTATATAGATAGGAAACCAAGGCCTAGTTTTAAATTATCATCATCATTTATCATTTCCATTTTGAAGACTTATATTATTAATATATATCAATTGAAGCAATACAATGGAGAACATATTATTATCAGAGATTCTCGATGACTGTGTTATCATTTTGTATTTTTCTTATGTTTTTCATACTTATTTCTTCTTATATTTGAATAAATATCAGTTATTGAGCCTCAATATTGTTCTTATGTGAATGAATATGTTGATACAATAAAGCATTTATTGTGGATACTGGTAGAGCTGCTAAAAAAATTGAAAATTTGAGCTTATTTTGCCTTGTTACATGTTGATCAACATAAAAATGGAAACTATTTAAAAATCATAAAGTTAACAAAGTTGCTTATTTAAATAATTGTGAGTTATATGCATTAATATTTTATTAACTTTTGTGTCTTCATGAACATAAGTTGATACAAAATGAATGGAAGAAGCATCCAAGTAATCCTAATTTTTTCTGCCGACAATTCATACCAAAGATTGAACAATTTAAGGATATTGCAATAGGTAATTAAGGATATGATGATGATGATATATTCTTGTACTTGTATATTCTATGAAACATTCCTTATTTTCTATGAAACAATGTATACATTCTTGTACTTGTAAATATTCTTTTATTGTTATGTCTATTAAATAAAACAGAGTTTGAATAAAAAATGCTTCACCCTTTTTTGTAAGTGAGTATGTGAATTATTGTTTAAGGAAAAATATTACAGTGTTTACATTTTTCAGTTTACTAGTTTCAAATCTTCATTTTCTATGTATATAAAATTGTATGTTCTCTTTATCTCGAATGACATAAAACAGTAATATCATCAGAATCAGGGTGGTTTCAATTTCAGCACTGTCATTGTTCACACTTTTCATATCTTGTTCACTTTTAAGTACAATCATCAAAAAATTATTTTTATTTCTTGTCCTAGTTAATCTTGATTCCTTTCAGCACAACACAGTAGGTTGCATGTTAAATTTAAAACATTTTCTTTGCATTTTTTTGTATATATTATTTTCTCAGTGCATCATTATGTAACAACAATTTCACTTTTGAGATATACAGTAAAAATAAATGAAATCACATGTTTTCTTTATCAAGGGAAATGTATGGTTAATACCCTATGTCTTTTAGATAATTGTGCAAGCGCAATAAGACATAACTGATTGAATCTGATTTTCTATTGTATAATTGTTTTTTATGTGCTTTTTACTTTTTTCATGTGGATTACCCTCAGAAAGAGACTACTTGTCTTTTCTTAAATGAAGCCTTTACATTTCTTGTCTACGAAAGGAATTTACTGCTTGACAAAAAGTTCGTGAACTTCATACAAATTAAGATTGGTGTAAAAGGCCATCCCCACAAATGTTGTTTGGTCTAGAATTATAATGGAAAATAAAAAGCTTGCTAGGAGAATAAAATAGGTTTTCAATTGTCCAAGTACAACATAATATTACTGAAGCATTTCAAAGTTTAGGCCATAAGAATCATCCTTTTTTAAACATCGATTGCAAATAATTTTGAAAATTTAGAATTCTTGGTCATTAACATTATTGTCTACTACAATGTCATCCAGTGTATCATTGTCAATGTTCATATGTTCTTTCAAGTATTTAATATTATCATCATCCTCATCTTGACTTGCATCATCTTCATCATCATTGAAATTTGACTATAGACCATCTATATTGTTACCAGATGTATTTGGATCATCATTTTCTATACCATCCATATTGTTGTCTTCCATAACATCATCTAACTCTGGATTGTTGTCTTCTTGTGCGTGAACATAACCATCTTCAACATCATCATGGATGTCAATTTCTTCGATGTTCTCTAATCCCTCTCTCTCATTTTGTTGGCCATCATTTTTTTGCTCAGTATCCACTAATGCATCGTCAAATACATGCCTTAATCTTGGATCATAATGTATGACAAATATCCATTTCGGGTCCAAAATATCTTCATAGAAAAATACTTGCACATGAAGGACATACATATATTAGACATTATATAAATTGTATGAACATATATACATCAATTGAATAATGGAACATTATTTTATAGACTACCTTTTTTATACAATAATTGCTATAAAATACAATTTTGACAACATAGTTTATAAAACATCAGTCCACACTCATTTATTATTCTTTGGTTTTCTGCCCTTAAGAACATCCTTAGGGAGACCTTGTTCTTCCCTCTTCTTTCGTGCAGGAGTGTGTTTTAAGAAGGGATAATCAATCAATAACTCATCCCCAATGGTAAGGTCCATAATAGCCTCAACCATTATCAATCTATCAACATCTCTTTCTGTATCTCCATCTTTATCATTTATAACCTCAACAAATTGACAATTCGGTCTTACAATAGGGTCCCTTCCCTTACTACTATTTATAAATCCTGCGATATTTTTGTGTGTGTGTATGCATGTCCATATATACATAAGATGACCTTTATTAATTTATTTTACACTTTCTAATTGGAGATGATGTGTATACATATTCAAATTTAGACCATATGCTGACATGCTAGGCTTATATTCTGCTAGCCTTCTCCATTCACCACTGTAATATGATGGACCATAATATGGAATTAATCTCCTAGTGGTTTGTTTTGAATTGTTTCTATGCTTGGATCCCACATGTAGATTTTGGACAATAAAGAGGCCTAGATTCACACCATGAATATTGGAGGGTCGTATCATGTAGTTGTATCCCCAAAATTGAAACACCTCGTATACTCTAGGTAGTTGTTGATCACTAGGCCAAGCGCAATATAGTCGACAGATCAAATGACTCTTTGTAAATTGATCTCAAACTCAAGGGCAAGTCATCATCTCCATCACATTCATTCTCATAGGGTATGTAGTCCACCTTCCCCTTGTCTTTAAGCAAATTATGCATCTTCACACCAGTTCTTGTTCTATTACTTGTTTTCATCAATTCCTCATCTTCCAAGCTGGTATATTGGCATATATTTTTGTTAGATGTATCATCTGATAAATAATCAATGCCCTCTAGGCTGGAAGTCGGTGATCTAGGAAACTTTAAACCAAAAACTTTATCCTGCAAGTATCCATTAAGAAAAAAATAGTTATTTAAATAATATAAAACAATGTTTAAACGAAGTATACATGTTATTTATATCAAATTGGAAAATTCCTCACCACAATTCCTATCGGATTTGAATCGATTGTAGGAGGAATACTACTGACTGGAAGCTCATCACATATGTAATTTCTTTGTATAATCACTCATTTGAATTGTTTCTTTCCACGACATACAGAACATCCACAAACAACAATTTTCTCAAAATATTCATCTCATGTACTATAGTCTTGACCTACCTCTTCTTCAGTGCAATCATTTGTTGTGTTTGTATTATCCATTGTCATATCCTCTTCCACCCACTGTCATCTATGTGATTTAACAGTTTTAGGTCCACATCCATGTATATATCTTGTTATTTTGCTAGTTGAACGCTTAGGCTTTACATTTGCTCCAATCTCCATCTAAAATAATCAGCAACATGCATTAATTTATGTCAAGATTGGATAATGCATTATAAATTTCAATAATACTATGAAAAAATATGGATGTATCAAAAAATTCTATCAGATCATTTTTTCATAAGTTAAGTCAAAATTTGAGTACCTGATGTCCCGCTTCATCCATTGTGTCCTCATTTGATATGACATGATATGTTTCCATGGCCTCATCTCACCCCTATAATACACAACATAGTAAATAAAACAAAAAACCTCACTTTAGTCATATATTTGACATATTGTGATCCGGAGGACAATTTTTCAGTGAAAATTGAAGTGTTTCCAATGCTCTAGATATCAGCTTCATCAGAAAGAGAACGACGTCCTGGTTCCAACGCAACTTGAACGGGGCGAAAAGGACTCCGTTCGTGCAAGTTACGGCCAGTCAAACTTCCAGTCAAACTGGGTTCAAGGGCGTCCAGAAGGCGAAAAAAATAATCATCTCGGAAATCGATGGAAGCAACATCATCGCGAAGAGTTCGTTGAGACGATTCCGACGGTGTTCGTTTCATCGAAATCCGACATCGCATGCTCAAGATACAAGCAGTCAAAGTTTTGAGTTGACTTTCTAGCTGATTGTACGGATGATGACGTCAGCATACCGTCCGTACTGTACGGAATCCATATGGACGAATTCGGCCGAGGCACGTGGCAAGTGACTCATCTGTACGGACCAATCATATGTTGACACGTGACATCCGTACGGATGACGTGGCATCAGACGTGGCAAATTCTGGCGAATGGTGTTTTGACACGTGGCATCGTGCAGTCGCGCTGCTTTGATCGGCGAATAAGTTTGTTTTAACAAAAAAATATTCGACGGGTTTGAACCCGTGATCTTCGGCCACCGAGCGAAGGGCTTAACCGTTGCGCCCGGAACGACTATCAATTATAGTGTGGGTGAGTTTTGTTTTATTGTTTATATTTGTTGGATATGGGTGGTAAAACGTGGCCGGCGGGATTGGAACCGCCAACCACCCTTCTAACAAAACTTTTTATCACCGGTAGGCCGCGTGATAAGTCTTAGACGTATACCGGCCATGTTCTATTTGTTATGGTACTGTTGGCCGAGCCATATCAAAATGGCTTAATCAAGCCAAAACAAACAAAACGCCCAAAACAACCTATAACCAAAAGATTGCAGAGAGCAAAATAGACCTGATACGAGCTGATCAGGGAGGATATGCAATTAATTTTATGGTTAAGCCATATTAGGCAAGTTTTTTGTATAAAAGGAGGGGTATAGACCTTGTTTTGAGAAGTCCAGGTTGAGATAGCAGGAGAATGCTCGAGAGTTCTTGAAGACATTTCTGCATATCAGAGTACTGTCATGCTGCTGAATGCTTGAAGGAGATAGTCTTGAAGCCATTGTAATTGAATTTGGAGCTAATCGGATCGGTCCTCCATTGGAGAGGGACCCGGAGACGTAGTCCTTAGGGACGAACTCCGTTATCAACTTTGGTTTCGTCTCTCTATTTCTTCTCTCTTTTCTTTCTCAGTTTATCTTGGAATTTATTTAATTATGTTATGTTCATTATTCATTTGAGCATTTAATTTGTAATCACTTAAGTTAAACGTTGTAATAATTGATCTTTTATGTTTAAGCATTCTGTAAGCAACTAGTCCTAGATCCTTAAATAGATCAAGTTGGTATCAGAGCTATGTATGTGGCTTGTATTGCAATTTGAATGCTAACGAGATCCAGGTTGCAACGAGGCGAAGGAGAACTTGAAGAATACAATCCAGAAATCGAAAGACGAAGAATTAATCAACCGTCACAGATGGAAGCAAAAGAAGGTGGACAAAGTTTAGAGCTTAGTGTCAAGGATTTCCAAAAGCTATTTCTTGACATGAAGGCAATGGTGGATGAACTGTATGCAGAAAAGAAGAAGCATGAAAAGGGAGGTTCTTCAAAGCACAAGAAGCAGGAAGATCAGAAAGACACAGAGGGGAAAGTTCCAGAAATTCCTTCTCCTCCTTCTACTCCCCCTTCTTCTCCTCCTTCTTCTCCTCCTTCTCCTTCTCCTTCTTCTAATGTAAATCCATTTAAGAGCAAATCTAAGCCTGTAATTAAGCTTGATGTAAAATTTGAGTTACCTAAATACTGTGGGGAGTTAAATGCTGAGAAGTTAGACGATTGGGTCCAACAAGTAGAAGTATACTGTAGGATACAAGGCCTAGTAGAAGATGCTTCTAGGATTCAATTAGCAACTCTCCGGTTGGGAGGTACAGCTCTCACCTGGTGGGAGAGTAAAACTCGTGAAGAAATTGCTCGCCATGGTCAAGTTAACATGTCTTGGATGGAGTTTGTTGCTGCCCTTAGGAAACAATTCTACCCTTTAGGTTACATGCAACAGTTAACCATGAATTGGCAAACCTTTAGGCAAGGTAAGGGGCAGTCTGTCCAGGAGTATACGCATGAGTTTAGGAAATGGGCCATTGCTCTAAATGTTCCCTTGTATACCCAAGACACACTACTTAAGTATATTGGTGGTTTACATTCTTACCTTAGGCACACTATTTTGATGTTGAGTCCCAACAATCTAGACGAGGTGTCTGTTCAAGCTACTCATTTAGAGTCTAGGGGTAAGAATGCATTTAGTGATAACTTTTCTAAGAAGCCATCTAAGTTTGAGGGTAAGTCTAAAGGGAAAGAAAAAGACAAAGATAAAGGCAAAGGGAAGAAGACAGCTACAGCTAAGAAAGAGGGTGAGAAACCCACATGCTCCCATTGCAAGAAAGAGGGGCATGATGATTCAAGATGTTGGAAGCTTCATCCTGAGTTGAGGCCGAAAAGATATGGAGGTAATAAAGGCAAGCAAAAGACTACTGCAGTGATTCAACAGGATCTTGGTTCTGACTCCGGAGATGAGACAAAGATTGTTGCTACCGGAATCCAAGGTAAAGGGAAAGGTATATCTCTCTCATCTGATGCAAGTTTTTCTAATGCCAGTGCAAGTACAAGTAAAGAATCTTCTCCTAAGGTTGATAAGCAAAGAAATGAATTGTTTCATATTCGTGTTGTAACAAAACACACTAAGATTGATACTCTGTTTGATACGGGTTCACAAGTCAACTTAATATCTGAAGAAGTTGTAAAGAAACTTAATTTGGCTACAACACCTCATCCAAAACCATATCCACTCGGATGGGTTTGCGATGATGCTCAACTACAAGTAACTAAACAATGTAAATTGAGATTTGCTATCACTGCAAACTTTGTAGATGAGGTAGAAGTCGATGTGGTCCCTTTGGATATTTGTGGGCTTGTGTTAGGGAGTCCTTATCTTTATGACAAAAAAGCAATCTTTTATAGGGGGGAAAATAAGTATCATCTTTTTAAAGATGGGGTAGAATACATTGTACGGGCACATAAGGTGAAGACTAATCTTACACTAGTTAATGTTGGTCAAATGAAGAGGTTGGTCAACTCAAGTAAAAACTTTGTGCTAATGCTTGTAAAAGCCAAAGAAGATGATAAATCTGAGGCATTCAAGGGGTGTGACCCAAAACATAAAAATGAAATGGTCAAGGTTATTTCCGCTTATGATGACATGTTTCAGGAACCGAAGGGGTTGCCACCCAAGAGAGAGATACAGCATGAAATCCAGTTACAGCAGGATGTGCCACTTCCTAATATCGGCATGTACCGTTTATCAGTTATGCAGAATGAGGAAATTAAAAAGCAAGTTCAAGAGTTGGTGGAAAAGGGAGTTATTCATCCTAGTACTTCTCCTTGTGGTTCTCCAATTGTCTTGGTTCCAAAGAAAGATGGAACTTGGAGGATGTGCATCGACTACCGCGCCTTGAACAAGATAATGGTAAAGAACAGGTATCCTCTTCCCAGAATAGATGATTTACTTGATCAGTTAAAACATGCAGTTTACTTTACTAAGTTAGATTTGAGAAGTGGTTATCATCAGATAAGAATTGCAGAAGATGATATCTGGAAGACTGCATTTAAGACAAAACAGGGACTGTTTGAATGGTTGGTTATGCCTTTTGGGCTTTGTAATGCACCAGCTACTTTTATGAGAGTCATGAATGATGTCTTTCGTCCTTTCATTGATGATTTTGTCATAGTCTATCTAGATGATATCCTTGTATTCAGTCGAACTTGGAAAGATCATGTAAGTCATGTAAAGAAAGTCTTTGATGTATTGAGAAAAGAAAAATTGTATGTAAAGATGTCTAAATGTGAATTTGCTAAGACATCCTTAGTGTACTTAGGCTATGTCGTAGGGAGTGGTCAATTGAAAGTAGACCCTGCGAAGGTCGAAGCTATTGTAAAATGGCCTAAGCCAAGTACAGTCACAGAGGTCAGAAGTTTCCTAGGTGCAGTTCAGTACTGGAGAAAATTTATTGCTAATTTCTCTTATATAGCATCACCATTGCATGCATTAACCAGTACAAAGGCAACTTTTCAGTGGGGAGGTCCACAACAGAAGGCTTTCGACACTTTGAAGGGAAAGTTGAGCACCGCACCGGTTTTGGCCTTACCAGATCTACATCAACCATTTGAGATCGAGACAGATGCGAGTGGGTTTGCCATGGGAGCAGTACTCATGCAAGGAGGTAAACCAGTTTGCTACCACTCTGAAACTTTTTCAGGAGCAGTAAGTAACTATCCCACATATGATAAAGAACTTTATGCTTTAGTTCAGAGTGTTAAAAAATGGAAACACTACATAATGGGGAAAGAAACTGTAATCCACACTGATCACCAACCACTACAATACTTGCACTCACAAACTAAACTTCAACAAAGTAGGCACTTTCGGTGGATGGGTTTTCTACAACAGTTTCATTTGGTTATTAAGTATAAGAAAGGTACCCATAACAAGGTAGCAGACATGCTCTCTAGACCTCCTATGATGAATGCTTTGATAATCCTTCAGAATAGTTCTATGGTTCATGAAAGTTTTCAGGAACAATATGCTAATGATGAGAACTTTAAGGATATCTATACTGCTTTAATGAATGGTAAACATGTAGAAGAGAAAGATTATTATGTGCAAGATAAACTGTTATATCACTTGGGTAAATTATGTGTTCCAAAAGATGAACAAGCACAGGTGATTAGAGAAGCACATACCTCATTGATTGCAGGACACTTTGGGGTAAACAAAACATTGACTCAGCTGCAGAAATATTGTTATTGGCCTCGCATGCAAGAAACTGTAACCAAGTATATTAGAGGTTGTGTTATGTGTGCAACTAGTAAGCCTAGTAATAGGAAGTTGGGTTTGTACACACCTCTACCTGTACCTTCCCGTCCATGGGAAAGTGTGTCAATGGATTTTGTTGGGGGGTTACCTATGTCTAGGAAGGGACATGATTATTTGTATGTAGTAGTTGATCGGTTCAGCAAAATGTGTATCTTAATGCCATGTAAAAAGCAAGTCACTGCTGAACTGACAGCTCATTTGTACTTTCAATTTGTATGGGTTCATTTTGGGTTACCTACTTCTATTATATCGGATCGAGATTCTCGATTCTTGGGGAAATTTTGGTCAACTTTGTGGGGACTCATGGACACCAAGCTGAAGAAGAGTACAGCCTTCCATCCGCAGACCGACGGGCAGACAGAGGTTGTAAACAGGACAGTTGTGCATCTACTCAGAGGTTACTGCAGTAAGCATCCTAAGTTGTGGGATGAGAGTCTTCATTATGTGCAGCATGCCTACAACCATGCAGCACACTCTTCTACTAAGAGGTCTCCTTTTGAGACTTGCTTTGGTTATGTGCCCAAGACACCGATGGATTTTGTTTTTGGCAAAGATGATGTTGAAGATGGACGCCATGATTCAGAGAAGGCTTTGAAGTTCATCCAAAAAGTCCAAGCAATTCATCAGGCAGTGGAAGCACGGTTGGAACAGAGCCAAGCAAAATACAAGGTTCGCCATGACAAGCATCGCACTGATCATCATTTTCAGGTTGGAGACAGAGTTTGGTTACATATCAGCAAGGAAAGGATGCAAGGTGAAGGTAAAAAGCTTAAGCCAATTAGATATGGTCCTTTTGAGATCCTTGAGAAGATTGGTACTAACGCCTTCCGCCTCAATCTTCCTCCATACATGCATATTTACTCGGTTGTCAATGTTGAGAATTTGAAACTGTATGAGCCTCCAATGATCCTAGATGAGGTCACGGACATTCAGGTTCCATCAGTTGATGACCTTTCACCAGAGTACATGTCAGAGTTGCCAGAAGATGTTATTCTCGACAGGAATGTCAGAACTTCACGAAGAGGAAATGTTGAGTACCTCAGAGTGGGCCTGAAGGGAATGCATCCAAGCAAAGCAAGATGGATGGAGATTGGTAAAGTGAGGGAACTTTACCCTCACTTACTTTCCAAGTAATCAAGCTTTCGGAGGTCCTAAAGCTCTCCAGTGGGGAGGCCTGATCCGGAGGACAATTTTTCAGTGAAAATTGAAGTGTTTCCAATGCTCCAGATATCAGCTTCATCAGAAAGAGAATGACGTCCTGGTTCCAACGCAACTTGAACGGGGCAAAAAGGACTCCGTTCGTGCAAGTTACTTCCAGTCAAACTGGGTTCAAGGGCGTCCAGAAGGCGAAAAAAATAATCATCTCGGAAATCGACGGAAGCAACATCATCGCGAAGAGTTCGTCGAGACGATTCCGACGGTGTTCGTTTCGTCGAAATCCGACATCGCATGCTCAAGATACAAGCAGTCAAAGTTTTGAGTTGACTTTCTAGCTGATTGTACGGATGATGACGTCAGCATACCGTCCGTACTGTACGGAATCCATATGGACGAATTCGGCCGAGGCACGTGGCAAGTGACTCATCTGTACGGACCAATCATATGTTGACACGTGACATCCGTACGGATGACGTGGCATCAGACGTGGCAAATTCTGGCGAATGGTGTTTTGACACGTGGCATCGTGCAGTCGCGCTGCTTTGACCGGCGAATAAGTTTGTTTTAACAAAAAAATATTCGACGGGTTTGAACCCGTGATCTTCGGCCACCGAGCGAAGGGCTTAACCGTTGCGCCCGGAACGACTATCAATTATAGTGTGGGTGAGTTTTGTTTTATTGTTTATATTTGTTGGATATGGGTGGTAAAACGTGGCCGACGGGATTGGAACCGCCAACCACCCTTCTAACAAAACTTGTTATCACCGGTAGGCCGCGTGATAAGTCTTAGACGTATACCGGCCATGTTCTATTTGTTATGGTACTGTTGGCCGAGCCATATCAAAATGGCTTAATCAAGCCAAAACAAACAAAACGCCCAAAACAACCTATAACCAAAAGATTGCAGAGAGCAAAATAGACCTGATACGAGCTGATCAGGGAGGATATGCAATTAATTTTATGGTTAAGCCATATTAGGCAAGTTTTTTGTATAAAAGGAGGGGTATAGACCTTGTTTTGAAAGTCCAGGTTGAGATAGCAGGAGAATGCTCGAGAGTTCTTGAAGACATTTCTGCATATCAGAGTACTGTCATGCTGCTGAATGCTTGAAGGAGATAGTCTTGAAGCCATTGTAATTGAATTTGGAGCTAATCGGATCGGTCCTCCATTGGAGAGGGACCCGGAGACGTAGTCCTTAGGGACGAACTCCGTTATCAACTTTGGTTTCGTCTCTCTATTTCTTCTCTCTTTTCTTTCTCAGTTTATCTTGGAATTTATTTAATTATGTTATGTTCATTATTCATTTGAGCATTTAATTTGTAATCACTTAAGTTAAACGTTGTAATAATTGATCTTTTACGTTTAAGCATTCTGTAAGCAACTAGTCCTAGATCCTTAAATAGATCATATTGATATCATGTTTTGGCTATCCTAATTTTCAAAATTTTCCCTTGATCATAGAATCACATTTAATCACCATTCTTGTGCATTTTCAACCAATAAGTTTGACCTCAGAGGCCTCATGGACAAAAAAATGACTTTATCTCCTCTATGTTGTAGCATTTCTGAATTCATAAACACCTTCCTCCTTTGGTTGAGGTTGCTTTCTCTTCTTACCTCTACTATATCTACAGATTTCGTTGTCTCATCTATTTCCACCCACTTTCCTCTCAACAATTTAGTATTTCTACATTGTCCACGTCCTCTCTCCATGGCCTCCTCTATGAATAAAAATGTCACCACATAATCTTTCACTGCACTACTGTTGAGAAGGAAAAAGAAACTTGTGGGACAGCGATAAAAATTTCTCTACCGCACCGAGCTGATGAAGGAGCCACGAGATAGTGGTGGTCACTGCACTACCACACGCCAATGGTAGAAGACTTGCGGGACTACGGGAGTCACCGCAACATCATTAGGAACAGAAGACTCATGTGTCACCATAGAAGATTTCACCACACTACCACCGAGAAGGATGAAGTACCTTGCGGGACTACGGTAAAAACCGCTCTACCGCACCGAGCTGATGAAGGAACCACGGGATAGCGGTGGTCACAAAAATAAGGCAAGAGTTAGAATTATTTCCAACACTCTGGATACTGTGGTACACAACAATGAAAATAGTCACTATACAGCAATGATAGGTGCTAAATTAGGTGCACTTGACGTCGCCTTATACATCCCAAATAGATTACTTTACTGACCAAAATTCGGTGCTAAAGTTGGCATTAACTAACGCTGACTAAAGCGTTGACTAATGAACCAAAATCAAAAATTTAAAACTTTCCCACGTGAAAGAAGAAATTAGACGACAAAAAAGGGAAAAATGTCATGCGAAGGAAGAGAACAGGGCGCTACCAACAACTAATGAGAATTTTGATTTAGTTTGCGACACCATAGGTAAGGTTACAATTTTTTTTCTTCGTTGAATTCATGATTATTTACTGCTCTTTGTATTGCATTTGAATTCGTGATTGTTTACTGGTTTGTTGCCTAACCAGGCTAGGAAACCTCTAAATTGTCCCATCATTATAAATTGTAAAACCTTTGAGAAACCAACAAAAAATTTTACCCTACCCATTTGAGCTTTGGCTCAAAATATTATAGCACAAAGTGAGGATGCCTCCGTATTCTTTCCCTAACCTGGGTATCAAGGAAATAGTGAACTTCTTGGCAAATCTGGGAATTGAGTCGGTCACTATTGAGAAACTGCTGAAAATAAATGTAGAAACCACTTGGTTTTGCCCAGTCACGCCATAGTCACCGATGCCATGAAAAATTCATGCAATATTACATTATGAAAGAGTTTTCATGATAAGCTTATCAACACTGAGCAAATTGAGCGAACATATTTTCCCTAGGTTATCAACACTAAGCAAACCCAATGAACATATTTTCCCACAAAACAAAACTTTCATACCACAAATTGGACGAAAAACTTTCATACCTGATAGTGTGTACTTCATTTTCCTCCACAGATTGGACGAAAATAATTTTCCCTAGGTCACCTCAAAATGTCAAGCAATGGAGGGAAGCAAGCATTGTCAGCAAACTCTATCCACAATGAGGTAATTCATTGTCAACTTATAGATTTGTAAATGTTTCCATTGTTTCTTTGAATTTTAATTTTTAGTTTTTTATTTCAAAATTTAAAAGAAGAAATCTAATTTTTAAAAATATATATATATAGGGACATGAGACTAACAAAGATAAAGAGGAATTGGCTTCCATATTGGGGGTAGAGGCAATGAACAAATTGGTTAATGTGGACTGGATAACACATTCCAGATACATAGAAAAACAGTCCGGTAACGCCCTTCAAACATTGCAAACAAATCAATTGTGTCAAAGGGAGTCAATTGATTCCCCAACCAGTCCTGGATCAAGCAAAAGATCTAGGAGGAAATCAGTGACAGTAAACTCTAAGAATGTGGAACAGGGAGCAGAGACTTCCACTCCTGGGACACAGACTTCTTCCACCACGCCATGTTTTCAATTTTTCATTGGTAGCTACAATACAAGGATAGAATACGAGGTGGTTTCATGGGAAGTCCAAATAACGGATGTTGGGAAAATGTTTGTGAATAGGTTGAAGGAATCATGCCTTCAACAATTCAAAGACCATCTACATTTTCCATTCTCAAAGATACCCATGCACCTAAAAAAAAAGTTATCCATGACATGGAGAATGAATTTGGCATAGGTTCGTCTGTAAAGAAGATAAAGCTATGAATGTCTCAAAACTACTAGAGATTTCGGTGCAACCAAATAAAGAAGATAAAAAAAATCCCTCCTGAGCTAAGGCAGAAAAAAATGCCAATTGATGTAAGTGTGAAAGTATGGAAAGAGCTTGTAAAAGCATATAAGAAGTCTGATGCACAGAGGAAGTCTGGTGAGGAGAGTACAGAGGCATTTGAATTTTCTCATAAGATTATATCAAATTTATTACACAATATTTAAATTTTATTTGTGCATAGTTAAATTGAATTAGTATATGTTTCAGGACAAGGCCTCCAAGGCTAGGATTGAGAAACTTCATGCCACGCATCGCATTGGCCAGAAACGTTTACAGGCCTTGATCTGTACATTTGTAAGTATATTTAATATGTTAAATGATATTTTTTTTATTTCCTTGGAAAAAGTAAATGATTGCATATTAATTAGTTTAACTAGTTCATGTGCCATGTTTTAACAGGAGGAGAAATATGGTTGCCATCCAAAGAAATTTGAAAAGAATATGTTACAAAACAAAAAGTGGAATGATTTTGTAATCTGGATAGAGAATGAGGTATCAATAGTTGAGTTTCAATAACTTAGTTGGATATTGTTGTGTTAATATGTCAATTTTCATCTCTTGTGTTGAGTTGTTTATTGATGCATATTATGAGAAAATAGAGCTCGAATCTTATGATTATAAGATGATCGTTTATGTGCATGAATAAATAGTAGAAGGATGTATATGAACTCAATTCATATGACTTTATGCCTCTAGGTAGGCATTCCTCTTGAATCTCTAATATCAAGTGCTCGAGACTTCCCTGTAGCTTTTACCTTTCGTTGTCGCCTTTCCTCTTCACTGTTAGACTCGTCTCCTTTTTCCTTATCTGCATTTCTAGCTTCAGCTTCTAAATCACCCCATGTTTTACCTTCCTCCTCTTCAAAATCTTCTTCTTCTTCTTCGTCCTCCTCTGACTCCAAAAGAGATTCATCTTTTGAACCTTCCTCATCTGATTTTGATTCCTCTTCTACATTAGAGGGTTCATATCCTTGATCTGACTCTTCTGAATTATCAAAATAGAAATCACTAGCTTCCATATTCAAAAATTCCCAACCAACATCTTTAATAAATTTATCTAGATCATCAGTAATACTCTTCAAAATTGGCTGCCAGTTCAAGTTCATTTTTCTTTCATAATACTTTGTATCCGTGGAGTTCAGCCATTCCTTGATGCCATCAAGTGAAGATTGAGGAATGGAATACATGTGGAGTACATCCCAATTGAAGTCTTTGAAAACAATATCCATATCAAATGCCTTTTTCCCAAGTCCTACTTTCTCAAGGTTAACAATCTCAATCTCACTAATAGCAATTACTAAGAAAGGTAATTCCACCAACTCTACCAAACAGTTTATCATAGGAACAATAAAAGCAGAGGTTCTGAAAGGAACTCCATAAAAACCAAGCTCTCTAAATGGTATATCAAACTCTAGTTAAAAATATTTTAGATGAGGCTACTCCCATAGCTCTCTTACTCGCTTGACAAATCCTTGAAACTTTGTATTGATTTTATTTTTCTTGTCCCTCTCTTGTTGTTCTTCCTCAATTTCATCAGGATCATACATTGACCTTCTTGCCCCTCCTAAAGTTTGGACCACATCCATTACCTCCACATAAAACTAGACATCCTTGGTCTTCTCGGTTCCCATGCCATGATATGGTTATGCAAATGAAAATGAAGCAAAGTAATCATCTCCTTCTTCACTGGCTGGAAGAATGCATGCTTAATATTTTGATACATGATATCAGCTCTCTTCTGCTCTCATGGTTGAATACCGAAATCTAGTATGGTGGTCCTCTAGAGTTCCAGTCATCTTTCTTCCTCTTCCACCAAATGTTGGCTTGATCCACCCATCTGCCAAACTAATTGGCTTTGTTTTTGAAAGCTGAAGTTTCTCCTGAGTCACCAATGTAGCTCTCTCTACCTTTTCAGACTCTTTCATTGCTACAAATCATCTCTAGGATTTAATCATTTGTACCACATGGTTGATGTGCTTTGAATCCTTGCATCTAAAGGAAATTTCATTAACATAAATACTGCTAGGGAATTTCAATGTTGCCATTGTAGTTGGCATTATATCCGATACCTGCAACATTGAAAATTATCCTTATATAATAATTCCCTCCATCTTGTTAATTGGCTTGTAACACTCTTGATGGTGGCTACATGAAATCTGATTTTGATTCCTCTTCTACATCAAAGGGTTTGTATCCTTGATCTGACTCTTCTGAATTATCAGAATCAGAATCACTAGCTTCCATATTCAAAAATTCCCAACCAACATCTTGAATAAATTTATCTAGATCATTAGTAATACTCTTCAAAATTGGCCGCCGGTTCAAGTTCATTCTACTTTCATAATACTTTATATCCATGGATTTTAGCCATTCCTTAATGCCATCAAGGGAAGATTGAGGAATGGCATCAATGCAGAGTACATCCCACTTGAAGTCTTTGAAAATAATAGCCATATCAAATGCCTTTTGCCCAAGTCATACTCTCTCAAGGTTAACAATCTCAATCTCACTAATAGTAATTACTAAGAAAGGTAATTCCACCAACTCTACCAAATAGTTTACCGTAGGAACAATAAAAGTAGAGGCTTTGAAAAGAACTCCATGAAAACCAAGCTCTCTAAATGGTATATCAAACTCTAGTTCAAAATATTTTAGATGAGGCTGCTCCCATAACTCTCTTACTCGCTTGACAAATCCTTGAAACTCTGTATTGATTTTATTTTTCCTATCCCTCTCTTGTTGTTCTTCCTCAATTTCATCAGGATCATACATTGACCTTCTTGCCCCTCCTAAATTTTGGACCACATCCATTACCTCCACATAAAACTGGACATACTTGGTCTTCTTGGTTCCTACGCCATGATATGGTTATGCAAATGAAAATGAAGCAAAGTAATCATCTCCTTCTCCACTGACTGGAAGAATGCATGCTTAATGTTTTGATACATGATATCAAATCTCTCTTCTGCTCTCATGGTTGAATACTAAAATCCAGTATGGTGGGCCTCCAGAGTTTCAGTCATCTTTCTTCCTCTTCCACCAAATGTTGGCCTGATCCACATGTCTTCCAGCCTAATTGACTTTGTTTTTTAAAGCTGAAGTTTCTCCTGAGTCACCAATGTAGCTCTCTCTGCCTTTTCAGACTCTTTCATTGCTACAGATTGTCTTTGGGCTTTAATCATTTGTACCACATGGTTGATGTGCTTTGAATCCTTGCATCTAAAGGAAATTTCCTTAACATAAATACTACTAGGGAATTTCAATGTTTCCATTGTAGTTGGCATTAAAGTTAGTACCTACAACATTGAAAATTATCCTTATATAAGAGTTCCCTTCATATTGTTAATTGGCTTGTAACACTCTTGATGGTGGCTACATGAAATCTGATTTTGATTCCTCTTCTACATCAGAGGGTTTGTATCCTTGATCTGACTCTTCTGAATTATCATAATCAAAATCACTAGCTTCCATATTCAAAAATTCCCAACCAACATCTTCAATAAATTTATCTGGATCATTAGTAATAGTCTTCAAAATTGGTCACCAATTCAAGTTCATTCTCCTTTCATAATACTTTATATCCATGGAGTTCAGCCATTCCTTGATGCCATCAAGGGAAGATTGAGGAATGGCATCAATGCGGAGTACATACCGCTTGAAGTCTTTGAAAATAATATCCATATCAAATGCCTTTTGCCCAACTCATACTCTCTCAAGGTTAACAACCTCAATCTCACTAATAGTGATTACTAAGAAACGTAATTCCACCAACTCTACCAAATAGTTTACCATAGGAACAATAAAAGTAGAGGCTTTGAAAGGAACTCCATGAAAACCAAGCTCTCTAAATGGTATATCAAACTCTAGTTCAAAATATTTTAGATGAGGCTGCTCCCATAGCTCTCTTACTCGCTTGACAAATCCTTGAAACTCTGTATTGATTTTATTTTTCTTGTCCCTCTCTTGTTGTTCTTCCTAAATTTCATTAGGATCATACATTGACCTTCTTTCCCCTCCTAAAGTTTGGACCACATCCATTACCTCCACATAAAATTGGACATCCTTGGTCTTCTTGGTTCCCATGCCGTGATATGGTTATGCAAATGAAAATGAAGATCTCCTTCTCCACTGGATGGAAGAATGCATGCTTAATGTTTTGATACATGATATCAGCTCTCTTCTGCTCTCATGGTTGAATACCAAAATCCATTATGGTGGGCCTCCAGAGTTCCAGTCATATTTTTTCCTCTTCCACCAAATGTTGGCCTAATACACACATCTGCCAACCTAATTGACTTTCTTTTTGAAATCTGAAGTTTCTCCTGAGTCACCAGCGTACCTCTCTTTTCCTTTTTATATTCTTTCATTGCTATAGATCATCTCTCGAATTTAATCATTTGTACCACATGGTTGATGTGCTTTGAATCCTTGCATCTAAAGAAAATTTCTTGAACATAAATGTTGCTAGGGAATTTCAATGTTTCCATTGTAGTTGACATTAAAGTTAGTACCTACAACATTGAAAATTATCCTTATATAAGAATTCCCTCCATCTTGTTGGCTTGTAAGACTCTTGATGGTGGCTCCATGAAATCTGATTCTAATTCCTCTTCTACATTAGAGGGTTCATATCCTTGATCTAACTCTTTTGAATTATCAGAATCAAAATCACTAGCTTCCATATTCAAAAATTACCAACCACTATCTTCAATAAATTTATTTGGATCATCAGTAATACTCTTCAAAATTGGTCGCCAGTTCAAGTTCATTCTACTTTCATAATACTTTATATCCATGGAGTTCAGCCATTCCTTGATGTCGTCAAGCGAAGATTGAGGAATGGCATACATGTAGAGTACATCTCGCTTGAAGTCTTTGAAAACAATAGCCATATCAGATTCCTTTTTCCCAAGTCCTACTCTCTCAAGGTGAACAATCTCAATCTCCCTAATAGCGATTACTAAGAAAGGTAATTCCACCAACTCTACCAAACAGTTTACCGTAGGAACAATAAAAGCAGAGGCTTTGAAAGGAACTCCATGAAAACAAAGTTCTCTAAATGGTATACCAAATTCTAGTTCAAAATATCTTAGATGAGGTTGCTCCCATATCTCTCTTACTCGCTTGACAAATCCTTGAAACTCTGTATTGATTTTATTTTTCCTATCCCTCTCTTGTTGTTCTTCCTCAATTTCATCAGGATCATACATTGACCTTCTTGCCCCTCCTAAAGTTTGGACCACATCCATTACCTCCACATAAAATTGGACATCCTTGGTCTTCTTGGTTTCCACACCGTGATATGGTTATGCAAATGAAAATGAAGCAAAGTAATCATCTCCTTCTCCATTGGCTGGAAGAATGCATGCTTAATGTTTTGATACATGATATCCTCTCTCTTATGATCTCATGGCTGAATACTGAAATCCATTATGGTGGGCCTCCAGAGTTTCAGTCATCTTTCTTCCTCTTCCACCAAATGTTGGCCCAATCCACAAGTCCGTCAGCCTAATTGGCTTTGTTTTTTAAAGTTAAAGTTTCTCCTCACTCACCAGTATTAGCTGTAACTTTTTTAAAAATTTATTATGGTATGTGCACTTTGATATGATGTAATATGATTATGGTTTCATCTCATATGTTGTAATATTAGATATATAACAGAAAAATAAATTATTGCATGAAATAAATAATAACTTTTCATTCTAAATGTTTTTTTTTGTAGAACACTAGTCTTCCATAAGATCAAGATGATCCTCAAAATGATATAGATTCACAAAATATTGGTTCTTCTTGTGTAGATCACATGGTAGAGGATGGTGATGACATAGATACAGAAGACACCGAGGACGATGACAATGATGATGACAATGACAACGACGACGACGACAATGATGATAATGATGATGATCATGATGGTGATGATGATGATGAGACAATTGGTGGTAGTAACCAGTGACATTCATGATCATATAGATTGCATCATGGATCATTGTTGATATATCATTATGATGACTCTTTTCATGGTTACTATCATATGTATCATTTTCACGGCCTACAGTACTATATTATTGAGTTGTATCATATTGACATGTATAATTTTTCACTATATCATTTGGAAATGTATCATCTTGACTTGTATTAGTTTGAGTTACATAATTTATCAATTTTATTTATATCATTTGTACATGTATCATTTTAAAACGTTTATTTAATGTTTTACTCTGCAAGTTAAGGTGCCTCTGGTTTTTGTCGTTTGTTGTGGAATTTTGGTGGGTAATGACAATGAACAATAGATGTACTTTTTATCTTTACAAGCAATACAAAAAATTTGTGTTATCGACCCCAAAAAAATTAATTATCTTGTTATTTAATCATATCAGTTAAATAATTAAATTACTTACTCTATAATCATATGAGTTATTTAAGAGGCACGATATATTTAACTAATTAAATTGAAATAAAACATATTAAATTAATAAATGGAAGCAAAACAAGAAGCATTTTTAGAAGTTAAAAAGGAAGCAACAATGGAAGCCAAACTAGAAGCAATCTTAGAAGAAAAATTGAAAGCAAAATCGGAAGCAAACCTAGAAGCAAAACTAGAAGTAAAACTGGAAGCAAACATGGAAGCAAACTTGGAAGCAAAACTAGAAGCAAAATTGGAAGCAAAACCGGAAGCAAACCTGGAAGCAAAATCGGAAGGAAAACAGGAAGAAAACTTGGAAGCAAAACTGAAAGCAAACATGGAAGCAAAACTAGAAGCAAAACCGAAAGCAAAACTTGAAGCAAAATCGGAAACAAAAGAGGAAACAAAACCGGAAGCAAAAGTGGAAGCAAAATCGGAAGCAAAATTGGAAGCAAACATGGAAGCAAAACCAGAAGCAAAACTAGAAGCAAAAATGGGAGTAGACATAGAAGCAAAACCAAAAGCCAAATTGGGTGCTAATTTAGGCGTTATTTCCAACGTTATTTTCGATGCTAACAAAGGCGCTATTTTCGGTGTTATTTCCTGGAATTATTTTAAGTGCTAATGGGGGTGCTGTAATTTTCCGGTGCTAAGCCTGGCACAACGTCTAACGCCAAAGTTGACGCTAAGATGACCATGCCTGTTTGTGCCTGCCAAATCTCCCAATTCATGAACTAAAATACACTGAAATCCGGTGCTATTTTAGGCACTATTTTCCTGTTCTGTTGTAGTGAATCTACACAAGTTCTGGGATACCTTATCCATGTAGGCCTACTCCTCTGCCTTGATAATTCATCTGTTGAAAAAAAATATTTGCAATAGGATATGATTTACCTTGGAAATAAGGTGCTAATCCTTCTTTGCTCTGTTGTGAATCTTCAAATGTGATAGCTTCTTCATTGATAGGATCCTTCATATGTGGGATAACTTCCTGATTCATATCTTTGGTTTGATTCTACGAAATATAAAATTTTGATGACCCTTCAAGACATATTGATACTTATTTGACTGTTGCATACCCAATACTCTGTTGCTCAAGATTGTACATTATCTTTGTTGATTTCAAGATACTATGCTCCACATTTTCATACTTAATGTCTTCAATCTACCTAGAGGATGCTTCTAATTTAAATGCTTCTTCTTGATCAATTTTAGATATATCTATAGATTTTGTTGTGATTTGATCTTGTGTAAAGATGTTAAGAGTGGGTGACTCTTGTTCCTTGGTAATAATATCAAGAGTATGAGACTCTTGTTTTGGATGAATATCTTCTACATGTCCATTAGGAGTAAGCATCTCATAGGTAGATGTATGTGTGCTTGGCATATGGATGTGTTCTTCTTTTGGAAAACCTTGGATGTCTTGGAAGATATCTGCCAAGTCATTGTAGTATTTTGATGGTTGGGATTCTTGATCTTGGCTTTGTGTGGTATCATCTTCGATATGCTTTGGTTCACGCTCTTGACATGGATCAATTTCAAATAAGGGATTGCTTGTAAAGGATCCTTGGATTTCCTCAAAATGTGGACATATAGGTAATAACTCTTGGATTAGATCTTTTGCATTGAGTATAAGTGTTGGATTAAGAGTCTCTTGATCATCAATATGTACTACCATGAGATTGGATGATGTCAATATAGCTTGGACTGGATCATTTCTAGACTTGGGTGATTAAATTTGATCATTATTGGGACTAAATTCTTGATGTTTGTCCCCTTTCTCACTGGATGATGTAGAGACATTGTCAATTTGATCAGTGATAGATAGCTCTTGATCGTCGTTTTCAATATTGTCCACATTGTCATTGGTAGATGGCCCTTGAATGTCATCTTCAATAGCTATTTCTCCTTGATCAATAAGGTCTTGGATTAGATTTTTGAGTGTAACACATTTTGAAGTATCATGACCTTTGATTCTATGAAACTCACATCATTTGTACACTTTATACTCAAGGGGTTTAAAGTTTTTTTCACCATAAGTTGGATTGTTGTTGATTTTGATAAGTTCCTATTGTACAGTTTGTGCATGATTACCTCTAAAGTCTCTCCCAAAGGGGTGAATTTCCTTCTTAGTTGGTAATCTTTCCTCTGTGAATTTTCTTGATTGTTTTTCTCTTGATTTTGTAGAACTCCTTGATATTGTGTTTGAGGTACATTTTGATATTGCACTTTAGGTACAACTTGGTGTTGCAGAACTTCTTGATACTGCAATTGAGGTACATTTTGATATTGCACTTGAGGTACACCTTGATATTGCATTTGAGGTACACCTTGATATTACATTTGAGGTACACCTTGATGTTGTGGATTTTGTTCTAGCCATTGATGTTGTTGATTCACTTGATTTTGTGGTTGATGATTTTATTGCGGATATGAATCACTATTTATATGAGTGTCACGATGTTGTCGATATTGTGAACCATTTTTTGGAGGGTGTCCAAAGCATTGTCGATAAAGTTTGTCAACTTCTTTTTCAAGTGCATTTAGCTCAATTTTTTTTTAGTTTTGTTTCCACATTTCTTATTGTTGTTATGACTCTTGATAAGTTAGGTTTGGGTAATAGATCGACATGTTTTGGGGATATTTTGATACTCAATACCCTACCATAAGGTTACCTGGTTTATATCCTCATGGGTCTCTTCCTTCGCTTGTGGTTTTTACTGGTGGGATGTTGGTGTTGTTCTTACTTGCTTCCATTTTCTTTGTGTTGTGATCTTGTACTTGTCATAAACAACTTCCAAGATTTTATGAATGTTTTCATGAATCCTAGCCTATAGAAAGCATTGGCCTATTGGTGCAAAGTGTAGATAGAGATGTTCTAGTGTATTTTAGTCAGTGCAGTATCTTCTCAAGATGTACCCTTTGGAAAAAATAATTGTAGGGCAGTTCTTTGGAAGGAAGAGTATGGATTTCCGCTTAAGGAATTTTCTCTTGTTGGATCTAAGCATTTTTCTTTTTCCAAATAGTATGAGGGATGCATTTCTATTACAACACAGGCAGAGGTAACACGGGTCTTTTGGCTGCTATGTCTGCTTTCTCTTCCTCTTCATCTAAGATTTGTGTTGCATTTCCCCACTAGTTGGATGCTTCGTTCTTCTCAAATATGAAGGTTCTTAAACTGCTAATGATATCAATTTGTTCACCTTCTATGTGTGTGAGACTAGGTTGTAGGATTGGTGCTACAAGGTTCAATTGTTGAACTAGATTAGTCGGTCACCAAATGGTCATAAGGTGTAATGGTGTTGTGAGATGGTTGCTATGAAGCTCAAAACCCTAAGGTTTGAGTGTTGTTTTGGAATGGTGTTACTTTTAAAAAATTAAAATGTTGAAGGAACATGGTTGATATTTAACTTCCTTGTCTAGAGGATATGTTGTAGAAAAGTTGACTTGAACTATCTGCGAGTCCCAAGTAACTGTTGATATCTTAGACGTCTGAGTGAAGGAATGATCCCAATGGTTTGTTTTGACTTTGATTTCTAACAACTAGGATGGAAATAATGGATGAGGGAATAAATGACTTATCTGATTTTCCAATTATTTTATTCTAAAAATGATCCTATAAATAGCTTCGGTTTGTTTTTTCCAATTGTTAGCAGGATAGAGCAATAATGTTGGTTTCTGAGCAAAGGTGCTAATCTAAGAGAAAAAGCGGCCAAATTTATCAAGTGCATCCAAAAATGTGTCAAGTGTGCAGGTTTTTGAGAAGCAAGCGTGAACTAGAAAGACAAGTGCAACTTTTGTGTATTTTTTTCAAGTGTAATGACTACTCAGGAAAAAGCGATTTTTTTGGGAAACTGTGAGCATTTTGGTGGAAAGTGCATTGGTTTCTTAGAAGCAAATAAAAGCAAGTGTGTGGGTCTCGTAGCAAGTGCTCAGTTTCTGATGAGGGTGCAACCCAAGACACAGAAAATCACACAGAAAAACTAACAAATCTTATTATTTTCAAAGTATGAAATTCCTACATGCAGAGGATCTCAAATCCTCGAGTTTTGCAATACATGCAAATTACAGAAAGAAACTACAGAAATTCCCCTATTCGCAGCATGCGATCTTCTTTCCCCAAAAACTGCCTAAAAGAAATAGTAACTCGCCCATAAATAGCCCGTTTCTTTGTTTGGAGCCAAAAACGGGATTCAAATTATGCACCAACTTTCGGAAGCCCTAACTCAAGATCTAACCGTCAGATCTTCAATGATAATACCTTTTCGGAAAGCTCTCGCGAAGATCTCTTGCCGAAAAGTGGGGCCTAAAGGCTAACCACTTTCGTATTCCGCCAATTTTTCAGGCCCATCCGGAGCCTCTAAGTACCTCAAAATTAGCTCCGAAGATTTCATAAGGCAAAAAGCAGAAATTGAAACATGAATAACTTTTGAACCGGAAATGCTCTTGATCTGATTCTTTCACCAAAGTGTTTATTATTATGTCCTGAAGCTTCCCTTAAATTTTTGTCTCCTCACGCCTTCAAATTCATACCTGCTAAAAATAGCAGTTGAGCAGAAAAAAGCAGAAAAGCAGTTCTGAAAGTTGGGAATTCTTCTTCGACGAAAAGGGTATCCAGAAATGCAAAAACATCTACAAAAAAAAATCTAAATGAAAGTAAATATATTTTTGGGTGATGTAGGATTGCCCTTACACCACTGGATGCTCCTGCATCAGTTTCTATCAAATGTAGCTAATTTTCATCAATAAAGTTTCTGAGACAAAGAGAAAATGCAATGAATTTTTGGCACTTCTCGTAAAATGTGACAACTATATTGGAATTTTGTGCAAAGGAAATATGTGTGTGTTTTGTTTCCAATTTGAGCAATCTTTCTCCATATTTTTGCAAGTTTAGGTTGGTTTATTCCTTAATTTCTCTATGTTTGGAGTATGGCAAGTGATACAACAACACTTGGACTAACTCAAAAAGCATGGACTTGTGTTACCTTCATTTCTATAGCTTAAGTTGTGAAATCAGGACACCCAAGCCATAGTTCCCAAATATTTACTTTGATCAATGTCGCCTGAAATAAAAGCCTGAATATTAAAAAAACCTTTAAGAATAATCCTTAAGGAGTGTAAACATAGGGCTTATTTCACAAGCATACACTAAGTTAAAGGGTTTGTGGTTCAACCATCATGTTTAGTGTTTGTTTGGCCGTGTTCTTTTTAGATCAAGCACATAATTTTGATGTCAAGTTTGTTTTGAATGTATTTGGCAAGTTTAACATAAACAAGCATTTACAACCCTAGCTCAAATGGGCACGTATTTATTAGTAGGCCTACCAATCATCCCCTAAGAGATGATGAATCAGAGAATATGGAACAATGCTATTCCAATGCACTACTTTAAAATACTCTTTTAGATTAAGGTGTAGCTTCTAAAATAATTTGGTTCTTAGTAATGTTCTAGGGATATTATTTTCGGGCCCCTATACATGCGCATTTTTATCAATTAAGAGACCTCCTAGCCCTTGCGGGTTTTTACGCATACTGAGGGAGAATACATCGGCATAGGCCAGCAACACCTGACAGGATGATGAACTTTCATCACACCCATAAATTATTTATATAGTGGTCCAGAATGAAAATACCACTTGGGTCGCCTATGAGTTCTCTAGCGTAGGATGTGTCTCAATAGGCAGGCCCTCTAAAGGTATGCTTTGCAAATAAAGGTGTGAAGCTCAAGATATTTTCGCTCACCCAAGATTGGAAAAAGGTGTGAGGGGAGAAGACAACCATATAGCTTGCCAAACATTGAATACACAACATACACTTCATAGCAATTCGATTCTTTTTAAGCACCTTGAGAGGTGTTATCCCCAAAAATATGCGAATAAAGCATAACGACTTGTTCTTTTTAATTGCACCAATATGAAGTATTCTAGATATCAATCACTTAAGATAGAAATGGTGCAAGAAAAAAGAATAATTTGTTCATTTTTAAACCCAAATCTGAGTGTTTCTAAGAAATCAATCCCGATCTTACTTGGTCAACAAAAGCAAACACAAGCGTGCATCAACAAAAAGAAATCATTTTGCGTTGTTCTTTTTATGCACCAAAATCAAGATTCCTAATTACGAAAACTTGGAAAGAGATCATTTTTAGAGCATCCAAATTGAAGTGGTTTTTGTTCTTTTTATGTACCAAATGACAATTCCTAACTTAGAAAAACTTTGAAATGGTTCATTTTTAAGAGCACCAAAATGAAATATTCATTTGTGTTGTTCTTTTTTAAAGCACCAAATAAAAGTTCCTATTTTAAAAAAGCTTGAAATGGTTCAATTTTTAATAACACCAAAATGAAGTGTGCATTTGTGTTTGTTCTTTTTAAGCACCAAATAACGATTGCTATTTTAAGAAAGCTTGAAATAGTTCATTTTAAGAGCACCTTAAAAACAAAGTGTGCTTATTCTCTTTAAGCACCATCACAAATATTCCTAACTTAAAAAAAAAACGTTTATAAATCTAGCGTGCTTTGACTGTTCTTCTTCCCTACAAAAAAATGTGTTAGTGTTTCTCAAACCCTGCATATAAACATGTTAGCACTTGTCAAACATTCAAAAATATGCATTCGTTAGTAAAAAAATTAGTTACAAATTTGCAGATCTCGGACATAGGTCTGTTATAGCAAATGCATAGAAATCAGAGTCAAGTGCACCCTCTGTCAGAGAGAAAATGCACAGGTTTAGAGCAAGTGCACCCCTATCAACATTCAAATGCTCAGAAAAAAAAGAAGCAAGTGCGCAGTTCTTGGTGTCAACTATATACTTTTCAAAGTCAAGTGCATGATTTTCTTGACAGGCAATTGTGAACTTTACTGGGACAATGCGTGAAACTTCTCCAAAAGCAATTCTAGAACCTGCAACTTCAAAAATGGCTCATAAAAATGCTAGTGTAGGGGACCATGGTCCCAGTAGGTGTGCTAGAATGTGTGAGGGAGAAAATCATAGATGCAAACAAGCAAAATGCAATTGAAATTAGAATTTAATCTAAGATCAAGAACATAAATCTAAGATCTAATCCTACACTTATGAAATGAAACTAAGCTATTGAAAACATATTAGGAAAACTTATGATTACCAAATTGAATTCAAAATGAAAGCAAAGTGTTACCATCTCATATCGAAGTGTGTTCGCCTGATGTTGGATTGTTCGTATAACTATGAAGCCTCCATAGTTCATGTGCAAAGCTTTTGATGCGATATCTTGATTGGTTGATCGAAGATATGTTGAAGCTCTAATGGTGATTGTGAATGTCAGCAGTACTTTGTTGTGCAAATGATGTTGACTCTTCGATCCTCATTTGTGAGAAAAGAGTTTTGTTATATAGAAAAAATGTGATTCAAAATGGACGATCAAGATTAAACAATGTTGAATCAAGATCGATGGTTGAAGGGTGTTGAGAGGATTTAGACATGAATAGATTGTGAAAAATAGATTGCACAATTTGTGTGATTGAAGAAATAAATTGAATGATCAGTGGGATTGAAGAATAAATTGATCAGTCAAGAATAGATTGATTAGTCAAGGAATCGTAATTTGCTCAATCAAAATAGATTGATCTATTAGGAATAGATTGAGAAATTAGGGAATTGTAATTTACTCGATCAAGAAAGTGGTTGAGAATGATTAATTAATTGATTTAGTTAATTAATTCATTTTGGAGTTGAACTTGCAAATCAAGTTTGACTTTTGCAAACAAAGTTGCATTAGTTTGATTTAATTTTTGTTGATGTTTTGAATAGTTTTATTTAATTATTCAATTTTTTGGAGGGAAAGTATCGTAATTAAATTATCATGTTTTAATAATTCAATTAACTCTAGGGGAATAAAGTGATTTAGTGACGTAATTAAATAATTGTCGTTATTTAACTAATTAGGATGAAATAAAGTGAGATTTAGGACTTTATTAAATAAATGTAATTTATTTAATTAGTTGAAATGATGAAAACATGAATTAATCAAATAATGTCATTTTATTCAATTAATAGCAAAAATTAGAGTTTTCAGGACTTTGTTAAATAAATGAAATTTATTTAATTCGTCAAAAATGATGAAAAAGTGAATTAATTAAATAATGTATTATTCAATTAATAGGGGAAATTAGGATTTTGGATGCAATTGATGTGAAATGTAGCGATGTTTGATGATGATGATACCAATAATGTGAGAATGTCGTTTAGGGTGTGTGATAGGTTTTAGGTCAATTTTACATGTCTACAAGATATAAGTTAATGAGAAGGTTATTCTCGGGGTTAGGATAAATCCAAATGAAAGGGGATAGCCTTATAATAGAATACTAATGGTCAATACAAATCGAGCAATTAAATGTGGTGATTTAGAAGACCTCACTTGAAGTTACTGGGTGATGAATCTTTGGCCAAAGTAGTGTAGGTAGCCAATGTCTACACTGTTAGTTCAATGTGTGATCTAATTTACATTATAGGTTGGGGTAATCATATATGAGGTAGTAAAAATTATGGTAGCTCTATATTTGTAGGACACATCACTATGCTCAGAAAAGGCTATTTGAAAGGTGAGGTTACCAAACCAATTTCTTCATCGAAGGGTAGGGCCATCTACCAATTTGGTAGATGTGTGGGGGACCGCAATTAGTCCATGGTTGGCGAAAAAGTGCTTGAGTAATGCTTCTCCTCATGCAGTTGGAAGCTAAGATTTGGGAGGACATTTTGGACCTTTGTATTTCTAGTTCTTGTAAGATTTTTGAAGCAATGCATGTAATTATGAGTCCATCTATATGGAAATTATAATCTAAAACATTATCTTGAATATATTTATGTAAAGTTAAATCATACTTATATTATTGGAATGATTATTTAATTATGCAATGGAAAAGTTTGGATAAAGTTATATTTCAAATAATGCATTTATTATTGAATAGAAAATAGTTTTTTGTATTGCTTTGCATTAGATGCATAGTCAATTACATGTGGGTAAAACAATATATTTACTAGGTAGAATAATGGGCATGTTATAAACCTCCCTTGTTTTGCTGTCTGGGAACTCCTTTGGTTGTGGGCTACACCTCATAGTTGTTGTGGGCTACAGTCTACCTCCTCTAGCTGCAAAGAGTTAGTTCACAAAACATGCACACAATACTAACAACCATAACAATCATAGCTAAGCAAAAATATCAATTACAATTCATACATATCCACACATAAATTATGTAATAACCATCACATCATAACTATATTTCCATATACTTTAAATTAGGTTCAAGGTTGCATAATAAGCATAAAAGATAGCATAGTGTAGGAATATGTATAAGATAAATGTTTGGTAATATCTATGAGCTTGCATAAAAACATAAGAAAACTATCTAATGACTGGACTCATCACAACCCTCATTATATCATCTCTCTTGAGCTTTCATTCTCTTGAACTCTTGAATTTTGTAGCTTTTTCTTGTTGAGGAATATTGCATATTTTGTTTGCAGCTCTCTTGCATGGAAGGTGTCTTTGTTCATTGTTTGATCTCGTGGCTCATGTTTTTCACAATTCTAACATGGTATCATAGCATGGATTCAATGAACCCCTTCTCAATTTATGAGATTTTTCTTCAACAAGGATTATAGGCTTCAAATCTAGAATCCCCTTTGTTTTTTTTGCAAATTTTGGAGGTTGGCAATATTTTGGTGCATCTAGAACCAAAATAGAGTCTTCCATTGGATTCAGAGCTATCAAGAAAGTTAGTTTTTTCTTTTGTTTGGCCTAATTTAGACTCTTGAGGTCAAATCTACAAGGGTTTGAAGAAGTTTTTTTTCTAGATCTAGAGGGTAGCTACAATTTCAGAGCATTTTGGCGTGAAAAGGACCTCACTGTTGGATTTATGAGGTCGATTTGATGAATTTTGATTATATATTTATCTATTTTACTTGTCGAAAGCTTTAGAGGAAAATTATTTTTATAGGGGCTTGTGTGGCCCCTATATGGTTTGTCGTACGGATGCAAAAAAATTAAAAAAGTGCATTTCTTAAATGTTGTGCTTTATTAAATAGCACCACACTTATAATAACTCTAGCACTATTATAAGTGTAGTGCTACTATAAGGATTGGCCGCTTATAAATGCGCCCATTTATTGCAACCATGGAATTTTGGGTAGTGGCTTTTTAGGTCGTTGCCAAAAAAAAATCCAGTCGCCTCAAAAAAAAATTGGCATGCTTTTCCGACAATGGTGAGACTCTTTGGAATATTTTATCAACTTCTATAATATTCCACTCATTGGCTTTTTTGCAAGGGGTCAATTTTTTTCAATAGAATGGAATATTCCTACAAATATTATGTTGACATCAATGGTATGAATTGTTGTAGAGCCCCTTCAAACCCCCTTTGTGCCCTAAAAGAGCTATTTTTTTTTTCTTTTGGCCACAACTTGGGTGTATATTATCAAAATTATGCAAACGAGATATCGTCAGAAAGCTGGTTTCATCAAATTTCCAATGGTGTGAGTCTCATCACCATTTTTTTGCTATTGGTACATTTTATAGCCTGTTGAAGTTAGAGGTGTTGTTTTCAATCTCGAGCTCATAAATTTTGATCTATTTCTCTATTTTATACGATTTCAATGGTGTTGGGATGGTCTTTAAGATATATTCACATCTATCCATACTTCTTTTTTCATATTTATCTCTAGGTACATTTTATTCAATTTTTTGTGTTTTCACATTCTGGTGAGTTACTTGGACATATTAGCTCTTGAAAACTCTTTGTTTGCATGGAGTGACTCATTTTTGGCTTTTCTACATGTATTTATAGCATTATGTTGTATTTGAGAATTGTAGAAATAATTTTCATGCACATTTCTCTTTTGTAGATGCACTGAGATAAAGTGCCATTCTAGTGTATTTTTTTGGGGATTTTGTACGTCTTGTTGTGCCTTTTGTACTCACACTATGATATAGTGTCATGGGGGGTTGATTTTTTCCTTTGGTTTGTCATCACACCTTTTTCAAGTGAGTGTGTCTTCCACGATAGTAGTGAATACTGGTGATTCTTGCCTCATCCGTGTGTGCCTTAGTTTATACACCCTTCTATTTGTAGGTTGTTTCTCCTACACACACTTCTTGGTTTCACATAGTTTCAGTGTACCTGTCTTGGCTCTCCCTTGTCAACATCATGGGAGGCTTCTAATTTTGATGCTAATGCTTCCTTGATTTCATTTTTTGGAGTGATCTATGTATATAGTTCTTGTTCCTATTTACTAGACCTAGATGCAGTGTACATCAATGACTGGTTACCCATGCATTTTAGTGAGATGGAGAATTTACCATATGGAAACTCTTGGATTCCTATTTTTGGCACTATATTAGTCATCTTTTGATAGTTGTCTACAACTTCTTCGTGCTTCAATGATGTTCTAGATGTTCCTCTCTTCGAGATGTTTTTTCAGTTGGAGGCTTCTTAGTTCTTCACCTTGTTTTGGAGGCTTTTTAGTCCTTCATTCACCTTTCTCTCTCTTGGAGACGAGTTTTTCCCATGTGATTTTCTCCTTTTCTCTAGTTATGAGAGATTAGATTTTTTGTATATGGGTACCTCACCAGGCCTTGTTTGTCAGGACCCATCATGTATTCTATTTTTAGGGTTTTTATCTACTCCCTAAGTTCATCTTAAGGGGGGTGTTAGAGTAATCATGCAATAGCTAATAATTAATTAATATTTAATTAATTATTAGTATAATTTATTCAATCATGTACTTAAGCTAAACTTAGGAGTGATTTTCTATGTTAACTGGAGAGCTATTATTAGATCATTCTATCTCATTGCATGAGACATTGAAACTTTTCATGATCTAATCCCTTTATCATTTAGGGTTGCTTCTGTATAGAACTCAACCCTCATTGTATTATCTCTCTTGAGATTTCATTCTCTTGAACTCTTGAATTATGCAACTTTTTCTTGTTGAGGAATATTACATATTATTGTTTGCAACTCTCTTGTGTGGAAGGTATATTTGTTCATTGTTTGATCTCGTGGCTCATGTTTTCCACAATTCTAACAATGTAATCATTCCTTCTTGCCTTACTTCTATAATGATTAGTTTTATGACCAAACTTGTTGCAAGAATAACAATAACCATGAAAAGATTGAGAGAACCTAGAATTAGTAGTTTGTTTAGGAGGAGACCTCTTGAAGATTTTCTTTTGATTTTTGACCTTAGTGAAACCATCATCTAATTTATTTCTTTCATCCTCGAACTCTTTAGAATCTTAAGCAGATTCCTTATCCTTTTCATTTCAGTAATGTTAGCCCTTTGAGTTCTGACCTTCTTCAAATCTAAGACCACCTTTACCTTTTACAAATATTTGAGAACTGATTATCTCATTAAGAATATTAGAACTTTTCTTGAGTTTTATACCTTTTTTTATCAGATCATTTGCTTTCTCCAATTCTTTCCTCAAGGAAACAATTTCTTCTTTAAGTTTAGAGCATTCCATTGATTTGTCATTCAACTTATTATTTAGGCAATCTGTAACTCTCTTCCCTTCTTCAACTTGAAATTTCAAATTTCAAATTGTCTCTTTTGATTCTTTGAATTTGATTTTCAATTCTCCAATTTCTCTTCTTGCAATATCCAAATCTTTCAAATTTGAAACAATTTCTCCTTCAAAGTCCACTTCACAACCTTCTATATTGATGTCTTCCATATCTTCATGCTTCTTGACTTCTATAGGATTCTTTAATTTTTCATAGCTTTGCTTCCCATGTGTTCCATTCAAGATCTACCTCAACTGTTAGGCTATATCAAGGCACTTGGCTTTGATACCAATTTTTGAACACACAATAGTATTGAGAGGGGGGTGAATTAGTACTTAATCAAATTCAAAATCTTTCCATCCATCAATAATTAATAAATTCAACCATGCCAAGCATAAGAACACAAAAGAAAACAACCATAACAGTAAATTTACGTGGAAAACCCAACAAGGGAAAAACCACGATGAGCAAGTTGCTTGGATCTACTATCCAAATGAAGCCTCACAAAATATAACCTTTTATAATAGAATTTTACGGTCTTTAACCAAAGGAATTTCACTACTTCCTACTCATTACAACTTTCACTATAGAGGCTCACTACCTCAATATACAATTGGATTATTTCAATACATCAATTACCTCTGACTCACTACCTTTAGTAAATACAACTGCTTCAAAAATCTATGTTGTGAATAGATCACTACCTTTAGCTTCCTCATTTACAAGCTCATATTCTTCTTCACAATCTTCACATTCACTACTAATCTCTCAAAACTAATCTTTGGCACATTTCATCATCAAAAGATATTCTACGGAGTAATATTCGCACATTGTCTACTCAAAAAAATTATAACACCCTTACACACATACTTCTTCATCTTCTCAAAACTTGTATCTTCTATTTATACCATCTACATCCTTAAAAAATGTTCTCCAACTTAGCTTTAGATATGAAATATATAAGATATACAATATTTTCAATGAAATCAACTCCAAAAACATTTGCAATAGAAAGAAAACTTATGTGGTCTAGGCAGAGACATATCCAAGACCAATCCTTTATGAAACTTATCTTCAAAATTGACACACACATCTAAACACTTGGTGCTATCAACCCAAAATTAAAAGTTAGTTTGAAAAACAAGCAAATTATCAAAACATTAATTCCAAACCAAGGCAGTACCAAAGAGACCAAAAAGCACTTTGCAAACCACTTTAGCAAATTGATATAGCATGTAGAAAAACTTTTGTGCACCCCTTTTGTTATATCAAATCAATACATGCTGGTGCAAACACTTCATACTCAAGAAATAATAACTTTGAACATTTTTGTTGAGGAAACAATCACAAACCATCTTGCAAAGCCATTTGAGAGCCTAATGAGCTTCCATCAAACATTACAAGGCCTCTATACACATTCTTGAACCAAAATATGCTAACGCAAACCAATTAAACACCAATAGACCAACCTACCAAGTTGTTGAAATATAGACAACACACTATCATCTACAGAACTTCCAGTGGTGAACCAAATAATCTAAAACTTGGATTGAGTAGACATATTATCTTCATAAACTCAACTTCAAAATTGCAAGGTAAAACATTGAAATGTGGTAAAATGCAAAGATATATAAATCTTTCTTTATCATCTGTTCATGAGACTTAGCCAAATAAAATAATGAAAATTATAGAATACTTTGTGGTAGAAATTACACATGGATACATGGAATATGCATACCTTCCAACTGTGCAGAGCTACTCTTCAAACTACAAAAGCAAAACTTCATCTTTTGAGGAATGCATAGCATATGATGGAGCTCTTGTGTAGCCAACTCTATGCCTTAGATAGATTTAAACTTTTTCAACCAAGGCTTTTGACAACCAATCATTAACTTTGACTGATGATGCACAATGGTGCACCAATGATAACATATAATTATAAACTTCAACAAATATTGCAATCTTACATCCTTTTGGCATACAACCATGAACAATGCACAAGGCATGTGATATATACAAAGGTTGACATCAATGCCAACACTAACAAAGGTTGAAATCAATGACAACACATTATCCACACATTTACCAACATCCCCTTTTTTGTAGCCTTGGAGGTCCATTTTGGCATATTTTTGTAAGTTTTTTTTGTATTTTTTGGCATGTTCTCAACAATGACATTTTTTCTCTATATTTAATTGTATAGATCATCATTAGTGTTTCTATCCTGAAAACAACATTTTTTACTTCTCAATATTAGCCTTCCATGTGTTTTGGAGGAAACAATGCCTATGCACTATACTTTAGCATTTTAGATTTACCTTCAACATTTATGATATTTTTTGTACTTGCAAGGGTTTTTTACTTGGTTTTTTGTACGTTTCTTCTATCATATTTATTTTTTTGTGGCTTTTTTATCCTAAATTGTGTTATTGCAAGGACTTATAGTCATTTGTGCATCATTAGCTCATTTATTAACTAAGGTTTGTAGGTTTTACTTGCTGATTTTGGTTCTTACTTTTCTTGTGTTAATAGGGTCTTCAATTTAATTTGACTAATGACTAGCTTGGTGGGTGTTTGTAAACTATATATTTGTAATGTTTTCTTATTGTTATTTGTCCTCTAGTCTAGATTTGTATAGTTTTAGAATTTATGACCTATATATCAATATTTTATTAATGTTTTGATATTTTTGCTATTTTATTAAAGTTTCCATTTTTATCTTGTCATTAATATATTGTTGTTTCTTCCCCTCTTTGTAACATTCGTGTTTGATTTTGAGCATTTTGCTTAATTTTTTAGCATTTATATTTGTACTAACACTTCAGTTCTAGTTTGGTGTTTCTATTATTTTTTATGTTTGTGCTTTTATTTTTAGTGTTTATGAGCTAACATTATTCTTTTTTAGTTTTTGTCATTATAATCCACTAATAATTATCTTGTAAGGTTTATTTTGGGTAAAATTTGACATTTTAACATTTATTTGTACAAGTTTCACTTATCCAAGTTGTAAACATTTTAAACTATTAACAACCTGGTTTTGTAGGATCATTTATCCAAGATTATCTGGCTAAAATTTAATCACATATTTATCTTTATTAAGGGAATGTAATCTTGTATTTTATATTGTTTGTTGTGTTATTGTAAGAAAGTTGTGTATACTCCACTCTTGCACCTTAAGGTGATCTTGAGGATAAAAAACAACCTTTCTTATTTCCAATGTGTCAAGTGCATTTTCATAATTTAGCAATGTATGCTCTCTTCTTGCACCTTAGGCAATCTTGAAGATAAAAATTGGTCTCTTCAATTACATTACTCAAAGGTACATGTGTATACTCTTCCCTTGCACACTCATGTGATCTTGGAAATCAAAAACATCTACTCCCTCTTTTTTTTCTCTTTTTGTAGGGGATCTTTATCAATTTGGATTATCACCATGTTAAATCCAAAATATCATGTCCCAATGGAGCATATAAATTCCAAGGAAGATTTATCATTTTGAGTTAAGATAGAATCTAAATTATAGTTTTCCAAGTGAAGGGTGGGATAGGGGTTATTCTCTCAGGCTAAGCCCTTAGACAACACCCTTGTCAGACAAACTTGGACCTCATGTACTTTTAAGTATATTGGGACTTCCTAATGAGCCTTGTGTGAATCTAGCATAGGAAATATTTTGGTTGTTTTTCACTTATAATGCATTAGTAAGTGGCTATCCATAGGAGGTTACTCACATTGTACTTAAAAAATAAAATAGCAGGTTATGATCATAATCCCAATCCTCCATAAGTACTACTATAAAATATTGGGCCAATACTATTTATGACCGAGTCAAGTATATTTATGAGCTCACAAAAATAAATAACCCCTCTTGAATAGTTTACCTTGTTGAAATGTGTTCTTTTTCACCCCCTTGTACAAAATCTATATAAAATTTAAATAAAAACAAATCAAACCTAACCCAATGAAAGCAAGAAAACCCCTTTTTGATGAGTTTATTAACCAATATAAAAATAACTTTGCAGATGATGATGACGAGAGCCTCATAAATTGAGATGAATACCATGATGATGATATACTTGTGGATCAAGATGGATATCTTGAAAACCCTAATATTTTTTCCAACACTGAACAAGGTTGTGCCCAACTAGATCATTTATCGTGCTTTAAAATAAAGATATCATTTTTAGTTGCCTCGTAAATATAGGATCCAAGATTCCCCCAAATTATAGCCTTGAACACTTGTGTAAATGAAAAATTTCAAACTAAGAGCCAAGACAAGCTAATCATAGTCCATCACACCATGTGGAATTAACCCTTTAATACATGTACATCCTAAATCATCAAATCATATATAAAATCTTGATCCATCAATCAACATAAACATTAATCCTTTAAACCATCTATCAACATTTATAAATCTTGATCCATCCATCCATAAATATAATAATTCATCGAACCTTATAAATCATAAACCATCAAATGATATAAATCCTAATCCATCAAATCCCTTATCCACCCACATAAATCACAACTCATCAACCCACATAGATCACAATCCATTAATACTTATCAATTCTCATCTATAAAATCCCCTAACAATCTATATAGATCTTAAATCATTTAAATCTCCATCCATATTAAACCTAACCCATCTAACTCTATAGTCCCTCATCCATCATATCACCCATCCCTTTATATCAATTCTAATCCATCAAATACTTTAGATCCTCATCCTTAAAAATATCCATTAACCAACATAAACACTAAACCATAAAAAATCCATCAAATCCTATAAAATCCAATACTTCAAACCATCCACAATCCATATAAATCCTCATCCACCAAACTATTTGTAATACATATACATCCTAATTCATCAACCAATGAAGCTGCAAATCTAAATGACCCATGTGTTAACCCTCATTAAGAGGAAATCATTGTGAAACAAGATAATCCTTTGTACCATATCCAAATCCAAAATCAATATGTGCTTGATCAACTCCATGCTTCAAACAAAAAATTAACAATATTATCCTCTCGCATAATACCTCCATCACCCAAACCTTCAAATCATAATAAAAAATATGATCAATTAAGTTAATTGAATCCATTTATTCAACCTAAATTAGCTATGAAGGATGCTATCCAAGGGATAATAGCAAGGAATCATATTCAAATGTATGAATTTGAGGAGTTGTGCCACACTAATTCTCAAGAACCATTGTTCTTCCACAAGAAAAAATATTGTTATCATCAATGGAGATACTAATTTCAAGGAAATTCAAGTTGGCCACAATCTTCCTAACAATTCCATTCCCACAAGTCAACCCAAACAAGAATTTGAATGAAGCCAATCCACCCCTTTCATGTGAGTCATAAGCTTCATAAGGTCCAAGATCCATAATCCTCATAAAATCAAAAGACACTCCAAATATTGATTTATAAATTTGAAGAGCTATATCAAAGAGACAATTTACCTAGGAGATGTTAAGCTTGAAGAACATGTCTCTACAGTTCATGTATTCATATCATAAAATTACAATTTGAGGATATATCAAGGTCCTTGTCCAAAGCATGATCAAACTTATCCACAACCAAATCAAGGTCAAAACACCCACATTGATCCCATTGATCCTAACCAAGAACATGAATCATATCAATCCCTCATTGATCCCATCCTATCAAAAAATCCTATTAGCTTCAGCCAACGATATTTGTTCAGTTTGGCCTTCTTGTAGATAAAAAAATTAAAAATCCCAATATTTACCAGCTATCTAACTATTGATTGACATCTTTCTTTTAAATTAAAAAAGTATCCCATTGTAAATCAAATATGTCGAATCGTGAAATATCAAGGCAAAGAATTAGGCCTTTAGGAGTAGGGAATCCTATAATGCATGCATGTTTATGAAAATCAAGGATTTTAGGGTATTGACTACAAGTTTCCTAAGGAATAATCTAAGGATAGTAGTAACACTTTCATAACTTCTAAAGAAAATTATTCTAACAACAAAATAGGCTCCTCTCATAATTCCTGTGAAGAGTGTTCTACCACCAACCCTTTCATTGACCCCACCATCCTTTCCCCAAAACCTTTCATTGATATCATCATCTTGATCACCAACTTTGACTATCCACCTTTGAATACATTACCCTAGAAAAACAAGAATACACATCACTTGAACTATTTAAAAATGATGAAGCTATCACCATCTTCGTGGCAATATAATATAATTTTCCCCAAGGGACTATAAAATGGGACTTAATGTTTGACTTGGATACATCTGCATATATCAAGGAGTCTATCCAAACACATAAAATCCTCACACTTGAAAAGTCTAAATACTGAGTAATCTAAAATCCAAAAATCCAAAAATCCAAAAATGAATGTGGATCAAAAAACTCAACCATACTAATTTTTCAAGTCAAAATCCATACTTCTATAATTCAAATGACCACAAATTTTAGAATCCAAAGTTTATGGATCTAAAAGGATAAAAAATCCAAAAATAAAAAACTAGAAATCCAAATGCAAATCCAAATTGAAAGATTGACTCTCAAACTATCTAGATCCCAAAATTTGGCAATCTAAATATCTATTACAAATATCTTGATAATCCCAAATCCAAGCAAAAATATAACAAGTTGGAAGACAACATCCATTTTCATCCCATAATCTGGCCATATGAATATTTAATCCAAAATTCTAAGTTTCAATGTCCAAGAGTCCATAAATCAAAAACCCCATAGGCCAACAAGTCCAAAAATTCAAAACTCTAAAAGTTTCCATTATATCCAACAAATTATCCAATCTCAAAATGTAGCATGGTGTGTGAAATTATTGGTCCTAATTCCTCTTGGTCTCGTGACATTTACTTATACCTCCATTATCCCATCCTTTTAAATGACTAAATCCATCATGTATAACATACCTTCGTAGCCATATCCCTTTAATATAACCTTTCAAATAACCATTATACATCCATCATCCAACCTACCTCCCTCTCTATTTTCTTCAATAACACTCTACCATAAGGGCTATGATGATATAATATTCATTTGGGAGAAGCCAACTTAGTAATTGACAAAGCTCATCACAACACCAATCAAGCACAATACCAAAAACATGGTTTATGTACAACATTCATTCAAAATGGGATGCTATTATCTTACCATAGAAATAGATGCTTGGATAAAAAATCTAGAAATATCAAATGCAAATTTTAGCAAAAAAAATATCAAAGAATCAAAAATCAAAATAATAAAGAGAATAGTTTTTGTCAAATGGTGAAAACTATTCTAATGATACCTTGGGCATGTATCGTGATGAAAAACCATTTCCAACCATCATGTGTAAATAATCTATCTATTTGAAACCTACACTTTTGGGAAAGCTTCTTCCTCCCATTCATTTCATCCACCCTTTCATCCAATCTATCCTTCACAACCATTAGCTAATCATACATATCACTCTATTATATCATTCTCATCCATCACATTTTCATCTCCATGCTATCATAACCATCCTCATTCCTAATTTTGACCTTGATAAGGACATGGGAAATATCTTGAAACATGCTTTTACAAATCATTTGATATGTTTAATTTTCTTGTAGAAAACACTTCGACATAACATCATGAATGGCACATAAAATAGTGGATCATATCATTCCTATGTTATGTAGTCTTAAAGAAGACCACATCCTATATCCCCTCCCTATTTTTATCACGAGTTCTATTCCTCATCGCTGTCCCAAATTCTCCACACCCTTCCATCCATCAAACATCTTCACCCTTAGTGTTATAATGAGTTATTCCATTAATGATCCAAATGTTGACCAATTCCAAACATAACATCATAGACCAAGTCTAATATTGACATAGGTTCACAATCCTAAATTCAAAATACTTAAGATCTCAACCAATCCATGAAACCTATCCCAAACCCCAAGTGCTTAGTTCTCCAAACATATGTAACACCAAAGAAGATAAATCTAGATAAAATCCAATTGAGAAATCCAACACACATCCAAAAGCATTGATAATTTCCATCCTTAGTATAGCTAAAATCCAAACCTTGTTTATTTTTAAATTATTGTATTGTTATCAAGATATATTCATAATCCTTGTTTTATTCTTGGAATATATTATTCCCACGCCAACAATGCTATCATCATCATCATCATCATCAAATCAATCAATCTTTGTATTTCAACTTGATCAAGAGTAGGATGTTATTCATCTTTTCTTTTTATTGTTTGTACATGATTTCTTGTGTGTTTCTTTTATGGGTTGTATTTGTGATTCAATCATAATATTCTATATCATGGAGCATTAGATCATGTGCTTGATTTTATTGATCCCTTTACATCTCATCATAACTCTTCACACATTCCATTATTTCTTAAATATTCATGCATCCCAACCTTCATACATATAGCCATCCCCCCTCCCTCAATTCATTCAAATCCCTTTCCACCATTTCTCATCCCTTAGGACTTGGTTCTCTTTTTGAGAGACCACCTAAATATTTTCAACCCACTTTCTCTCTTGAGGGGGCACCCCTAACCCACTAGAAGTAACACCATTTTCATTGAATCAATGGGGCATCTTGCCACTAATTCTATCTCACTGAGAATCTATACTTATGTTCTTTGAAATGGCATCACTTCTCTTAGTTGCAACGCTATCTAAAAGAGGGGCAAAATATAGACAATTAAAATCCATTTCCATATTTTAACCTAATCATACTTTCAATCACCATCATTAACCTACACCATTCCTTAATTGATTAATTAAATACTTTATTTAATTAATTAAGTCATCCTTCCTCCAATATATAATTAAACAAATTATATTTATTTAATTAATTAAACTAACCCCTTCACCAATTAATTAAATCATATTTAATTGATTACCTTAACCTTCTTCTCATTAATTGATTAGACAAATTATTATCTAATTAATTAGGTTAATCCATATTTCTCACCTCATTTAAAAATTAAATAACATAAATAATTTCAACTAAAATCTACAAAATTACCTTTTTCATCTCCTTCCTTTATTCAAATTTAAGAATATACTGACCATCCACCACAACTCAATCTCTCTCCTTCACTTGCCCTCACACCAAGCATCCACATGTGTGCATCCTATCCCTCTATTCAATTTCAATCTTGACTATCCATTTACATTCTCCTCAAGCGTCCACTTGTTTGCATCTCATCTCTACTTGCAAGCTATACTGATCTTAACACTTCATCCACTTGATTTAATCCCATCTCTCCACTTGCACCATTTGATCCCTCCTCACAGACAAATAAATCCTAGCCATACAATCTAAGATATGATATCAACTATCCATATCAAGAGCTAAAAATTTATATAAACCCTCATTCCAAGACACTCAACCAAATTGGGAATCTCTCCATGAGCAGCCCATATTTCATACCTACTAGCTTTTCATCCACATCTAAGGGCTTAATCAATAGTTATCAAGGTATAATGTTGGTGTTTATTGTTGCATTTTATTGTTGTTTAAGCATTATTTGCTCTATTAGAGGTATAATGCCAAGTTTAGAGTAGGAGTTATATATCATGCATATTCCTTTCTTCACCTCTATATTTTGGTGTTCACAAGGAGCTTGCAAGATGAATGACTAGCACATGATGAGAAAAATGAAATAGCATGAAAATAGATGGCTACTAGGTGTTAATTAATTGTTGTTAATGAGAATGCACCACATAACATTATGCAAAAAAATATTACAATATAACCGATTGGGGCAAGTGGTGAATGGTATGGGTTGAGCCACTATGTAATAAAGGTAAAATTGTAGTACATTCTTTATGTTAGTGTTCTATTAGTCACAAGTCAATGGTGATTAAAATAAAAGTGCAGGCTCTTGAAAATATAACCATAGGGAAATGGTTTTACTAGATTTTTACACACATAGACTCAAACTTTGCTTATAACATAGTCCTAACAAAGGATGATAATTTTTTTGTGGTACCATTGACATGAGACCGACATATTGATAGTTATGCAATATAATATTATCTATTATTGGGTAGTATCATATGACTACTCTTGGGTGGTATCATATTTTTTTTGGGTTTATAGATAACTAGTAGTTATGTTTATGCTTATTTGAGATGCTTTTGATAGATTCTTCTATTTGATTTTTTCCTTTATTCTTATAAGTTTTTTAGGTTTATGACTCATTACAAGGGGAGTGTGTATGAAATTGATATCTACATCCATAACCTTATCCTTCTATGAGTACTTGAATATTTAATTTTATGCTAACTACTTGACTTCACTTTGGCATGCATCTTCATGGTAGCTCAAATGCAAGCCAAAGTGAGGGTAAAATGTAAGTGTGAGAATTGCTTAACTTACACTTTTTCCCTTTATTTTGGACTTGATTTGACTTTTTTGTCCATAATGTAATGAATAGTGTACAAAGTGATGCATTTCACTTGGAGATTGGTAAATAATTTGACTGTAACTTGATCCCATTTAGATTCTTTTCAAAGGTTTGGACGAAACCTTCAATTTTATCATTCCCCACCTGATTTTAGATCTAGAGTTTCACAAATCACCCTAGTTGGGAAAAAGATACCCTAGAGTTTTTAAAATTCAAATTTAAATCTTAGGACCAAAGTTTTCCCTCCACTTAATATGTTTGAGCTAACTTGAAGCATAAAATATTTGAATTGCATTCTAGGATATTGTATCAAGGACAAACCCTAATTCACTTAGATCACTTAGCAAACTTTGAGAAACAAATCTAACACCTAGAAATAAGCTTTACTATTCAATGCATTATCTTCAGAACGTTGACATTTGTATCCTAGACATATTGCATTATAGATTGCTATTCTTAATCTTTGTACAAAGTGTTTGGCTTGGTATCTTATGGGGTTTGACACATGGGAGATACTATCCTTGCCACATGTAAACTCTAGATAGATCAAAAACAATTAATGTAGGTTTAGAAACAAAAGTAAATGGTTTCCAATGCTCAAGACTGTCACATATCAAATTCATACAAAAGAGTCAAATTCGTAATTATAAAATCAATTTTGTAGTTGTGTAGTAGAAATCCAATTTTGTACAATTGCCCTATAAAAAACAAAAAATATTACTAATTTCAACATACTTAATTAACATATCCTAATTTTCTATTTAAAAAATTAATTTAAAACACCTAACAAAATAAAACTTTACATCAAAGTAAGAACTAAATACTTTATTTTATTTATTTAAATTTTAACATTTAATTCAATATTTTTATCAATAAGAACTATTAATCATATACTAATTATTTGATTATTATTATATATTTACTTTACCTTAAAGGTGTTGTGCATAAGGGATTTTGTTCTTTTCATTTTTAAAGAGATATGAAGGTTTTATTTTGGAAAATTAATTTAATGGCATTATTTATCTTTATGTCAATCCCTCAGGTATCAGTATTTTTAGCTTGTCATTCCTTTGGTGAAACAAAGCAAGGATGAAGATGAGAAGTTTGGCATTGTCAAATGCTGTTGCTGGTAACACTGGCACCTCTTGCTCTTTATCTTTCTTTCCTACACGGATGCACCGATGCAACACAATTTCATGCCGTCCAAGATTTCTCCCAAGTAAAATTTCAATGCCTTATTCTCACCTTATCCATATGTATTGCATGTTTCAATGGAAAAATAGAGCCGTGCATTGTGGTTCTAAATAAAATGAGAGAGTTTGTATTCAGAAATTTTAGCGCTATCGACCAACGATATCAAAGTGGGTACTAACATAGAGGTTGATGGAGCTCCATGGCGTGTAATGGGTATGCACATTTTTCTTTTTTCTTATTCATTTAAATGCCCATTTTTTTACCAGCACACATTCAGAATTCACGCTACGATATATCCTACAAAATATTTGCGAACCTTCTTTTATCAGGTTCAAACTTTTAGGAAACAAACATGCCAACTATTGCAATGTGAGGTTTCTCATCCATAGTGACCATATCGTGTGAGGCTCGAGTGTTCTGTTGATGCGAGTCTGCTATCATAATTAAAACAGTATTTTCTTCATTAGAAGAAAATAAAAAAAATAAAATATAAATAAAAAAATAACATTGTGACTTAGATAGGCTTCGGTTTTATGGTTCATTCTTGACTTCGTGTTTTCATTTATTAAGCATTTCAAAATTGGTCTTCCAGTTTAACCCTCAGATAAACAAGTTAAATCTTACCATTCGCATATAATATCTTTAGAGTGTTCATGTTTTTTATCCGGGCAGGTTTATTTATTCTTATTGTCTTACTTTCTATGTGTGGTGTTTTAAGCCAGACAAATACGAGTTCATCTGTGTGGAATATTATTAATCAAAGCCGAATTATATGAATCCTAAAAGGCAGGTTGGATAAAGGTGTTAAGTTTTCAGACCATGTTCAAGTAGATTCTGCACTGAGAAAATGAAACCTAACTGTAAAGTAGCTTAAAATGAAAAATCCAAGCAGAATGGCAGATCTAAGCACACTAATATAAAAAATATATACTGTTCAAAATACGAATAGCAAATACTCACAAATCTGAACTCCCAATACTGCATCTATCTTTTTATGAAAACTGAAAGAATTACATTACACCAGTTCAACACTCAAATATTGTCATGTCCCCTTTGCAAATCAGGCGTTGGGGGTTGGGGGTATGGCTCATTGCGTGCCAAGAAACCATCAGGGTCAGAGATTGGGGTGCGTATCATGTCCTCTTTGCAAATCAAAGGTCGGGAGTTGGGGATGTTGGCTGACACATGCTAGAATCAAGGGTCGGGGATGTTGCCCGACACATGCTAGGACAGGATCAGGGTGTGACCGATGCCTCCCAAGCCAGCAAGGACGGTGGGAGAGTTTGCAAGTAAGGCTGACCCGTGGAACAGTGGTAACTTGTGGAATGGTGGGCGAAATGGTAGCATATGGAACAATGGGAGAGTTTGCTAGGCCGCAAGGTTGACCTATGGTAGCATGCGAAACACAAATTTGGGCCTTGGCACCATTTGGGTCTTGGCCAACTGAGTTTAACCTTTTAAAGGATTGCGTATAAAATAGGGAACATTTCAATTGTAAGGGCATGTTATGTTAGGTTATGTAATTGCTAGGCACTTGTGCTCAAGAAATCTTTTGTGGACAAAAACCCATAGGAGATTGTGATCAATGGACGAAACCCCATTGGTCGCTAGAAACAGAGGACAAAAACCCTTTGGTTCTTTGGGAGCATTCTCACTTAGGGAGTGCATTAGAGCTTCAAGCGGTTGCAAGAAAGTTTAGTTGTTTTATTGGACATTGTTGTTGTAGAACTGTATTTGCTCTTTGCTGCTATTGTAATAACTATTATAATCGTTCCATTGATTGTGGAAATCATAACCATATCAATATATGAGTAGTGGGAATTTTTGAGTCATTTGTGCAAGATTGTCTATGTTATCGTGCTGAGTATGATTAATTTTTGCTGTTCAATGATTCAAATCTGATTATGTTTCAAGTTTGTTATCTTTATTAAATTTACTGGAAAGGGACATGATAGTGGTATTAGAGCAATAGTCTTGCCCATAGTTGGAAAAATCGGCAGGACTCGCCGCGGACTCGGCAAGCTCGCGAGTCCTAAGCTTGGTCGAGTTGACTTGGCATGGACTCGTGAGCCGAGTCTCACCGAGTCTGATCGAGAGACTCGCATGAGTCTTGGGCTTGGACTCCCGAGTCCCATGCCTGGAATCTTGCCATGGTTGGAGGCTGCTTTCTCAGCTTTAAAACATGATTTTTTTCATTTTTTTTCTCATTTTTCTGCTCTTGTTTGCCCAAAATAGGTTTGCAAGTCGAAATAGGGTTGGTATATTTGAATTATGACAAATTGATAATCAAATTAGGCTCTTATGTTCTCTAAATGCATTAATTTTTTTTTTTTTTTGTATAACTACGGTTTTTCTTTTGCTAAGTCCTAGTTGAGTTTTTCGCCGAGTCCTGAGTCCGAGTCATATTTTGGGCTGCCGAGTCCGTGCCGAGTCTGAGTTTTCAAACTTTACTCTTGCGAGCCTCTTGGGTTATTTTGTTAGATGCAGCTGAGTCAAAGAGACCTAAGAGCTCTGGAAAGAGAGAGGAAAAGGTCAGAGGCAGCCTAACAATAAGACATCAGTGGAATTGGGGGCAGAGGTAAGAAGAAAATGGCTGATCCGGAAGATTACTTCAAGGCTTTCTTGATCAATCAACAATAGACCAATCAAATGCTTGTGCAATTAATGCAAAACCTAGCTAGCCACACCAAATCTGCACGAAATAATGGCGCAAAAGGAAGTAATTCAACAAATGATAGGGTTTCAATTAACCCACCCTAGAAGTTATTTAGAGCCAAATTCCTAGAAAGATGGGACACAAAATCCTAGGAGGAAGAACAAGAGGATGAAGTGGTGAGGTATCATGCCAAATATAGTGCCTAGACCCAACCGTCCATTGGGACATGACTTTCACACAGTATTGTGAGTTTCAAAGAAACGGACAAGGGAGAAAAAGATATGAGCAGCCCAATAGAGAGGGTTTTGGAATGGAATGATGGGACAGAGATGACAATTATCTTGAAAGGAGAAATCCAGATAGAAGGGGACTTTATGACTACATGAGACTAAAGAAAAAGGAAGAGGAAGATTCAAAAATTGCTAAAAAGGAGAGCAAGGAGCAAGAGCCAAAAGAATTAACTTTGAAAGAGGGATAGCCCAAGATGATGGAACTTGAAATAGTAAAGAGTACACCAGAGCCAAAATCACAAGAGGAGGTCAAGAAAGAGGTTGTGATAGTAGAGTAGAATGAAGTTATGAACAATTAGAGACACATGATGTTGTAGAGGAAGAACAAAAGGACACCTCAATGACAAAAGGTAGTGTGGTCCAAGATCATCACAAATTTGTCCTTGATGAAGAGCCGGTATTGTGTGTTGAAGATGTGCCAATAATTGAAATGATATCCAAGAAACATTCACCCAATTTTCAGGTATGGAAGTAATTGCACTGTGTAATGATGATTTGTAACATATGGGAATGATTGGACCATGTGATGATGATTTGCAAGATATTGGTTATGCTGTTGTGAAGAATGATTTGACTTTGATTGATCCCTATGAAGACGAGTTGAAAGTTGATCATGAAAGCCCTAATAATATTGGAGAGATGGAGGTTATACCCTATAGCTTGGAGCATGGGGATCCCTTTGTTCAGGATCAAGGACATTTATGCAATGATGTGGGAGCAAGGAGACTATGTCTTTGATGGAGTTACTCTTATTGTTGGCTATAGATTGTCCATCCCTTACATGCCAACAAAACAATAGTTACGTTGGATCATGAGCAAGTGTGAGGTTGATCAGAGGCTTGATAGAGATTTGCAAAATGATAGAGAGTCACCCAAAATGGGCCACACAATTTCCAACTCCTTTGCCCATTTGGCAATTGCTAACATGAGGGAAGGAAGCTCCATGATGATACACATTGGCTACATAGAGGTTAATAGAGAAACATTCAAACTCCTTTGCTCCAAGATTGATGAGCTTGTTGATGGGTTAGAGATTTCTAGTTTGCACAAGAGAGGCCAACATGGACATTGAGGGACAATGGACGCATTCACCAAGTTGTCACTTCACTACACTTGAAAACCAAATGGAGATAGTCACCTTAGGAAGTTTGATGTTAGATGAAGGTAAGCAAAATGGGTGTCATTTTGATGGTCAAGATTTTGTGATTAAGCTTGGTATGGTGTTTTGGGTTTTGAGCTACAAGCAAGTTGGAGGGTTCATGAAGAATGAGACACCCCAAATTTTGAGCATCACGAGAGCAGAGCAATGGGTCACCATTTTAGGTGAACATGTGATATGCAAAGATGTCTACATGGAGTTTCAATTGGCAACAACTACAACCTTATTCAAAGTCGAGTCATCTATTAGTGGCTGTACTTGGTCTACCTTGGACCAGCAATGGGTGAAACGTGATCTTTCAAGGCTACCATTGAGCAGAGAATATCAGAATATTGTCACGAGTTAAGGAGACATGGTGCTTCCATTGAAGGATCCAGAGGAACCACAAGGAGATTTCAGGGAGAAATTCAGATGTATGTTAGGGTAGAATAACATGAGCAAGAGGGGATGACTGATCTCCAACAAAGCATTAGGAGGTTGAGTTATGATAAGTTGGTATTCTTGTATCACAGTGGAGGCATTCCCAGGACAGTGATGGACCTAATTTCTGGTCCCAATATTGCTGTTGTCATTGTTAATAGCCACCCCATTACTTCTTTGGCATTCACACAAGTGGTTTTTCAGGGATTCTCAGCTATGGTGAAGATAAATTTATAGTTAGTAGCTTCTAATGGAGAGTTCTCAGTTTGTGTATGGTTGTTTATCACTCCTACAATAATCACATGGCTGACTTTTGCACAGGTCTGTCATACTTATAGCTGTTACATTACTTTTATGTCTCAACTCCCAAGTTATTGATAGTACTGGAGTAATATGTTTTGAGAGGACTTCCTTGCATGGTAACTTATGTGGAAAGGTTCTGTTGTGGGGGGCAATCGTTCCAACCATCCTAGCACTGATGTGGATAGGGTGCCGGGTGAATTGTGATGATATATTTCTAGCTCAAGGGCACAGTCATAAAGCTCAGCTAGATGTTTGGGATTCTTCATCACATAAGAAGAACAAGTGGGCACAACAACATGCCAACATAGTAGATGGACACATGGAATGCAACAACTTGTATGTCATAGGGGAGTCCAACATAATATGGAGCATGCCAAGGATACATCCTATGGGAGAATCCACTATGGAGTTGAAATCCAAGGAAGAGGTGGTAGAATTCCCAGGCATTAAGGAGGAGATCCCATAGTGGTCATGATGAAAGACCATTGGGTGACAAACACAACTTCTTCCAAAGGTAAGGTGCTTAAACCTAATGGCATTTGGCCTGTTTTAGTCATGCTCAATATCATGATTCTAAATTGGCCATCAAAGGGGATAAATGTTGAATGTAATTTTTTGGTTGGGGAATATCAATTTGACATAGCTGGGATGAGTTGGATTATGGTTTTAGATTTTAGATCTGCCACCTTCAACATCTCTAGCAATACCCACACTTTCCTAGCAGCCAAAGAACTTCCAGCCACATGGCAAAATTCCCAGGTCACGATCATTGTTGAGGTATTTGCAGCTAGTATAGGATGGTTACTAACCATTACCATTCAGATTTTGAGTGAAGAATGCAGTATTTCAGGGATGTTTTTGGGAAGGTCCTTTGGTCTCATTTGTGTAAAAAGTCTCATCCTTTGGAAATATTAAGTGCCAATATTCCAGCTTATATATGGCTGTTTGAAGGGAGATTTCAAGCCAAAAATGACTGTAACAACCACCTTCCGGCCCACATGCAAATTGATCTGAATTATCTTTCGAGTGGTAGAGTTTGGGGCATCATGGTGAGAATCTTTTTAGTCCAAGGTAAATTCTATAACACTAGTTTGGAAGAGGTGAACATCATAGTTGATATACATTGGTCACATTTATTTGAAAGGTACATTAGAGAGATAAAGTTCAAGGGAAAGGAGTCCATATATGTATATTCAATTATAGATTTGAGTGATCTTCAGTTTGATGTTACTGTTGGAACATCTTTAGGCATTGTATGGTTGTTTCTAGCTTCTATGTTGATTTTTTCAAGGGATCTTCAATGTTGTAGCTACTGTACCATTTTAACATTGCTGATTTTTAGGGTTTTTGATTTTAGACTGCTGTTATCAAACATTTTCAGCTGCTAGATTGCAGATTTTTGGAAAAGTCTCATGAACCATGCTGTTTATGAAGGGGGTCAGCCATTGGAGGTGTAGAAGACAATTGTTTCAGCTACTGCACTATTGTTTTGTATGAGGTTTGGGACAAACTTTGGTTGCTGCAACTTCATTTCACCTTGTATGCAAGTTGAGTGGTCCAAAGTCATAAAGGTTCTAGCCTATAGTACGACGATAGAATCTATAGGAACTCAAGGCAGTTATCATCTAGAGATCAAAAAGGCACAACAAAAACATTGTGGCAAATGCATAAAGCTGCACTTAATCTTATGGGAGTTTGGGGATCACCAACATATGGATATTTGGTTGTCTTCACCGCTTGAACCAAGTTGAAGAAGGAAAGGTACAAGATCCATATTACATGGGCATTATAGTGGGATTCATGATATTGGAACGGGTTTTCATGGGACTTTTTGGCATAAGTTGCATCTTCTAACCTGTACAAGATTTAGACTCTATAAACAACACATCATTAGCATGGAGATACTTGAGCATCCTGATTTGCATTGCTTGAGGGCAAGCAATCTTGGGGCGAGGACTTGTCATGTCCCCTTTGCAAATTAGGAGTCGGGGGTGGGGGTTATGGCTCGTTGCATGCCAAGGAACCATCGAGGGTCAAAGATCGGGGGTGCGTGCCATGTCCCCTTTGCAAATTGAAGTTTGAGAGTCGAGGATGTTGCTTGACGCATGCCTAGGGCAAGATTGGAAATGTGACCGATGCCTACCAAGCCAGCAAGGATGATGGGGTAGTTTGCAAGTAAGGCCAACCTGTGGAATAGCGATAACATGTGGAATGGTGGGTGAAGTGGTAGTGTATGGAACAATGACAGAGTTTGCAAGGTCGCAAGGTCGATCTACAGTAGCCTGCGAAACTCAAATTTGGAACTTGGTGCCTTTTGGGCATTGGCTGACTAAGTTTAACCTTTTGAAGGATTGCATATAAAATAAGAAACATTTCAATTGTAAGGGCATGCTATGTTAGGTTATGTAATTGCTAGGCACTTGTGCTCAAGAAATCTTTTGTGGATGAAAATCCATAGGAGATTGTGATTAGTGGACGAAACCCCATTGGTTGCTAGAATCAAAGGACGAAAACCCTTTGGTTCTTTGGGAGCATTCTTGCCCAGGGAGTGCATTAGAGCTTCAAGGAGTTGCAAGAAAGTTTAGTTTTTTATTGAGTATTGCTGTTGCATAATTGTATTTGCTATTTGCTGCTATTGTAATAACTATCATAATAGTCCCATAGACTATGGAAATCATAACTATATCAATATATGAGCGGTGGGAATTTCCGAGTCATATGTGCAGGATTGTCTATGTTATTGTGCTATTTTTAATATGATTAATTGTTGTTGTTTATGATTCAAATCTGATTATGTTTCAAGTCTGTTATCTTTATTAAATTTATTGGAAAGGGGACATGATAAATATGCATTCTCTATTTGCTTCCTCAATCTGTCTTATTTCACTGTTGTTCCCTACGTCTCTTTTATAGAACAAGAGAACTCTAAGGTTTGCAAAAGAAGGATTGTCATCTTAGTGGAGTGCCTAGGCTAGAAGAAAAACTAAAGCAGACAAGCAACTAAAGAATAAAAACTCTTTGTTCTAAAATAAGGAAAGCATCTTCTCTCATAATTTAGAATCCAATCTAAATATAAGAAAAGAAAAAAACACGCTTTTACAAAAAAAATAGAAGATATTTGTTCCCAGTTAACATAGGAAGAGCTAAAACAAAAACTAAAAATTGATTGTTGTGTTGTATTTGGAGAGTGTCCCTTGCTAAAGGAGAACAATTGCCAAGCGATAATTATAGAAAAACGTCTCTCCCTTAGTATATCAAACTTCCCTTTTTGTCAAGGGCTTTGTCAAAACATTAGCAACCTGTAAATATGAGGGAACATAGTTAAGAACCAATGTCTCCTTTTGAACTGTCTCTGAGGAAATGATATCAAATGTTTGTATGCTTGGAGTGATAAACACTGGATTCTAAGAGAGCTTGGTACAATTTTGATTGTCACAATACAAAATTGTTGGCTCCAACATATGATTAATAACTTTTGATATCAACTTTCAAAGCTAAATAGCTTCACAACTAGTTGAAGAAGTTGCCATGTACTCAATCTCTACTGAACTTAATGCCATTATTGTTTACTTCCAACTGAACCAAGATATCATACTTGATCCAAATCTGAATCAAAATCCTAAAGTACTCTTCCTAGCACTAGCATCGCTTACCTAGTTTGAATCCACAAAGCCATGTGACATCAACTCTCCATCTCCAAAATACCTTAACCCATAATGAATTGTGTCCTACAAATATCAAAGCATAGGCTGTGTAGTAGTTGAGTGAATTTGTCTAAGCTCAACTATGAATTGGCTCAATGTATTCACTGCAAAGCAAATATTAGATTGAGTATTTACCAAAGTCATGAGGGAATCTATTAATTGCACGTATAGTGAAGAATCTACCAAATTTGATTCTCAATATATAGTCAACTTTAGATTTGAAGCCATTGGAGTAGCTAGGGGCTTACAATCTATTGTTTGAAATCTCTTCAGAATCTCACCTATGGACTTCTGTTGACAAAGGAAGGTCTCAGCTATACCTTGACAGACCTCGAGACCTTGAAAATAGTGCACAAAGCTAATGTTCTTCATATCAAACTTGGAGGCCAACTCCCTCTTACACCTTGCTACAAGCTTCTCATCGCTACTTGTAAGGATCAGATTATCCACATATAGAACCAAAACTAACAAATTAAATTTATCAATAGACAAGAAGGCTAGGGTTTGAGGTATTTTCACCTTGAACAACCACTTGGAATCAATCACTAACTTCCTTTCTAGTCTCAGCACAATCTCCTAAACATTCTTTTGCATAATTTATCGATACTTCTTTCACATGGCATCTCAACACACTTGCTTTGAATTTACCTCCTTAAAATTGAAAGGCTTTGCATCAATGATGGCAGATATCGATGCGATATAACTATGAAACTTCCTAGAGGGCTGAATCACTTGAAAATTAGTCTTTGGTTCACCTACTTGTTCTTGTTGCTCTTACAACGTTTGAGTAAGTACTTGATCTAGGCTTTCTGGTTGTGTTTACACTTTAAACAATTTTAAAGCTGATATCTATTGTTTTCCCAGGTGCAAGTCATGATTAGGTCTTATTCAGTTTGTTTGTTTTGTCACCTTTGTGGCTTTTTAATGAATGTTTGTAGGTATTGAACAAGGTTTTCAAAGACATTTTTCATGGCAAGAAAAAAAAGTTCCTTATAGAGAAATTTCCTAAGGTAGGATCAAGAATGTTGTACCTAATACAGGGAAAATAATTAGAAAATTAATAATTGTAGTATTGAAGGGTACACCAAATGTTTTTGTATTGCCCAATTAAAATTTTTGCTTCATTAAGGCATTTTGTAAAGAATGGTCAAAGTCTTTTAAAAATTGTCGTCAAAAGTCAAAATTTCTAAAAATAGACTTGATTTAAGATTTTTTTGGGTTTATTGTCAAATAGATGTTGGCAAAAGTTTATAAAAATAGAAATTTCTATTTTCAGAAAATTTCTAACAATAGAATCTTTGATTGGAGGGTCTAAACTGATTTTGATTAGTTGAAAATACTTCCCGCTCACGTTGGTCTAGTCAGAATCGTCAAAAGATTAGGATTTCTCTGGTGGGTCTATTCTGCTTTTTCACAAGGCAAAACATGAGCTCCATAGTCATCAATGGAGGAAGGTCAACTGCCAGGTGTCAGATTCAAAGTCTCAATGCTACACAAATGACATGGAATGGCGAAAGATGGAACTAGAATGGTGAACAAAGGAGGTAAATTAAAAAATGATGAAATTTGTAAAAAAATTCTAACATTGGAAAGTCTGGGTGCCCTCCTTGGAAATAGGCGCCTAGCAGTCAATGCCTTAGAATATTTTTCAACTTTTGTTCATGATGCACGTAAAACGGTGAATGCAGTCGGTGAACGCAAAGTGCAGAGCAGAGAAATCAAGGAAAGTTGAAAATAATGTAAAATTAACTAACTTTGGCATGCTTGGGCGCCCCCTAGCCAAGAAGGGCGCCCAAGATCTCTTGCCTTAGTATATTTTTGCCATTTTTCGGAAAACGTGCAAGTTGACTCATCAGTCCAATTCATATCTAGTCAAATGTAGTCAAAAGCAATTTTAGGGTTGGGAAAAGCTGGAGATCATCTTAGATATGCTCAAGCTCTTCAATGAATCCATCATCCAGTTCAAAGGATATGTCGGATAGCGAAAATTGTAGATCAAACGGAGGCATTTCGTGCAAAACGAAGAATGTCAAAGGAAAATTGAAAATCTAAAAAATTTGGCTCTCTGGAGAATCCAAGCACCCCTTTTCAAAGAGGGCTCCTAGCTTTTACTGCCTTAGAATATTTTTCACGTTTTTCAAAAAACGTTCAAACTACTTCATCAACCCAGTTTCGGCTTTCAAAAAATCAGTCAGATGCAATAATGGAGGTTGGCAAAAGGTATAATTCATCTAAGATATGATTAGGCTTGCCAGAATGACTGCCTTTCAAACTTTTTTATTTGCCGGCTGCCTGAAAACGAAGATCAAACAAGGGTCACTGACTTTACGTGAAATGGAGAAAGTAAAGATTTGAGAATTATGAAAAATTGGCTAAGGTTGGAGAAGTTGGGCTCCCTTGGCCAAGAAGGGCGCCGAAGGTTTCATGCCTTAGCCATTTTTGATTCCGACATGCCTCATTAAATTCAGTCTCTGCCAGTAGTTTCAAGCATGTGCAATCATGATCAGATGACATCGGATGCTGGTATGAAGTTGGGGATCACTTCAATAGTGTTCAAACATGAGAATGCCATGGTCAAATAGGTTTTATCAATTGGCAATGTCAGATTGTTGATCGTCAAAGTCGGAGGCAGGCCTTGTCAGAAGCAGAAACAATCGAAAGATTGAAAATAATGAAAATTTGACTAACATTGGAGGAGCTAGGCCCCTCTATCCAGTCAACACTCCCAAGAGTTCATGCCTTAGCCATTTTTCAGTCTCCATTTTTCTTTGATGAAAATCGTGCCTTCATGCATGCGTGCTCTTTTATAGCTATAAAAGAGGAATTCACCATTTGATGCAAATGAAGTCATATTTTTGCATGCATAGTTTCTATCTTTGTGGATAGACTCGAAAATTTTAGGGTTTTGCATGAAAACACTTTTTTTCTCCAAACCCTATTTATGAAAGCTTTTAGCATTCATTTTTCATAATTTATAGGTTGGCTTTCAAAGGAAGAAAGATAAAATTTTCTTCTTATCAAGATTTGGAGGCTCAAATGAAGTGCTTTTTCAGTGTTCTTCGTGGATTCGAGATTGGGAAGCACAAAAACACGCTTTTTCATGGTCTGATTTTCTAGGGCATCACATTTCAGAAACAAGTGGTTAGAATTTTGAATTTTCATTGATCTGGGTCCACTTGTTTTTCACTCCTGTTGAAGATTAGAAAAATTTAAAAATTTGCATGTCAGCCCCTATTTTTTAGGAGATCACGCATGTTCGGGAAATTCTCAACTTTTTCAAAATCTGACGATTTGGGTCCCTTCAGAACAAGATTGTCTACAAAACCTAGACCTCAACTTTTTTTTGGAGAAAAATCAACAACCTATTTTTAGCTGTTTGTGCAAAACCTTTTCGAACATAGGCTGTCTATAGTCAAAATTCAAGATTTTCGACATGCAGTACTCTCCAACAGAAATCAGGACCAAAGCAGTGTTGCTCCACGATTTCTTGAGAACATTCGAAACTGACTTGCATCATGTGTTTCCGGTGCTTGATTTGCATGCTTTGGAAGACATAGGAAACATTGCCGTCAGGAATCTAGGTCAATTCGGGTTGCTTGCAGTAGCTTCAATACCCATCTCAATGTAGAGCCTTGAATTCGTAATTGCTCGTGTTAAGCATTACAATCGAACAACACGAGAAATCCAATCAGCAGATGGGCGTACTATTTGCAACCTCAAGCTGGACGATGTTGAGAGATGTTTCTCAATACCACCATGGACAAAAAATTTCATCATTTCAATTGAAGAATGTGAGAAGGTGTGGTATGAGCAAAAAGACAAATACCGGAAAAGAGTTGCACAAAAGTGGTTGAAAGATAAGCAAAATACTTTGCTAAGGAATGTTGGGTGTGGTGAGTTCAAGGAAGAAATTGTAGCCATGATCACTTTGCTCAACCGAGTCATAGGTCAAGCTGAGGCAAATAAGTTTCAGCCATGGATGTTTTACATCATTTCTTAGATTATTGACAAAACAGAACACTATGGCCAACTTTGATCAGTGACAGTCTCCACCATTAGATGACAGAGTTCCTCAAGGCCCATGAGTTCCACATGGTCTCTTACCTCGTATATCTAATGGCTTTTCAAGGAAAGTTCAAAGGTTTGAATGTCATTGAAACTTTGGGTGTTCAGCATGTGTGATCATTACCCATAGTTAGAGTTTTCAGAATCTGAGCGGCATTATAGATGGGTGAATGATGTATTCTTGATGCATACTATGTGAGATTTAGATAATGAGTTGCATGTGGGAATTTCAGCAGATGCCAAATTGACAATGGCGGAGTGGGCTGATTGGTTTATTCAATTTCCCACGTTCTCCTACATCAGAGTATATGGCTTCTCAGGTGATCCAGTCATGCTACCAAGATATCCAACCAATGAGGTGGTGTTTATGGAATTTTAAGGCAAGTATATGAAGTTCACACCTTTTTGCGTAACAAGCGCAAGACTGCATTCAGTTTCTCGGTTGGAATGAGCATTTATAGATGTAGATCATCAATTGATGCTGATGGGTGATGAAATATCAAAGTTTGGTCTCAAGTTTTTCAATGAGAGATGTTCATATGATCCTCATGGAGTCTTTGCATCACGTGTTGGTCAGAATCATGCACATATGCGTACAGTTGAAGATTTTTGGGTTAATTGTGCAGATGAGTTCGAAGTGCGCAAGCATAGTTACAACAGATTTACTCTATAGCAGATGGCTGATTTCTTATCAGAGGATGTGGAAGGTCTTTTAGATGATGATGGGGAAGTCCTACTTCCCATGTATGCTCGAGATCAGATCGATCAGCGGCCACTTCCACAAATTAATTGGTCCGACAAAGAGAACACTTCAACTGAGGAAAGAACGAGCAAAGTCATTTCTACCTTCTTCTAGACCAAAAACCAGAGTGAAAGCCATAAGCGTTCCTCGAGAAAGTCCAAAGATCGGTAGAATGTCAAGGAGTTTAAAGGGAAAGATGAAGTCTCCCATTGGTCCCATTGGGACTCAACAAGAACAATAAGCAGATCCATCCGAAGATCTAGTTGAACCAACACCACAAGTTGAATTGGTACCTTCATCTCCCGCTTCTTCGAGGCTTTCTCCCATTTATATAGATTCAAAAGTCGATTCACCAGTTTGCAACATCTCAACACTGATCCATTCATTAGGAGTTAATGGAACTAGAACCGATTCTCCCAGAGAAGTTAGTAAAGACTCCTCATCTTGGCTTGAGAACATCCTTGGTAGGAAGAGGAGGAAGCCTTCTTATTAGTTAAACTTTGCAGAACTTGATAGCGTCTACCAGGACACCAATAAATAAAATTAAGAAGCAAGTTCACATGAAGAAGAATTTTGATGATGAGATTATCATTGAGATTGCTGCACCTCCGGAGGACAAAAATGTTGATGAGGTTGAGATTGATGACTTCAAGGTTGTCAAGGCTAATCGCGGTAGAAACACTCGACATACTGATGTGAATTTCTTTGAGGTTGCGGCAGATAATCTAAAGGAATGAGTGCTCAAGGATGGAGAAGATAAGGCAGCCCTCAAGATTGAGATTTGGCAATTGCGGCAATATGTTTCCAATTTCCTCCATGGCACTTCACAGGCTACTTTGGTTGCTTCCACAGATTTTGGAGTCATCGTTAGATCAATGTTAGCTAAGTCAGTTGGTCATATATGGGAAGCATATGCGAGACTAGATAGAGGAATTCATCACCAAGGCAAATTTATACTTGCAGAGATATACCAATTGAGGTATAACGCCCATGATCTTCGCTCAGGGATCTAGGAGTTTGAGCAACATATGGCAGAAGTGAAACCAATGCATGAAATCATCATTTTTGACTTGAGGACAGCTTCTGATTCAGTTGTTACAGAAGAATATGAGAAGAGGATTTTTGCTTGGAGAGAACAACACCTCTTCAAAGTAAAAACCTATGAGAGTATATTTGTAGAGTTGGTTGAATATAGACAAAAGGTTGTTAATACTCTCAAGTTCATAAGCACATTTGTTTCACAGATCCCTTATCAATATCTTCATGATGATGGCATTTACATTGATCTCGGTGAAGTGCAAACAGAGTTTCAAAGTCTCGTCCGCGGTGGTTTTGGTAGTGATCCTATTGCCAACAAGATGAATCATGTTGTCACAATGTCAACAAAATTTGATAAAGCAACGGAAGAGATGAAAGAATATCTGAGTTTGATTGCAGATGGTAAGGAGATGTTGGAAAAACATAATATTCTTTTGGATAGTATCAGTGCTCCTGACAAAGAGGTAGTTACCAGCTTTTTGGTGGACATAGTTTCTCAAGTTATCACCGAGTGAGTCACCGTTTTGGGGTAGTAAAGATTTTCAAGAATAGAACTCAAGAAAAGCAGCAATTAACTTGAGTTAAACTCGTTGTTCTCATTCATGCTTATTTGTTCTTTGGAAATATCAAATGTGAAGTTGGAGTTTTTCTTGCTTTTAAATTAGTTAACTGATGTTAGCAGGTGGTTAGTTGTTAGTTATCTTTTGTTTAATCTTAGAAATAAAGCTTGCATGTTGGCAAGTCTAGTTGTTAAAAATAAGGAGATTTTAGGGTTCCCTACTCCGTGTTTGTGTATAAATAAGGGTAGTCTTGCCCATTTCTTTTCAAACATTGTTGTGATAACAAATTACCAAGCCTACTTTGCCTGCAACTTTTTTATTCAATGTCTATTCACTTTGTGTCAAGTGTAATTTGGTTTGATTGCACATTGTAAGCCTACCTTTGCTACAATCTGCTGTCCTAGAAGTGTATTTACCATTAGAATTCAAGGAAGGAAATCTCATGCCTATTTTTCCTTGATCTATTGTCTCAATTTCTTTCAGTATTTTATCTTATGTGTTTCGTTTGCATAATCTCTATTTTAGCTTACATCTTATAAGTACAATGAGTCTTCGGGTGTGTTATGGAAGTGAGTTTATTTAAGCTTTTGTGTTAATCAAATCATTCCTTGTTTACTGCTGATTCTTAGGCTCTGAGTTTACTTGAGTTGTCAGAAACGTTTTTAGTTTAGGCCTAGTTGTAGTTGAAGTTTTGGAAAAGAGAAAACCTTAGCTACGATGCAAAGAGTTTTATAACCTTGTGCTCTTAGCTGAGAAATAAAAAGATTGGCAATAGTTTAGTATTCCTTTTTAAGCATAATTAGTGAAGAGGGAGCTTCCCCTCCTAATTTGAAGAGCAATCTAACTGTGTATAGCTGTTCGTTTCTAATCCACATTCTAGAGGTGTGAATTGAAACGCCAATAGTTTTCTGGCATCCACCGTGGGGAATGAGGCATAATCAAGAAAGCTTACACTTTATGGCACGGGAATGACCATCTGGCGTCCAACTGCTCTTGTTCAACAACTAGATCTTACTGCTCTTGTTATTGTTGGCATTTCAAATTGCACCTTTGGAATGCGCTTTGGAAACAGACAGCTATGTGTAGTAAACTGCTCTTCGAATTAGGAGGGGAAGCTCCCTCTTTTGTTGAGTTGCATAAAGAAAGTAAACTAAACTTAATTTTGCCTATCTTTTCGGTTCAGCTGCGAGAACACAAGGTTATAGAACACTAGATGTTGCAGCTGAGGTTTTCCCTTTAATGAAATTTGACAACTACAACTTAACTTACGCTAAAACGTTTCTATCCTCTCGAGTAAACGCAGAGCAAGAGAGTCTAGAAATGGACGAGGTTGATTTTCTGACAAAGATACTTGAATAAACTTTCCTCAACATACATCTACTAAATTTCAATGCAGGCTGAAAAAGGAGATCATAAAAGTATTACGGAAATATGCGACTTTATTTCAAGGGCAGCAAAGCAAGCTTCAAGATTTTATTTCCTCACACTTCTGGCACAAAACAATAAACGGAAATCTGAGATATTTATATCGAGGGCAGCAAAGCAAGCTTCAAGATTTTATTTACTCAAACTTCTGGCATAAAGATTACAATTTCGGGACAGCAAGTTGTAGCAAAATACTTGCAACATGCGATCAACCTGATTATAATTGACACATAACACATGCACTAAACAAGGATTTGCAGCTAAGGAGGCATGCAAACTTGCTCTTTACACAAAGTGAACTGATACTAAACGATAACAAACATGAAGGCATAAGCTCAACGATTCTGTTATCACAAGCACGGTTCTGAACAACACTGAATAACAAAGAGAAGGCACTAAAGGCACTTGTGTCTCGTTATCACTAGCATTGCTAAACTAAAATGAGCAAACACTGCTCTTATTTATACACAAGCAAAGGAGTAGGGAACCCTAAAATCTCCTTGCTTTTACAACTACTACTTGCCAACATGCAAGCTTTATTTCTAATCCTAGAAAAGATAAAACATCTAAAACCTAGAAAGCGTCTAAAAATAGAAAATGCCAACTCATTACATTTGTTTTCCTTCTTCTTCAAAGAATGGATAAGAATTGAGACAAGAATAGAAAGAAAGCGTGAGATAAGAATGAAAACAAAGCTTGGAGAAAGCTTCTAGAAGATTGTTGCTTTAAATCTCTATCACATCCACCAAAATTTGGGAAACTGCCTCTCTATCACGAACGTTGATACTATCTATAGCCATATTCCGCTTTTCTAAGATCTTCTCCTTTTTTACAATCAAACTTAGAGAATTTTTGACATCTTCAACTTCTTTATGAGTTCTATTCTTGAAAAACATTGCTGCCCCAAAAGATGACCCACTGATTGATAACTTGGCGGCTCTGCAACTTTTGTGCATTCTGACACTTGTCCTTTCGCTCATACCACTCCCGTTGCACGTTCTTCAACTGAGATGATGACGTTTTATGTCCATGATGGTACTGAAAAGCACTTCCCAACATTGTTCGTTCAGATAATTATGATACAACACTTGTTTGGCTCTAAATTCGATGGGAGAGTACTTCCTGTTGAAAAACTTGAAGATTGACTATAAACTTGACTATGCTCGAACAAGCTCAGCACAACTTTCTATTTTTAATTTTTTAGCTTGCTGATTTTCTTCGCCAAATGGATGAATTTTTTGGAAATTTTTCTGAGATATGGGTTTAGTTTAGAATTTCGTTCCAAGACAACCTAGATCATCCGTTTTTGAAAATTCTGAATGAACACTGAAAAAGCAGCAAACCCTAATTTTCTCCGAAAAAAGCAAAAAACGTTGTCATCTGGGTATTGTTCATTAGCATATTCTGTATGAACCTAGTTGATTAGATTTTGAAAACCTCGAAGTTTCACTGAAAAAACAACCACTTGAAGTTTCTCTGAAAAAGCTGTGATATGGGTTTTGTCCAGAAGAATATTTGAGATAGACCCAGAAGATTGGAAGTTGTAAAATTTGAAGTTTTCTCTGACATGCAAAATAAAAAGCAGCTGCTGCAACCTTGAGAAAATTCTCCAAAAATTATCCAGAAGATAGAACCAGTATAAACCAGCTCGCTAAAAATTGAAAACAATGGCCTTCTTCAAAGATTTGATGTTCTGGATGAAACAATATGAAAAAACAAGCTTTCTTGAGTGCTGATCTGAAAATTTATTGAAAAACCAGCAAGTTAAACTCTTGAATCTTGAAAATAAGGGTTTGAAGTTGCTGCTCTGTTTCTCCTTGAAGACCACTTGCAAGAAAATAATGAATAATGAAACACAAAGGTGCCTTAAATATGCTTTGCCTTGAGAAAACAACTTTCTTTTGCCCTAATTCTTCAAAACCCTTATTCAAGTTTGTGCAATGAACTTAGACTTTTGTCTTCATCTTCAATTTTTGAAATTTTCAAAAATTTGACTAAGGCATTGGAAGTTGGGCGCCCTTCTTGACTGGAGGCACCTATTTCATTCAGACTTAGTCATTTTTTCACTGTTTTCAACTTCTTCTCTATTTTAAACCCTAATTTGATCCTATCTCCTCGCTTCCAGATTGATCCGACGGACGAACTGAACGTTTCATCACGGAGCTTGATCGAATCTGACGACATTGTTTTGGAGACATCATTTGACGAAAACTTCATTTGACCCTTCAAATTGTCGGGTGCCTATCTCCTCCAGGGACGCCCACTTTCTCCAGTGTTAGCCATTTTCATGATCTTCGAATTTATGCTTGTCTTCTAACCTTCAGATGAATTCATGGTATCCGACGTTGTACTTGTCAAATTGACTGGTTGTCAGGTCCACTAGATAGCTAAGAAGATTCTGGAAGGAGTCTCCTGGATACTTCATCTTTGAATAATGACATCTAGAGGCTCTAAACCCTAGGCACCCTTCTTCTCCAGGGGCGCCCATGTTCACCAGTGTTGGAATATTTTCATTGTTTTTACCTTCAGAGCTCTAAACACCTCTCATCATGGCCCCTGTTTGATCTGAGTTTGCCGAAAACTGAATGATTAGATGATTGCGCTGTCAGGCTCTCTGCGGAGCTGAGATAGATTTGACCAACATTGCTTGGGAGCTGCATTTCTGATTTTATCATCTGATACTTCAAAAAGATGGGCGCCCTTCTTCTCCAGGGGCACCCAAGTTTAGCAGACTTAGAAACTTTTCTGAACTTTTCAAATTTCTTTCCTCGTTTGACGTGCTTCTATTGGCCTTGACTGCCGGATACAAAAATTTTCTAAGGCATGGGAGTATGGGCGCCCTTCTTGACTGGAGGCACCTGGATTCACCAGAGTCAGACAAATTTTTGCATTTTTCAAAATTTTCAGCTTCTTCTCTGCTTTCTCCGTTTTTCATGCACGTTCATCGTTGACAGCTTCTGTTTGACGCTTGAACATCTAATTCTGACACCTGGCAGCCGACTGACCTCCATTGATAACTTTGTTTCTCCAGAAGAAGCTTGCGAAAAAATAGAATAGACCCACTAGGGCAAAACTGATCTTTTCGTGATTCTGACTACACCAGCCTAATGAGGAAGTATTTTGAGCCAATCAAAATCAATCTTAACCCTAGAGGCCAAACTTTCTATTTTTAGAAAATTTTACAAGTATCCATTTCTTGAGAAACCCAGAAAAAGTTTCTATTTTTAGAAAACTGCTAAAAATAGAAATTTTCCTAAAATTTAGGGATGAAAAATAGAAATCTAGGTATTGTTGGTTTGATCGTTCTGAACTGACCCAAATTGTCGGATTTTGAAAATTTCAAGTTTTTGACCCCCATGCAAGACATGCAAACCCCAATTTTGACTTTTTTGACAGATTTAACAGTATTTTGACTCATTTCTTCAAAATGCCTAAGTGTAGCGAAATTTTTAATTTGGGGTACAACAGTTATACAACCGGATCTCACGTGAGTTGAAGGCGAGCAATTGGACATTATTAGTAGGCTGAGGTTTCGTGTTTGAGAAAAAAGAAAAACTTGCTCAATGGAGAAACGCGGCTACTATTCTAGATAAAGAAGAACGAAAAGCTGATCTTGCAGTCGGAAGACCAGTATTACCACCTCGTACATGGCAATAGATAATCTTGGCTTAAATTTATTCAAGGAGGAGAGGCACTGCTATAGATCCATCCTTTCAAGAAACAAAAGTTGGAGAAGCATCCAACGTAGATCTTGAGATCCAAGAAGAAACGAAAGAAGAACTTGTGATCCATCCAAAAGCAATGGGTGATAACAATAATAATGGCAACAACAATGCTAATAACAATAATCACAAACGTGCACCCCCATTACCTTGGGATAACAACATTGGACCTTTGGCTTTGCAAGGAAGTCACGAGTTACCTAAAGGGTCAAGGAAGCACTTTCCTTGGTTTCACGGCGATGGGACTCAACACCCAGAAGAACATGTATCTGCATTGACAATGGCTTGCGCTGTCTTGCATGTAGCACAAGAAGACATTGCCGTACATCTCTTCGTAGAGACTCTTGTGGGAAATGCTGTTGATTGGTTTCATCATCTAGAGCCAGGCATTATTATAAGCTGGGCAACTATGAGCGAAAGATTCTTGGCAAGGTTTAAGCCTGCTGAAGATAGTCATTAGTTGTTTTCCCAACTTTCAAATTCAAAGATGGAGCTCAATGAACCTATGAGGGAATTTGTGGCAAGGTTTAACTGCATGGTCACAAGTCTTTCTCATACACTCAATCCATCACCAAAAATTCTTTTGAGCAGTTTCATAAATGCTCTTCCATTTTAGATAGCCTTTTTCTTAAGATCGGCTAATAAAACAAAATTGACAACTGCACAGGAGAATGCCATCAAGATTGAGGATAACATGATCACTTCCGGGAAGATGAAAACAGATTCTATCAGGCCTTTGGTTCAGAGTTCTACAAATCCACTGCTACAAAAGGTAGCTAATGAGATGACTGTCCTCAAAAAGCAGTTGCCTACTCAGGCACAACCCACACCATCACCACCACAATATCAACAACAATATCAACCTCAGCAACTGTACCATCCAAAAGAGAAATAATTTTGAGCCTTTAAATAATTATAGGTCGCAGTTGCCAGCACCTCCACCAAGACAAATAGTTGAAGCAGAGAAATCTTCAAAATTTTGTTCTTTCCATGAGACCAATGAACATACTGGATCTACATGTCCTGAAAATTTAAGAATGAATTAGATCATGGGATACATTGATGCTGCACCCAGTTCAAGTTTTGTACCTACACCAAGTTTAAATGTTGTCTTACCACATACAGACAACTTTGATGGCGACTTTGCTACTGGATACTTTGATAGTGAACTCGTTATTAAAGAAGAAGATGATTTCCGTCAATACTCTCTTGCAGTGAATCATGATAATTTTTCAACACTTGTGTTTACATGTGCTCAACATTTTAAGGCACAAAAAGAAGAAGAGAGATTGAAATCAAAGGAAAAGGGTAAAGAGGTGGCTTCCACTTCAAATCCTAAGCCCTCACATGAGAATGCTAAAGCGGTTGCTCAAGACCCATCTTTAGTAAATTTTGACATTGTAGATTCCATGATGAAGACAAAGGTGCAGATTTCTCAGTTGGAGTATCTCCAGGACCATCCAAAACAGTTGGATCGAATTCTCAAGTTTGCAAAGAAAGAGGCTGTCATTCAGCCTACAGTGCTCGAATCATCCATGCCAGTGGAAGAAAAGCCTAAACCCTTCTATATGTCTTTGTATATAGGAGGATTCAAATTGAGCAATTGCATCATAGATTCAAGAGCCTCAGACAACGTCATGCCTCTACAAGTAATGAATGCATTGGGACTTTCGAGCACTAAGACATAGGACAAGTGTTATTCGCTTGAGTCTAAGTCGGTGCCATTGGTCGGTCAATTGAAGGACGCTTAAGTAAGGTTGGTAGCTTGTCTGGAGAAGAAGATAATGATGACCATCATAGTAGTTGGCATTCCAACTAGCTACGGGATGTTGCTAAGTAGAAGCTTCTGCAAAGATCTTGGAGGAGAGATTCAACTGGATTGGTCGTTTGCATCAATTCCATTGAAGAAAGGTAGTTTCAAGCAGGAGCCAGAGGCCGAAGCTCAATTCATGGTGGTGAAATCCCAGGATCCTCAAGCACAAGTACTATATCAAGAAACGGGTCTTGGTACTTATGTTATGCTATCAGAAATAATTGAAGAAAGTTAGGAAGTGGTATGTTCTATAGACAAGTCAACAAAAGATCCAAAGTTGTGGACTATGCAGTTTGATGGGAGTTGCTCGACAGCAGGTTTAGGAGTGGGAGTTGTGATAATCTCTCCCGAAGGTCGTTTGTATCGATTTGCATATTGCTTGCAATTCGAATGCACAAGTAATGTTGCGGAATATGAGGCACTTTTACTAAGCCTCAAGAATGCAAAAGATATGGGTATCAAACTACTCAGAGTTGAAGGTGATGCCGAGCTGATTGTGAAACAGATTAGGGATCAATTTCAAGTAAGGAAAGATTGCCTTCGACATTATATACAAAGGGTGTGGAATGCAATCGATTGGTTCAAAGCATTTGACATCAAATACATTCCTTGTGTAGACAATAACAAAGCAGATGCCCTTGCGGTATTAGCTGCTCTTTTCATGCCACATTCTGACTTTTGTCAGAATGCATTTGCTATTGAGCTCATATACAGGCCGGTTGTCCCCGACAACTGCGACAACTGGCAAGTCTTCAATGACGATGATCATATTGAAGATTTTCTTGGCATGGAAGATAATTTTAAAGGATTATTCTTTGAAGGCAGTTTGTCTCCTTTTCGAGAATCAATAACAAAGGATTCTGAAGTGACAGATTCAGGTATTATCTAGTTGAAAGGCAATCAGATTCCCAAGGGTCTAGTATCCTTGAAGAACATATTTGATAGGCATGACAAAGATGTCCAAGATCAGAGGAACTCAGGTGATAAGACCTCTGCTGAACATTATCAAGTAAACATTGGTACTGAAGACAAGCCTTGGTTTGTTAATTTGGGCAAATGTTGTACCGCAGAAGAGAGTGAGAGGTTCATTTCTTTGTTCAAGCAATATTGAGATGTTTTTGCTTGGTCATATGAAGACTTGAAGGTCTTCACACCAGAGAATTGTCTCATACAATTCCTTTGAAACTTGATGCTAAGCCCTTCAAGCAGAAACAACGACACTATAATCTACGGATTCAAGATACAATCTATGCAAAAATTCAAAAGATGGTGGATACTAAAATCATTTTTCCAATTCATCATTCCACGTGGGTGTTGAACATAGTTCCTGTGTGTAAGAAAAATGGAGAGATCTGAATTTGTGTGGATTTCAGGAACTTAAACCAATCATCTCTCAAGGATAACTACCCCTTGCCAATCATGGAACATACCTTGTAGACAGTCACCGGTTCAGAGATGCTGTCTTTACTTGACGTTTTTTTTGGGTACAATCAGATTGTAGTAGCTGAAGAAGATCAGTTCAAGACGACATTCACTACCCTATGGGGTACGTTTGCCTATGAATAAGATGCCCTTTGGCCTTATCAATATGCTGGTGCTACATTTCAGAGAGCCATGGATTTGGCATTTGGGGATTTGAAGAACAAAGTAATTGTCGTCTACCTTGACAACCTCACCACTTTCTCAAAGAAGCGGGGAGATCATTTTTCACACTTAGCCGAAGTGTTCAAAAGATGTAGGTATCATAAGATTTGCATCCTAAGAAGTCCATATTTGCGGTGATGGAGGGAAAGCTGCTTGGTCACATTGTCTCCAAGGAAGGAACTCGGATTGACCCTAGTCGGGTTGATTCCATCAGAAACCTGTCTCTTCCAACAAGTAGAACTGGGGTACACTCCTCCTTTGGTAAAGTGAATTTCATATGAAGGTTTGTACCAGATTTCTCAGAGCTGACAAAAGATATATCTGCTATGATGAAGAAGATGTCTGCTTTCAAGGTACAGATGAAGGCAAGAAGGCATTCGTCGAGATAAAAGAAGCTATTGCTTGAGCACCGGTGCTGGTCCGTCCTGAATTTGATAAGGATTTTAATATTAATCAGATTTGGGCACATATTTGTCATATGCACCTTCTTGTAATGACTAGAGTGGAAAATTTATTGCATTTCTGCCATCCATGCTCATCACTACCATAACATAGCACCTTGTTCTTCTACCTTTCGTCTTTACCAGTTCTACATGTTAGTACCAAAATTGTTACCCTCTCAAAGCTTCACTTTCAGTGGAGGTTGTAATTAGTATATCATGTTATTCTTGTTGTTTTATTGAGGACAACCAATTTTTCTTTCCAGTATAATTGAAAAGTCATCAAGTGTTGGTCTATTTCGCAAGCTATTGATGTTTGCAGATTGTTCATGAATGTTGAATGCCAAGTTAAGCAGACTGGTTTTCAATGATTCGGGAGCTCCAACACAATAAGAAGGATGAAGTGCTAATGTTTTGGATATGAAGGAAGAATGGCAGAAAATGACAAGGTTAAAAGTAGCAAAGGCCAGGAGAATCTCCATCAAAGCAGAAATGAGTTTGAGTAATAGACTTTGGCGCACACGTCAATTGGCATAATGAATTATGTTCAGCGCCAAATGGGGCAAATATTTCATAAAATCGTGAACGGAAAAGATTGCAAGAGAACCCTAAACAAAAAGCAAATCAGGAAACCACAATTTTCACCGAGCACTACCATTAGAATTCTGGACAGTTAAGTGGCAGAATGATGTAGAAATCACGACTAGGGTTTCACACTTTTCCATTGGCTCAGCCAGCACAAAACCGTGATCAAGTGGCAACAGGGGCAAGAATCCTTGACCAGCTTGAAAGATTTGTTATTTTAGTGGTTAAAAACACAACATAAGGAATTTCGCCTTGTTTAAGTGGCTTCACCATTAGAAATCAGCGACAGACAAATGGCAGATGAGGTAGGAAACCATGCCAAATATGGCGGCATTGTTAGTGAAACATGACACCAAGGAGTTTCATAATTTTAAAAGTGGTTAATCCAGTCAAGAACTGCGATGAACATTGGCCAGGTTTTAAGTGACTCACACCTGCGAAAATTTCACCATGTTTTGAGGTCAAAATCGTGGTTTTCAGTGGCTGTGCCATCAGTGATCTGTGACAATTAAGTTGACAGAGGACGAAGGTAAAATCACGATTTAGTGGGGTTTCCGCCAGTCCAAAAAGCAACTAGAAGAAATTCACAATTTTAAAGAGGTCCTGCCATTAAAAATCCGTGATAAACATGACAACTCCCTAAAAAGCATGACCAAGGGTTGAATTGCACTTTCCACATGGTGTGAGCAGTCCGAAACAGCAAAGCCAAACCCTAGAGCCCAAGTCAAGGATTAAAACACAAAAACAATGCATCACAACCATCCATCATCAAGATCAGACTTAAAGTAGAAGGGTTTATTTTGGGCTAATTTTTGGGTTTTCAGAGGATGAGGGTTGAATTGCTTTAAAGCAATTATTTTATTATTAACTTTATTCCTTATATGCTGCTGCTGGGGTTTATAAATATGTGTTTCAAACTCATTGTAACAGATAGGATAGTTGAAGGAAAACTTACGCTATGGAAATTGTTATTCAAAGGTTTTAGTTCAGTCAGTGTGTTTGTGTAAAGGAGAATGATTAGAGGCAGACTTATGCTGCTAGGATTGTCACTCAAAGGTTGAAGTCATGGCTTTGTGTTTGTCTGTAACAATAGATAGTGGATGTTATGCTTGTGCTGCAGAAACTGTCCAGCTGTTATTCAGAAGTAGTCAAATCTGTGTTTGTAATTTGTTCAAATTAATCAAAATAAATTGTTTTAGTCCAAAATTTCTATTGACAGTCTATTTAAACTGTAGCTTTGGATGCAGTTTAACAATTTACTTCATGAAATCATGCGATGTTCTTTCATTTAACTGTTTCTTGTGTTGATGCTAATGCATTGGTCTCTGATTTAGCTGATAAATAGCATTGATTGGTGTTAATCATTCAAATCCTTGTTTGCAGCTAAATATCCATCTCTATTTTAATTGGAAGGAAGTTGTGTGTTCGTGCTTGAAATGTTTATCCACCTTATTCTGAAAATCATGATACAGTCTTACCTGTTGTGTAATGTCCTCGCTTAAGCAAATGTTTCTAAAAGATTTAAATATATTTACTGAGAACCTTATAAACCCTAAATTATATCAAGGTTTACTAGCTACATTAATGGCTCAGTTTGTACTTTGGACTTCATTATTTTACCCTAAAATAACAAACCCTAGTCTGTTGTACTTGAATCTAGCAGATCGAGAAATTTTCCCTTCATGGTTTTGAATTCACATTGATACCTATATTTACAAATGAAGCTGAATGATAAAAGGTAGGTTTCAAAAACTATCTTATATTTAATATAGTCTAAGATTACACCAAAATACATAGCAATAATAACATACATGACAAAGGCGACAATGCTATGATTACATTGACTACCCAGATTTACCAGTTGGATCCACAAATGGAAGATGGAAATTTTAGGACTGTTCTTTCATGAAACATGTCTGAAAATACATTACATTACTTTGCTACAGCAGCTATACAAATTGAAATACAACACCCACTCCCATGTCCCACGACAACTATAATGTTGTGCAAACACAATATCATTAATATATGCCACCATGAAAGCGCAAACACAAACTTTGAGTAAGATCGTTCCTTTTGCCCAAAGGGGTTTCATCCTTTGATGCATGAGATCCAAAGGGTTTTAGTCCTTGGACCTCTTGCAAATTTGTGGGTTTTCATCCACAGATTTGGATGCTTGAACATGCGTTCTTGTAGCAAGTTCCAAGTAGGGATTTTGTGTATATTCGATAAGTCTTTTAATCTTGTCCTTTGCTCCATTATACACACCTGAAATCATGCACACGTGTGGTTGATTGTATCTGAGAGGCATAGGGGAATGTCCTCCATGAATTGCAACTATCCTCCACAATAACGGTGAGAGATCCGATAGGGTTGAAACACCAACTATTGCATTAATGGTAGCCAAGGTTGCGCCTTCATTTGCTATGCTAGATGTACATGCAGATCCACACTCTAATATTAAATAATATTTTCTTGGTGGGAGAAAATCTTTTCTAGAAGTTTCCACGTTAGATCTGAGTATTAATGTGTAATGTCCCCTTTTCAGTGATGACCTTGTTATGGACTGTTAGCCTATTTTCGGAAATCTGTAGGCTATTCAGATGAGCATAATAGGATTTCCAGTGTTTCCTGCTCAGCTTGGTTTTATGTGGTTTTGTTGTAAACTTACTATTTTTAGCATTGGCTATTTTTAGTAAGTCCATTTTTGGCAGTATCTTCATCAACAATATTGTTCAGTTCATTATCCAAATCATGGTAAACTCCTAGTTCTGGTTTGGTGTTGGCTTTCTCATTGGACTAAGTTTTATACTTAGTTAAAATTGTGTTTTGAAGTTGTACCCCACGCCTAGCTTAATGACTTCAAGTTGTTTTTAAGTTGGGGCCATAAAGTTGATACATTTAATATTTTATTAAATGTTTTATTTCTTATCAAAGTGGGATGACTTGGAGAGGAGAATGAAGAAGTTTTAATATTTTATTTTAAAAGATTCTTTTTGGAGATGGGCGTCCCTTTTTGGGAAGTTGAAGAGTTGTCTGTTGGAGTTTCAGTTGATTCATCTCCTTCTGAGAAGCTTATTTATTGATGGCTTGCTCTTTCTTTCTCATTTTGGAAATTTGAAAGTAAAGTTATGCTGCTGGTTTGAAATCAAGACCCTGGCTAAGGGGAAGCTTAGCATTTTCAATCCATCCTTCGGGCCTGAAACTATGGCTTCCTAGGTGGGTCTTTGAGACTGTACTTCACAGTGGAGTGCAGATGGAGCTTTATTTCTGATGTTATATAACAGGTTGCTGCTGTATAACCTGTTATTGAGTTGTTGATTGGTTCATGGCTGAAGTGAATTTCTGATCATTGCTTCGCCACTAATTTTTCTATCATTCTGGGTACTGGCCCATGCTGTTCAACTGTGGAGGGTGCCCCTATCTGGAAAGTTTCAGATTTTATCACTGAGTATTGAATTTTTAAGAGAATGTCGACCCTCTTGGGAGGCCGTACCATCTCTTGATGCTTGCATTGGAAAACGTGCCACCTGTTGCTGCTGTTTTTGGCTTGTTTCCTTCTTGAGGATTGGACGCCTATGTCCTAGCTGTCATTTGGCTGTGGTTTGGGAGCATTCCGAGTTGATTCAGAAAAGATACGTCCATTTTGGTGAATTCACAACTTGCTGGTCTGATTTTTTGTACCTTCTGTTTCTAATCAGATTAGTTAGTTTTTATTATCATGCTGATTTGAGCTTCAATTCTTCATCCATTCATGTTGTAAGAGTTAGAGGAAGTGATACTTGTTGACGGGTGTTTTATGACCGCACCAACATAGAATAAAGTGTCCAACGGTCACCCTATCCTCTTTTGATCAAAGTATTCCGCATGCTAAGATTGCATGAAAGATTATGTGTTCAACTCCAAGGTTCCTTATGTAGCGAATAGGCTCAGTTGGTTTGATGTGAATATGCTGGGTATTCCAAGGGGACTTACATAATTGTTCAACTCTTGAAGCAAATGTGAGATATGATTGATTTGATGATGACGCTTTGATTTTTAGACTAACCGGGAAAATGCTGAATTTAAAAAGAATGAGGGTAGGGATTCTATAATCTATTCCTAAAGGTGGAATGCGAGGATCGACTTCAACAAGCTTCGAACCAGACTTTGCTTCGCCTCCCTTCGGACAACTTCTACAAAATTGGTGCAATCTTCAAAGGATGAGAAAGGTGTTCAAATTATAACTCAACATGCGCATACCATCACAACGATGCATATGGACACATGAATCACAATCAAAGTTAAGTGCCAATACGCCATTTGACCACGCAGGGTGAATTCACAGTCAGCAAGTCCGCTAGTGGTATGGATGAAAGAAGACTTGCTCAAATCAAACGCCACATTCCACAACTAACAACTATTTGCATGAAATAAAATCTACTTTACTCTATCTACTTTGAATTGGAAAGATGAAAGGGCCTTGCTAGCTACTCATAACAAAAGAAGAAATCACCAAGCAATGAAACTCTTTATATTATGAAAAGTGTTCACAACAACCGTTTACAAAACTTTCAAAGGGAAAGTTTTCTTTCCTTTCCAATCTAAGCTAACCTCTAGCTACTCACTAAATGCCTTCTCTACTCTCTAGCTCAACTCTATCTCTGATTTTGTCTAACTCTAATATATTACAAATGAGGGGGGATGCCCCTTTTATATCAAGCCCAGTCCAGCGGACGACTTAGATTCAAATACAATGGAAGGCCTAGATTGAGTCACATATGCCCTGATTAGGGTTTTAGCCCTAAAAACCGCCACTGAGAGGAGTGGGGCAATGAATGCACCGGAGATTCTCCACTCCTCTGCAGGAACCATTATCTGTAATCAATGCACATCATCCCCTTCTAGAAGATCATCATCCAGAAGGGCGTTTCCTTTCTCCTTTTCCCTGGTTGCAAACTCGATGAATCTGGTCAACACAACCTCAACTTCCTGATCTGAAATGGGAGGGATATGATCCAACTGAAACTCCAACACTGTAACTGTTTGCCCATGCCGGGCACAAGATTTCTTCTAGGCAACTAGAGCATCCTGGGTATTCTGAATAATGTTGGAGAAGGTGGAGGTGTTCTCGAAATCATCCTGGACAAAGGCCTTCACCTCAGAAAAGAATGGTGCCAATCTATTCTTCAAACCATCTGCAGTTACCTCCTCAGAAGTCAGCCTCCTGGCAAAGATAGCCTCTAGCGTATTGAGAACTCCATCAAAAATGTTTGTCATGGCCTTTCTGACCCTGATCGAATCTGCCTGTGATGCGTCATAGAATCCTCGGCCTGTGACCATTGACGAGTACTAGCCGGCGAAGTCATACCTATCACCCTCCTGAATCACGCCTCCCTCAACCAAAGCCTGTAGAGGTGTGTGCATCAAAGCTCCTAGGCTAAGAACAACTCTTGTTTGATAGATATGAGCCTCACCCCAAGCATGGTTAACTGCTTCGATTCTTGCCATAATGTCGGAGGCTTGCCGATAGGCATGTGCAAGATCCTCCATAAACTTTTTTGTCTCAACACGAACATTGGCAACCCACTTATTTGCCTCTTGTGCCATTCTTTTCAAATCTTCTAAGTCACTGATTGACTCTCTGGGAAATTCGGCTGGGAGCTCAATTGCCAGATTTTCTTGCCCACAAGGATGGGACAAGTGTTGTACATAGCCAATCAATGTTTTATGCTCTACCTTCAATCTTTTGTATTTGCTCTCGATATGGAACAATCTGTCCTTGAGTGCCTGATATGAATTGTCGCACTCCTCAACCACCTGTGCTTCGGTAGGGCAGCCAAGTTCCATAGTCGTAATCACATAATTCTCCAAAACGGCCTCATCCCGATCACATTCTACCCTAGGCACTGCCACGTGCAATGTCCGAGAGCCATCCTCATCAGTTGAAATTTTAGAGAACTTTCTGGCCTTCTTCTTCGTTGGAGGTGCACTGATCCTACTCAACAATTCTTCCATCTTAGTTGTTGGATTAGTCTCATCAACAGGATCATGTCTCATCCTGTCCCTTGGCCATTCTGGCACCTCCTGTCGTAAGTCTGAACTAACGAAGGGCTGCTCAACTTCGGCCTCCACCTCATGAATTTCTTCTACGCCCTCGTGCCGACGAGGCTCATCATCCTCTATAGGCTCAGTATCTCCAGAGCTCTGGGCATCTTGATCCGAAGTAGCGTCATCCTCAAGGGCTGCCTCAATCTCATGCTGAAATTGAGTATCAGTGGCCGTTCCTTCCTCTGTCTCTTGCTGATTTTCCTCTCTAGGCATATTGATGCTTTGGCCCACCGATTCTCTGCGAGGTGGCTGACTTGCCTCTCGCACTACCTATTCTGCATTCAATCTTTCTCTTTGATCAACAAACAGTGAAAATTCCTGCATACTCGAAGAATGTGCTTGTGATGGTGTATGCGTGGATTCTTCAATTTTTTGAGGTTCAAGCCAGGCTGGTTCTTTTCCTCGTAGCTTTGGAGCTTGAGCAACTTGCCTTCCCTGCCTAGCAGCCGGTGATCTGTGATCTCCCATCAAATTGTAAGTAAAGGGGATTGATCTGCCCTTAAGTCGGCTCACATGCCTCTCCACCCAACTCCGTGTGAACGTCAAGACTGGGATGCAAAGTGTATCCAAGTCTGTAATCTCTGGCTCGGACCAATCCGAGAGTGGGAGTGGCGTATCCCTCACTGTTTAATAATCAGCTTGTACTACATTTATATCCTCCTCAACCTGGTCTGGCACTGGGACAATCTCGCATTCCCTAATCATCCCCAACGGTATCCGCAAAAACATCCTCTTCCTAACCTCAACCTCATCCACTACACTTGCCCAAAAGTCCTCAATCTGTGTCTTATGCCTGAACTCCTCGGACAAAATCCATCTGATATTCTTGTGGGGATCATAGTGCTGTTTGCTGGTATGGTAGGAAAGGTGGAAGAACTGGAGTTCATTTTCTGCTTCCCTTGTTGCTTGTAGTGATGGACAGATTTCATCAGAATTCCCCATGGTAATAGGGAATCCAAGTCCACCCTTCTTCTTCTTCTTTTGAATCTTATCATAGGCAATGAGTTGCCTAGATACTTCTAGCATCACAATCCTGTTCGTGGGATATCGGGGCAATCTGTATGAGTAAGAGGAGAATCCTTGCAGCTTAATGTAGGTAAACTTCGGAAACTGGATAAACCAACATCCGAACTTTTCAATTAGATCTTGTGCCTCTTTGGATATTCTATGACGAGTCCTTTGCTGCAAGGTTCTCGTTATGTGCATTATGAAGGCGTCATTGACCCTCTTGTAATTGGAGGTACTTGTCAAATGTAATTGCGGACAAGCCTCACGTATTTTAAACTACTGAGAGCCACACCCAATTGGTTCCTTATATGAAATCCCTCTATATTTTGTCATTCGGGCCAGCATGTAGACGATGTAAGAGCTCATGTAGAATGTTTTTGTCCTCCTTAGACTCCGGAGTTGCTCATGTAAATTATCACTGATCATCAATGCCCAATCTACATACTCCTTGCCCTCTAGCACCAGGTTGATATAATAGAACATCCAAGGTTCAAAGATGAACGCTTGGGGGCACCCTCCTACTCTGCTCAACATCATTATTAAGTCGCAAAATTCTTGCCTCAAATCTTCTGAAATTATCTGCTTAGTTAGCTTCGTGCGAGTTGGCTTAGGCTTGTTCATCCACCTGAAATTTATCAAGTCAGCACATCGATCAAATGCGGATGAATACATTCTTTCAGCCCTCTCCCTTGTTTTGTAAATCATCTTTTCATGAGTTGGGATTCCAAATGCTTCCTTGATTGCTTCTGGCGTAAGATTGGCCAACAACTTGCCATTCGGTGAAATGATAGTCCTTTGCTCCGTGTTGTAGCAATTTGCACATTCCATGATCAGCTCTGGGCACCGAATTGCTAGTGGAAAACTAGCAGCTACATAAAGTCCACTCCTGACAATGTTGTGTGAAGTGACTGATGGATGATGTCCTCCAGTTCCCATTATTCGCCTTCTGAAAGTCTCCAAGTTGAATGAGCCAAGATTCGTCACTCAATTTGCCAAATTTTGAAGAAAAATTTGACTCCGACAGGAAGGATTTGCTCAACTTCTTTATCACCGCCTGCCTTGATGTGCTTGCTTTGCTGGACTCAGCATGATTTCCTCTTCCTGCAGCTCTTCTGCTTGTTTCGGCCATTCTGCAAAAATACAAGAGAGTCATTAGAAAACCGGTCTTAGAAAAACAATAGCATTTTGAGGGTGCCAGCAGATTTTCGAAAAATAAAAAGGCTGCAACACTTTGACATTTCCAGCTGCAAACCTCAATGCCCTTGCTCACTTCAACACTTAGAAATTTTCTACTTGCAGCAACACAATGTCCAACACTTGGAAATATTTGTTCGCAGTAATTCACCTTCAACAACTTGAAACTTCTCTTAAATTCGCACTTTCAGCAACTCACTTTCCTCACAAGTTTTAAATTTTCAACAACTCACTTTCCTCACAAGTTCGAACTTTCAGCAACTTCACTCTCTTCACAAGTTCGAACTTTCAACAACTTGAGAAGTCTCTCTTTGCAAACTTGTATTTCAGCAATTTCAAAACCTCTCTTCACAAATTCGTACTTCACTCTTTGAGAATATTTTGCATTCAGCAACCGGTGAAAAATATGAAAAGAACTTGAAATCTTATAGCCAGGTCGAATTCTGGAAGAGGCTAAACTTAGCAAACTTTCGAATTTCCTTTTTCCCTCCTCTGCTAGTCGCAACACTTGTCACTCGGAGCATCAAAATATTTGACTTCTAGAATTTTTGAAAATTCATCACTCCTACACAAGCCTGCTTCATCATGTTTGCATTTTAAAATATTAAATCTAGTATCGTCCGTGAACAATTTCATTTCAACTGGCTAAGGCATTTGATTTCATGCTGTAAAATTATTCCAGTCATCCAGTTCGATTCTCAAGCTTAAGGCATTTTTGTAGAAACATTCATCTCATTTGCCTTAGAGAAATTTTAATTTCGCCTTGAGAAATTTTAATTTCGCCTTAGGAAATTCATTAAAATAGGCACCGGGCAAAATCTCTGTCAAAACGACATGAGCAAGGTGTGGAACAAGTTTAAATCATCTCACGGTGGGAAATGTCCAATACCCAGAAGAAAAGTCCCTTCAGAACTCATCATTTTCATGTGTATCCAGACGAAGGGGTACGTTTAATTTTTATTATTTTGAGAAAATAATAAAATTAGCTAAGGTTTATTCATTTTTTATTCTGGACGCATTCCACAACTGCAATCTTCATTTTTCTTGCCTTGGCATTTTCCTTGATTTTCCTGAAGAAATTCTCTTCTGTTCCTGGGCGCATACCCCTTAACACTTAACATCACCTCTTCTTTAGGTGTATTTTCTAATTTCTCCTTGTAATGCCTTAGAGGATTTTAAATTTATTTAACTTACCCATGAGGGGCGCATTTGAGGGTATGAACTTCCATTTTACCCTCTTTGCCTTTCCACGCCCTAGCAATCTTGTCTTACACTTAGCAATTTTCCTCCTCAAGTCCTAACTCCTTTGGGCGCATTTGTCATGGTGAGAAGGAATTTGTTCAACCTTAGGCTCATTTCACCTAGTGGGAAGGACTTTCATTATACTTAGAATATTTTTCAAAATGACGCCTTCCTTGTCTTGTCTTCTTAGGCGCATATAGCATGTGGAGGGAGAACTTTTGAGCGCATTTCATCCTTGCCATTTCCATATGAGGGCACATTTAGGGGGTGGGAAGGAATTCCCACACCTTAGAAACTTTCATCTCCTCCTTGTCTTTTTGGGCGCATTTTCTATGTTGAACTTCCATCCAAGGGCGCATTTGCTATAGGGAGGAGGAATTTGCATCTAGCTTGGGCACATTTCCTATAGGCTACTTCCACTTTCAACCTTTGAGGGCGCTTTTAGCATGGTGAGAAGGAACTTTTGGGTGCATTTCACATGTGGTGAGGAAACTTTTCACCTTGAGGGCACATTTCACCTAGTGTGAAGGAATTTGTTTGCCTTAGCGTATTTTTATCATGCCTTCTCTTCTTGTGGGCGCAAATAGCATAAGGAGAAGGAATTTCCTCAAGCCTTGGGCGCATTTAGCCTTTGCTACTTCAATCTTTACACTTAGAATTTTTTATTAACACCTTCTCATATCTTGGGCGCATTTGAGGGGTGGTGAAGGAATTTCCACCACTTAGAATATTTTGCCGACTTCATACCTTGTGGGCGCATTTGAGGTAGGCAAGAGGAAATTGTGGGCGCATTTAGAGGGTATGGAAGGAATTTCTCATGACTTAGAAAATTTACCAGCTCCATCTTTGCCTGGGCGCATATGAGGGGGTGTGTAGGAATTTCCTAACACTTGGAAACTTTCTCGTCAAGCTTTTTGCATAAGGGCGTATTTCTCATATCCTCATACCAGTTTTCATCTATAAATTTCCAACGCCTTAGCCATGCCTTGCCCTTCTATTTTTAGCAAATTCGGAAAAGTGCTCTCTTCCATGCATTTTTACCTGTTCTGAAACTGGAGCTGGCGTGGCTATGCCTCTTATGATCTTGCTACCTTGTTTATACCCACTGTCCACACTAGTATGCTATTTTTATCCATCCTGCTATTTTTAGCAAACCCTAGAATTGATTGATCTCCGCAGCTCTGTTTGACTCGAAATTTGCTCTACATGATCCTGATGCTTTAAGTGTCCTGTTCACACTCGTCTTTGGCACAAACATGCTATTTTTAGCCGTGGAGTGACTTACTAAAAATAGTAAGTGCTTAGATTTCGTTCAAATTTTGCCAATAGGCAGCTTGAAAGATGCTGATTATGATGGTGTACTTCGTTTTGACAACCTCGTATTTCATTCCCCCTATTTTAGGCATAACAGTGGAAACCCCAATTTGACTTGCATGTACCCTAAACTGTTTCCGTTTGACTTGATTTCTGCTGTATGTCGTGTTGCTTGCTGAACCGAAGTGTTGAAGAGCTGCTGGAGTGAACCTGCTATTTATAGTAAGCGCCCGGAAAGTGATCAATCTGATGTCGGATGAATTTGCATGTTAAACTGCCCATGGGATCTCAAAAAACCCAGAAAAACCTAGAAAACTGGTCCACATGCGGGCACTGGCTAAAAATAGTAAGTCCCTGAAAAATGATCCATTCTGTTTGCCAGTCATATCATTGCGAAGCTCTCGCAAAACCCATAAGGAATATCCCAACATGCGTTGGAAAACTCCGCATGCAAACCCTAAAAATAGCCTTTGAAGGCTTAACCGCTGAAAGTCATCATCTCGACATGCATGTCATATCACTGCGAAGCTCTCGCAAAACCCATAGATATTCTCCAAACATGCATTTGAAAAGCATACATGTAAACCCTGAAAATGGCTCTCGAAGCCTGAATTGCTAAAAATAGCAAGTTGTTAGAATTTGTTCAAATTCTACGTGCAGGCACTTTGAAGTTACTTGGAAGTGTTGATGCAATCAGAATCCCGAAATTCTGAGGAAAAGGCCTCGTATTAGGTACTTACTAAAAATAGTAAGTCGTCAGATTTTAGCAAAAATTCAGTGGGATCCTGCCTTGAGCCTTCTGATTGTACTGCTATGCTCAGATTTTACTTTGATAACCTTATTTGACCTCAAACAAGCCTGAAGAATAAAAACCCTAATTTCATAGACTTAGCCAACATTTCAACCCAGGTCAAACGACAGGACATCCTCGGAAGGACGAAAAGACTAGAGAGAGAGAGAACCCAAGCCAAAAGACCAGAATGGAGCAAAAATTTAGGGGCTCCCCATCTTGAATGGGGTGATGTGTGAAAAGGTCACAACAATACTCTAACCACCTCTTGTTTTGAAAGCTTATGTTTGATATATTGCAGCTGTTTGTTATTTGTTTGTAAGCTGATTAGTAGTACTAACAGAAATTGTTTACTTTGCTGCAATTTTAGTTTATTTTATACTCCCACGATTGAGTGGTTGAGTTTAATAAAGCTTCTTCAATTAAATGTTGTATTTCCCCCACAAAATAAGTGGTTGTGAGGATTTGTATACCCCCCACTGAACAAGTGGAAGTGTGGTTACATGGCTGGTTTGTTGCCTTAAAATAATTGTAATAATCACACCCACTGAATAAGTGGAGAATTCCCACTGCTCGTGGATGCTTGCAAAGCAAAAGAAGTGTTCTTTCAATTTGATGATTAGCACTCCACCATATGTTAGCACCTCACCTTCTAAAGGATCTTGTGTGCACATTCTTGGTGTTGAGTTTAGTTCTCCTTTTCAATTGTAATCAAGTCAATTATTGAGTTATTAGATCCTAGGGATCCTTTGACCATATGCTCGCCCCTCTTCCTTAAGTGGTTTTAGGGTGCATTCTTGGTTAGAGTTTATTTCAACATCGTTTTGATTTGGAGCTAATCTTAATGGGTGCATGATTGCATTGTATGTGAACTAAAAAATAAAGAAATAATCTAAGGGGAACATTTCAGTGGTATCAGAGCTTGTTTTCCTGCCATCTTGTGTGTTTAGCGCTTCAGAGACAGATGAGTGACAGAGAATTCCGTTGCTACACTAGAGGAAATAGAGTTCAGTTTCAGCTTCCTGAGATTGACACCTTTTCAGAGGGTTTGAGAAACCAAGAAACATCAGTTGACAGTATGGTTGACAAGGGTAAGGGACCAACCAATGAGACTAAAGATGACAGTGATTCTAGAGTTGAAAAGAAGTTTGATGCAATGTTGGATATGATGTCAAGACTACTTGCAAGAATGGATCAGCAAGTAATCACACCCCAGCCAAAGCAAGGATCAGATTCTAGTGGTTTTAATTTAGAACCAAGAGGGAGAATAGTTGGGCAACATGTTGCCCATTCAAGGGAATCAACCCCTAGACCTCTCCTTCCTTCTTTCACTCCTAGGGAGGAAGCATCTGTCGAGCTTGAGGTCCCTATGGCGGATGAAGTGAGACAAAGTTACATGGAGTATGTCTCTCTTCCATATGAAATCAGAGAGAACCTAACTTTTGATCAGTATATGAATTAGAAGAGAGGAAGAGGAGGAAAAAAGGATTTTCGAGCTCCTATGGGTCCCAAAATGGACTACCAACAAGCACTTGCCAAAGTCACCTTGGTTCATTATGATGGAAGTGACAAATGCACAGCTCGTTCATGGGTCCAGAAGTTAGACAATTACCTATCACTCAGGCCTATGCCAGAAGAAGACGCCATCAAATTTGCAACATTGCATTTGGATGGAGCATCACATGAGTGGTGGTACCACGGTTTGGTCACTCTTGACCATAACCTCATCCATACATATGAAGAATTTACCAACAAGCTGATCGAAAGGTTTGATACCAAGGATCCAGAAATCAAGTTCCATGAGCTTGCTCAGTTGAAACAGCATAGCTCATTGGACTCTTACATTATTGATTTTCAAAGACTTTTCGTGATGGTGCCTAACATCACTGAGAGAAGGCTTGTTGTGTTGTTTTTTGAAGGTCTTATGGAGCCATTGAAAGGGTGGGTTAAAGCATTTGATCCACCAAGTCTCGAGGAAGCAATAAGGAAAGCTAGAAGCATGGAATTGGCTACTCCAAGGCCTAAGTTTCCTTCAAAACCATTTGTTCATAAGAAGGAAAAGAAACAATCTCCTATTCCATTCAAAAAATTTCCACCTAAAATGGATGAAGAGCTGCATGAGAAGTTAAGAAAAGAGGGGGTTTGTTACACATGCCGTGAACCATGGTCTAGAGGGCATAGATGCTATGGTAAAGGTCTTTCACATTACATGGGAGCTTATTCTGATTATGAATCAGAATCTGATTTTCCAGAACAACAATATGAATATGAGTATAGTGATGAAGAAAGAGTTCCAGATGAATTTGAAAGAGGGCAAGGAAGTGGAGATACCTTTGCTCAATTAACAAGTTTTCAAAAGAATGAATCTTTCAAGGTTCGTGGTATGCTTGGTGGGCAGAGAATGGTTGCTCTCATTGATACTGGAGCAACGCATAACTTCATTGATGAAGGGCTAGTTGCGAGAAGAGGGCTTAAGATTGAAGAATTTGAAGGATTCAAAGTCATGGTGGCAGATGGTTTCACAATTTTTTGCAACTGAAAGATCTCCAATCTATCCATGCAATTGGGAACCTATGAAGTCAAAGATGATTTCTACGTTGTAGGTATTGGAGAAATTGATGTTGTGTTTGGAATTCAGTGGTTGCGATCTCTTGGAGAGATTACTTTGAACTTACAAACAATGGAGTTGAAGTTCCAGGCAGAGGGAAAAATGGTGGTGTTAAGAGGATTGTCCAATGGAGGTCCTCAAATTTTGTCTTTCAAAAGAATGGAGAAGCTGATTTGGCATGATCATGTTGAATGGGCAGTTGAATGTTTGATTTTGCCCTCTAGTCCAGTGGAGGACAAAAGATGCTACCACCCTGATGTTCAGTCTTTGATCACAAAGAGGAGTAAAGTTTTTGGCATTATACCTCTTGGAAGACCACCAGAAAGAGGGGCTGAACATATTATTGAGCTTGAAGATGGGGCTAAACCGGTTATTACTACTCCCTACCGGTATCCTAAGAAGCAGAAGGATGAAATTGAAAAGGCCTTCAAAGAGCTTTTGGAGATGGGTCATATCCGTCCAAGCAAAAGCCCTTTTGCTTCAGCTGTAGTTCTTGTAAAAAAGAAAGATGGTACCATGCGCATGTGTGTTGATTACCGTGTGTTAAATCAGAAAACTATCAAGAATAGATGCCCTATTCCTAGAAGTGATGAACTTCTTGATGAGCTCCATGGTGCAATGTATTTTTCAAAGATAGATCTTAGATCCGGGTACCATCAAATCAAGATGAGAGAATCAGACATTGAGAAAACTGCCTTCCGATGTCATTTTGGGCATTATGAATTTCTAGTCATGCCATTTGGTTTGACTAATGCTCCAGCAACCTTTTAGTTTTGCATGAACAAAATATTTCAGAAATAGATGAGGAAATTTGTGTTGATCTTCTTCGATGATATTCTCATCTTCAGCAAGTCTTGGGAAGAGCATCTTAAGCACTTAGATGAGATGCTTAGTATTCTAGAATCAGAATGCCTATACGCCAAGGAATCGAAGTGTGAATTCGGGTTGACAGAACTACTCTACCTTGGCCATATAATCAGCTCTAAGGGAGTTAGAGTTGATCCAGATAAAATCAAGGCAGTCCTGGATTGGCCTCCACTTAAGAATTTGACACATTTGAAGGGATTCTTAGGACTTTGTGGATTCTACCGTAGATTTGTCAAAGGGTACTCTCACATGGCTGCTCCATTGACCGACCTCACTAAAAAGGGGGCATTTGCATGGTCTCAAAATGCTCAAGTGGTTTTTGATAAGTTTAAACAAATCATGAGCTTGTGTCCAGTTTTGGCCTTACCAGACTTCTCCAAAGCTTTTGAGCTGCAGTGTGATGCTTCAGGAGAAGGGATTGGAGTTATTCTCATGCAAGACAAGCACCCCATTGTCTTCGAGATCAGAAAATTAAGAGGAGCTGAAAGGACTTATTCAATTTATGACAAAGAAATGCTTGCAATCATGCATGCATTAGCCAAGTTCGGGCAGTACTTGGTTGAGAGTGAATTCATTGTTAAGACTGATCATAACAGTCTTAAGACATTTCTTGCATCAGAAGGATTTGAATGAGAGGCAACAAAAATGGGTGAGTAAGCTACAATATTACAACTTTGACATTGAATATGTCAAAGGGAAAAATAACATAGTTGCTGATGCATTATCTAGGAAGCCTCATTTGTGCTCCTTATCTGAGATTTCTACAGAATGGAAGAAGCAAATTTTAGCTGATTATGCTAAAAATTCTTTTGCAACCAGCATTGTTGAAGGCACTTTTCAGGATAATAGATACAATTTGGTTGAAGGGCTAATCTACTATAAAGATAGAATCTTTTTGGCATCAGATTCTAAGTTGAAAAAGAAGGTTCTACATTCATTTCATGACATACCTCTTGCTGGTCACCAAGGATACTTCAAGACTTACAAGCAAATCCGTGATGTTTGCATTGGAAAACGTGCCACTCGTTGCTGCTGTTTTTGGCTCGTTTCCTTCTTGAGGATTGGACGCCTATCTCCTAGCTGTCATTTAGCTGTGGTTTGGGAGTATTCCGAGCTGATTCAGAAAAGATACGTCCATTTTGGTGAATTCACAATTTGCTGGCTTGATTTTCTGTACCTTCTGTTTCTGATCAGATTAGTTAGTTTTTATTATCATGCTGATTTGAGCTTCAATTCTTCATCTATTCATGTTGTAAAAGTTAGAGGAAGTGATACTCTAACCATTGCTTGTTTTGAAAGCTTATGTTTGATATATTGCAGCTGTTTGTTATTTGTTTGTAAGCTGATTAGTAGTATTAGGAACAGTTGTTTACTTCGCTGCAATTTTAGTTTATTTTATACTCCCACGATTGAGTGGGTGATTTTAATAAAGCTTCTTCAATTAAATGTTGTATTCCCCCCACGAAATAAGTGGTTGTGAGGATTTGTATACCCCCCATTGAACAAGTGGAAGTGTGGTTACATGGCTGGCTTACCGCCTTAAAATAATTGTAATAATCACACCCACTAAATAAGTGGAGTATTCCCACCGCTCATGGATGCTTGCAAAGCAAAAGAAGTGTTCTTTCAATTTGATGATTAGCACTCCACCATATGTTAGCACCTCACCTTCTAAAGGATCTTGTGTGCACATTTTTGGTGTTGAGTTTAGTTCTCCTTTTCAATTGTAACCAAGTCAATTATTGAGTTATTAGATCCTAGGGATCCTCTGACCATATGCCCACCCCTCTTCCTTAAGTGGGTTTAGGGTGCATTCTTGGTTAGAGTTTATTTCAGCATCGTTTTGATTTGGAGCTAATCTTAACAGGTGCATGATTGCATTGGATGTGAACTGAAAAATCAAGAAAAAATTTAAGGGGAACATTTCTTCATAATGGCACTTTGAGATAAGATGGGAGGTAGGTGAGGTGAATAGTGCAAAATAGGTATGTGAGGTGAATAGTGCAAAATAGGTAGGAGTATTAGAGTTTGCGAGTTGGAGATACTTCATGACTAACCACTGGTCAGAGATCAGAGTTCAAGAAAGAGGCATGACAATAAGGACAAGTCCAAGACTCTGATAAGGCAAGGGAAATAGTGGGTTTGGAGGAAAGGGATGCAAGATGGACAACTTCGGTAGCTTGACAAGAGAAGGGAATAAAGGTGGGGGATGGATGTGAGTTATGCTTGGATGGATAAGTTTGACACTTCGACATGCATAAAGGGAAAGTGGAATTGGGAGGAAAGGCATGTTGGGATGGGGATGTTTGAAAGCTTGATGAGGACCAAGGAAAGGTTGAACTTAGACGTGAAAGCATGCTTGGATGAGGAACTCTAAAACTTTCGACAACTGACAAAAACCTAGAAGATTGGGCATGTCTTCAAACTCAGAGGCTTTGAGGACCTTATACAAACATGGGGGGAAAGAAGAAGGAGAACACACACAAAACTGGACTAGGGGAGATGTAGGAAATAGGAAATAGGCAATTTGATTCATAACATAGATTATCACAAAAAGGGGACATGTGTAAATGTAATCAAATCTGTATCAAAGTGGATCCTAAAATCTAAGGTTAAAACTGAAGACTAAAATTCTAAGTCAAAGACGTTTTCCAGATTTCTTCTCTTGATGCCGAATGTGCTGATTGCAGAACATTAATTGATTTCGATGTTTGCATATCAATGAAGGATCTGCCATAAATAAGAGAGGAGACCTGCCCCTAAGAGGCAAGTCTCATGAGAGGACGTGTCTCCACAAGTGGAGACACGTCCACTCATGGGACGTGTCCCTTAGGGCGCGGCTTATGATAAAGTCGTGTGGAGACACGTCCACTCATGGGACGTGTCCCTTAGGGCGCGGCTTATGATAAAGTCGTTTATCATTGTTTTAGTATAACACATATAAACCTTTCTACAAGGTGGTGGATGAGTAAGTAAATTCCGATTAATGAAATGCAGAATATAACATCATATATATAATTCAAATTTATATGTATGCTCATAAATTCGTTTAAATGTTTTTCCAGAAATATTTCAACATAAATGATAAACTTTGATCAAGTATGAATGACGATGATGCTTACAGCAATCGTCATTCATATCTGACCGAAGCTATTATTCATTAACACTCCCTCTTAACTAGGGAAGATATTTCAAATCAAATAAGTAGAGATATCACCTTAACACGTGATATCTAAGACATGGTATGATTTCTCAATATTGTCAAGTCACATGACATTCTTCATAACATATCTTTATTATTCAACACTCCCTCTTTAACTAGGGAGGATAACTTCCAAAAGTGATATCACCTAACTTGTGATATCAGAAGATATGGTATGCTTCTGAAAGTGTCAAGTCACATGACATTCTCCATAACACATCTTCATTATGGTATGTGCACTGACATCAAGTCACATGATGTCTACCATAATTCATGGCATATCCACGGATATAAATATCCACCATGATTATCTCTTAAGGATCACAATGATCTACTGATGATATCAAGTCTCACGATATCAATCAAAGTGTCCAAGAGATACTATCATGACATGTCCACAGATATCAAGTCACATGATATCTATCATGATAGTTTGTCATTGTAGAGTCGTCACTTTACAATGTCAAATACAAGTGTTTATTATTAGAAAGATCGTCACCTTTCAATAATGTACACAGGGGAGTAGGCCCATAAAGTCATGGAGTCACACACATGACAAAAGAGTTTACACATTAAACATCTTTATATGTTAGTACAATTTTATAAACAATTTGTATTTCAAACATAAATACCAAATTACATTTCAACCATACCAAGTTTCTTCTTGAAGTGCTCTTCCTTGATTCGGGAGAGAGGCTTGGTGAGAATGTCTGCAGTTTGATCATTTGTAGTGATATACTCCAACTGAATCACTTTTCTTTCCACCATATCTCTTACATAATGATAGGGGATCTCAATGTGCTTTAGATCTATCATGAAAGACAGGATTCACAGAGAGTTTGATGCAACTCTGATTATCACAATGAATAATTGTAGGATTCAAGGGCTCACCAAAGAGTCCCATAAGCAATTTACGAAGCCAAACTGCTTCTCTTGCTCCCATTGAGGCTGCAATGTATTTAGCTTCCGTTGAACTCTGTGCAACTGAAGATTGTTTTCTGCAAATCTAGGAGATCATAGCCGATCCTAAACTGAAGCAACATCTTGATGTGCTTTTCCGATCGGTTACACTTCTAGCCCAATCTGAATCAGAGTACCCAAGTAGATCTAGTTGATCATTCTTGTAGAGAAGACCATATCTAATAGTGCCTTGAAAATATCTCAAAATATGTTTCACAGCCATTAAGTGAATTTCCTTTGGCTCACACATGAACTAGCTGAGAACATTCATTGCATAGCAAATATCAGGTCTGGTGTTAACTAGATACATCAAGGATCCAATCATCTGCCTGTAAAGGGTTGGATCTGCACTTTTTGGATTCTGCTGTTGCTTCTTTCAATTTGTGAAGGTTGGTTTCCATAGGTGTAGACATCGGTCTACAATCCAACATTCCAAATCTCTTTAGAATATCAATTGTATATTTCCCTTGGTTTAGTATAATGCTCTCTGATTTCTGCCATACTCCTAAACCTAGGAAGTAGTGTAGAATTCCCAAGTCTTTCATGTCAAATTCAGAAATTAGATCCTGCTTCCCTTGAGCAATGAGGTGATCTTCTCCTGTTATCAGCAGGTCATCAACATATAAAATAATTATTAGCATATTACCTTTGATTACCTTGAAGTATAGATTGGAGTCAGCATCATTCTTGGAAAATCCTAATCCCAAGAGATAGCTGTCAAGTCTTTCATACCAGACCTTGGGAGCCTGTTTAAGTCCATAGAGAGTTTTCTTCAGCCTGCACACATGTGAGTTGGATTTATGTATCACAAAACCTTCAGGCTGTTCCAGATAGACTTCCTCTTCAATGGTTCCATTCAGGAAGGTAGTTTTCACATCCATTTGATGGATCTTCTAGCCTTTAGCTGCTACAATGGCTAATACTGCTCTCACTGATGTGTAACGGGCCACAGGTGCAAATGTTTCTTCATAATCAATGCCTTCCTTTTGAGAAAAGCCTCTAGCCACAAAACGTGCTTTATGTTTTTCTATAGTGCCATCAGCAGCATGCTTGATTTTGAAGAGTCATTTAGAAGAGACAACAAATTTCTCTTTTGGTCTAGGCACTACATTCCATACATCATTCTTTAGGATGGATTGATATTCCTCTGTCATTGCATCCTTCCAAGCTTGCTGTCTGAATGGTTTCTGTAACACTGGCAGGTTCTGAGTTTATGATGTTGTTCATTAACGCACCACAGCTAGAGAACCGCTTGGGTCTTTTACTCTCCCTGAACGTTCCTTTGGGTGCTGTATGATCCTCAGCTTCTTTGATCATCTTCTTGGCCCAAAGTGGTCTCTTTCTGCCGTTGTCATTTGTATTCTCATCTGAATTAGAAGGTAGTTCATGTGGCATTTCCTTAGGATGCTCCCTCTGAATCTTAGGAGCAGGTTCCTCTTCAGGTACTCTAAGGGGAGTAGGTTTCTATCTCACTAGAACTTCTTGCCCTCTTGAATGGTTTCAATGTTTAGGTCAAGCAACTTGTGAACTCCCTCTTAATTCCAGCACTCATGCAGAATTCCTTAAAATTTTAGAGGTGTATTCTTTCCCATTATCCGTCTTTAAGGTTTTATTTTCTTTCCTAAGGCACAACCTTTACAAGTTCCTTCATGAGATGGTTTTAGACTTTGGTGCATAGTTTGTAAAGGTACCCTTGTCTTACACCAATAGTTAGAGCTTTCTTAATAGTTGAGTTTTTTTTTAGGCCATGCTAGAATTTTCCCATCCATAAGGGTAACTCTATATCCATTTGTCTTTCCTAGAACACAAAGTTCTCAGATTCATGATCTGAATTTGTCTTTCCTAGTTTGGCAAAAGATGCTTGTTGTTTTGATTTGTTAGGGCACTTCATTGCATAGTGACCATATTGATCACATCTAAAGCATTGCACTTGAGAGATGTCTATCTTTTTAAAAGATTCCTTTCCATTGGAATTTCTCTTTCTTTTAAAAAATCCTCTCTGGTAGAAGTTTTTCTTATTCCTTTTATTAGACGATGTGTTGAGTACATGAATGTCTTCATCTAAGTTCTTCTGTTTATTTTCTTTTGTGGAGAGTCTTGTTTCTTCTTGAAGGCAGTCAGTTTTTAGCCTATCAAACTTAGGGAGTTTGGATCTTGCACTTATTCCTTGAACAAATGACTCCCATGAGTTTGGAAGGCCTTCTAGTGCAATTAGAGTTAACTCTTTGCTATCAATCTGATATCCAATTGTGGATAATTGATCCCTTAGTTCAATGATCCTCATGAAGTATGCGTTGATTGATTCTCCTTTGTTTATTTGAGCATTGTTGATTTGCCTCTTTAATGCAAGAGTCCTACTGGTGTTGTTGATCTCATAAGTACTCTCAAGGGATTTGAACATATGATATGCAGTTTCATGTTTTGCTAAGATAGGCACTATATGATCCCTAACTGCATCTACAAGGATTTTCATGGCTCTTTCATTGTTTTCAATCCATTGATTTTTCTTAGGTTCAGCCTCAGGTTCCCTTTTATTTTCTCTCACAAGTGAGTCTAGTTTATTCTCTTTTAGGATCATCATGATTCTAAATTTCCATGATGTAAAGTTATCTGCTCCTGCAAGACGATCTTCAAATCTGATCACACTTGACATTATGAAGAATGTGATGTGAATTCGATTTTTAGAAAATACGAATTTCTGAGCAATCTGATTTGGATTCACACAACGTGGCTCTGATACCAGGTAAATGTAATCAAATCTGTATCAAAGTGGATCCTAAAATCTAAGGTTAAAACTGAAGACTGAAATTCTAAGTCAAAGACGTTTTCCAGATTTCTTCTCTTGATGCCGAATGTGCTGATTGCAGAACATTAATTGATTTCAATGTTTGCATATCAATGAAGGATCCGCCATAAATAAGAGAGGAGACCCACCCCTAAGGAACACGTCTCATGAGAGGACGTGTCTCCACAAGTGGAGACACGTCCACTCATGGGACGTGTCCCTTAGGGCGTGGCTTATGATAAAGTCTTTTATCATTGTTTTAGTATAACACATATAAACCTTTCTACAAGGTGGTGGATGAGTAATTAAATTCCGATTAATGAAATGCAAAATATAACATCATATATATAATTCAAATTTATATGTATGCTCATAAATTCGTTTAAATGTTTTTCCAGAAATATTTCAACATAAATGATAAACTGTGATCAAGTATGAATGACGATGATGCTTACAGCAATCGTCATTCATATCTGACCGAAGCTATCATTCATTAACAACATGAGATGTTGATAGCTCAGTGCTACATTTGGAGCAAAAACATAGTCAAAGTAACAATTTGTATGGTGTGTATATACATGAATTTTGTTAGTTTTAGGTTGATTTAGTTATCTAGGAGCTTTCCCTCATAATTTGAAGATTAATTCTACTGTACACATTGTTTTGCTTTGTGTTGCCATGAAAGTGACAAATTAAAATTCTGACACTCACTTGGCAGATTTTTGAACTTCATGCTAGTGTCTAGCATTTTTGCTTTATCCCATCCTAGGTTGCTGAAATTCATTTTCTTTTCCGGTCCTAAGCTTCTTGAGCATCAATGTTTAGTTTCGTGTATTACTCTTATGAATTGTACACCATTCATTTATACAACACTAGAATGAGAGATAAACATGAAGAGAAAAAGGGGTTATTGATAGATTAAGTAAACATAAACTACTAGATAACATATAGTATTTTTTATGGAGCAGCTTTGAAATTCATAGAATTTGATATTTGCTAATCAGAGGGGTTTGCTTCCTTGAGTATTAATGGCACTTTGAGATAAGCTGGGAGGTAGGTGAGGTGAATAGTGCAAAATAGGTAGGAGAATTAGAGTTTGCGAGTTGGAGATACTTCATGACTCTTACCACTTGTCAGAGATCAGAGTTCAGGAAAGAGGCATGACGATAAGGACATGTCCAAGGCTCTGACAAGGCAAGGGAAATAGTGGGTTTGGAGCAAAGGGATGCAAGATGGACAACTTCGATAGCTTGACAAGAGAAGGGAATAAAGGTGGGGGATGGATGTGAGTTATGCTTGGATGGATAAGTGTAGAGACCCTTGTTTCCCCTAAACTCTGAATCTGACTGTTTTTGTTTGTTTTTGCGTTTTTTGACTGTTTTTGGGTTTTTGTGCAATAAAGAGATAATGCGATTTCTTGAAAGAAATGATATAAAAATCTTAAACAAATACAATACTTCCAGATCTAGCATAAATGAACTCAGAAATCGATAACTATTATTTGTATTATTTTTCCACTGCCATTACAAATAAGAAACTCAGATCTACTAGAAAGATAAGATAAAATATAAATCAAATGAACCTGATTGCAGCAAACTGATTTAATGCTTGAATGGTACAGCTTTCAATAATCTCAACTTCTCCCTCTATCTGTTGATGCGGAAAGATACCAGAAGCATAGGCGCCCCAGTTGGTGAAAGCAAACTGGCCAGAAAGAAGGCGATTTACTAAAACAAGAAAGTACGCCCCTTTTTATGATGGTACGGCCTGCAGCATCAATGGTACGGCTTTTACACAGCAGCCAATAACTGGAAAGTACGGCCCTTATTAATGTCTTCAGATCTCCGGAGGTTAGGCGCTTGTAAATAATAAACTCCTCTGGATGTATACTCTGAAAACCCTGAATGTATTTCAATTGTGAAGTTCTGTGATCTCTCCTGGATGAAGAAATCTCTTTGCCTGGCAATAAATCGGATGATATTTCACAACCTCTGAATTGCTTTCACTGGAGATGGCTCGTTCCCCAATGCTCTGAGACTGAAACCCTTGGCTTCCGTGCTCTGGTTGAAGACTTCATCAATTTTCCATATTCAATAACATAATGGCTCGATTTTCAAAGCAAAGCCTTATACTCTTGAAAAGTGCGAATTCCTTCAATTAGGTTTTCATTAAAATAAATTCGAACTTTTTATTTTAATATTTCAATAGTCTCAAGTCACATTTTTAATTATAAAATATAATTAAAAATGGCCCCTTCTATGATGGGCGACCCCTTCATTTAAGTCATAATATTAAAATATTATAACTTTATATTATATGCTCAATTTAATTAATATTTAATTAATCAATCAAATATTAATAACTCCCTCAAGAAACATCCGATGCACGAACCGTCTGAAGCTGGCAAACCAGGGAGTGATTCTGCACGTGATCAAACTGTACTGCGAAAAATAGCAGGGGTGCCTCTCTGAGTGCCAAATACTGCTAAAAATAGCAACTCAGGTAAACGGTGTCCGAATGAGCCCGAACGAAAGCCAACTGAACAAAAACTGACAACTGAAGCCAAGCCAAGCTCCATCAAGACCCTCTATCCATCCCATCAGCCTACGAGGGTCGCATAATAGGCTAATCCATATGCTCAGAGAGATGTCAACTAGAAGGGGACATGACAGTCCGCCCCTCCTAAAATTGCTTGTCCTCAAGCAATCTCAACTCTGGATGCTGTAGAATATCCTCGCTCTCCCATGTAGCATCCTCCACAGGCAAATCTCTCCATTTCACTAAATATTCCCTGATAGTCCTCCTACGTAACTGTCTCTCTCGGTACTCCAAGATAGACTCAGGTACTAAAATCAACTTTCCCTCATCATCTAAGGAAGGTAAAACTGCAGAAGGTACCACACGGTGACCCAACGCCTTCTTGAGACGTGATACATGAAAAACATTGTGTACCCTGCTCTCTGCCGGAAGCTCGAGCTCATAAGCCACCTCTCCAACTCGCCTCAGGATCCTGAAAGGACCGTAATATCGTGGCTTAAGCTTCTCTAAACCACTCTTCCTCAGAGTAGATTGACGGTAGGGCTGCAGCATAAGATAAACCATGTCACCCACCTCAAAAGACCTCTCCGTCCTCTTCTGATCTACGTACTGCTTTTGCTGATTCTGTGCCTTGGCGATATTCTCCTTGAGAGCCTTCATAGTATCCTGACTCTCCTGCAACAAGTCTCCAGCACTCGGCACTCTACTGTCACTCAGTAGCAAATCCAGAAAACTCGGCGCCTCATAACCGTACAACGCCAAAAAAAGGGACATCTGAATGGTCATGTGGAATGTCGTGTTGTAGCAATACTCACACAAATGAATCCACTTGACCCATGCCTTCTGCTGCCCTGCAATATAATTCCTAAGGTAACCTTCCACCCACTTATTCACTATCTCCGTCTGCCCATCTGTCTGCGGGTGGTAACTGGTGCTTGGTGTAAGCTCGGTCCCACAGAGTCTGAACACCTCCTGCCAGAAGTGACTCAAGAACCGACTATCTCTGTCGCTCACTATGCTCCGAGGCAACCCATGCAGTCTGAATACCTCACGAAAAAAGACCTCTGCTACCTGTGTAGCTGTGTAAGTGGTGGTAATCGTAAAGAAGTGGGCATACTTCGTTAGCCAATCCACAACTACATATATGCAATCTCGCCCTTGGGCTTTAGGCAAGCCAGTAATGAAATCCATCGACAGGCATTCCCACTTCCTGTCAGGAATCGGGAGTGGCTGCAATAATCCTGTCGGGTACGTGTTCTCTTGCTTGTTCTGCTGACAAATAGGGCACTCACGCACATACTGAAGAACATCTGCCTTAAGTCCTTTCCATGTGAATCTCTCCCGAATCTGTCTGTAGGTTTTGAAATACCCGGGATGTCCTGTAGTAGGTACATCATGAAAGGCTCGCATGATAATGTTCTTCACCTCTGATCCTGGGATCAAATAAACCCTGTTCTTGTAAATGATCAAGTCATTCACAAGCGTATATCTGGTATCAATCGTCGATCCCTCAACAATGCTCGCGGCCCAAGTGTCCTTGGCATACTCTGCCACAATCATATGCCTCCAATCCTCTGTAATGTGAACCATAGAGCTCAGATAAGGCTTGTGTGAAAGAGCATCAGCTACTACATTCTGTGTACTTTTGATATACGAGATATCAAAGTCATAGGCCTGTAATTTACTTACCCACTTCTGCTGACGATCATTGAGATCTCGCTGCCCTAAGAAGTGTCTCAAACTGTTGTGGTCAGTTTTAATGCAAAATTTGCTGCCAACAAGATATTGCCTAAATTTTGCTAAGGCATGCATTATAGCGAGCATCTCCTTATCATAAATGCTGTAGAGTCTCTCTGGCCCTCTGAGTTTACGACTCTCATACACAATAGGGTGCTTGTCCTGCATAAGCACCGCTCCAATGCCCTCACCTGATGCATCGCACTGAAGCTCAAAAGGCTTCGAAAAGTCTGGTAGTGCCAACACCGGGCACGTAGTCATCAACTCCTTAAATCTCACAAAACACTCCTGTGCCTCAGGAGTCCAACAAAATGCACCCTTTTTCAGCAAATTTGTCATAGGGGCTGCATGACATGAATAACCATTCACGAATCTGCGATAGAACCCACACAAACTTAGAAATCCTCGCAACTGTGTAAGGTTTGCCGGTGTAGGCCAGTCAATGATAGCGCAGATCTTTTCAGGATCCATCCGCACTCCCTTTGCACTGATAATATGACCTAAGTATAACAATTCGGTCATCCCCAAATCACATTTGGATTCCTTGGCGTACAAGGACTCCCTCTCCAGAATACTGAGCACAGTCTCCAAATGAGCCAAATGCTCCTGCCAAGTCTTGCTATAAATAAGGATATCATCGAAAAAGACCAACACAAATCTCCTCAGCAGTGAATGAAAAACCCTGTTCATGGTGGACTGAAAAGTAGCTGGTGCATTAGTGAGCCCAAATGGCATCACCACAAACTCGAAGTGCCCACAATGACAACGGAAGGCAGTCTTCTCGATGTCCTGCTCACAAACCCTGATCTGATGATATCTTGACCTTAAGTCAATTTTAGTGAAGTAGCATGCACCATGGAGCTCATCAATAAGCTCGTCTATACGAGGTATTGGATACCTGTTTTTGATAGTACCTGTTTTTGATAGTCCTCTTATTCAGGACTCTGTAGTCTATGCACATGCGTAAGGTGCCATCCTTCTTCTTTACCAAAACAACTGAAGAAGCGAATGGTGATTTGCTAGGTCGAATGTGACCCATAGCAAGTAACTCCTTGATCGTTCTCTCGATCTCATCTTTCAGCCGCTTGGGATGTCTATAGGGTGTAATCATAACGGGCTTCTCCTCAAGCTCAATAATATGCTCAATGCCCCTATCTGGAGGTCTCCCTGGTGGAATATCACTGAATACCTTATCATGCTTGATCCTCAACTGCTGTATGTCAGGATGATATTCAGTCTTCTGCTGTCCCTCCTGTATAGGTGCCAATGTGCACTCGGCAGCCCACTCTACCATGTCGTGTCGCATGAGTCTCTCTATCCGACGAAAAGAAATTGTTTTGATGTTGCTGTCCCGAATTGCCTTTAGAATGTGTGTCTTCCCATCGACATCAAAACGAATCTCCATGTCCTTAAGACAAAGAGTGACTTCCTCAAGTGAATGAAGCCACTTCATACCCAAGACCAAATCGATATCTCCCATGTTCACTACGTAGTAATCAGCCTTGAACTCATAATTGTTCAAGCGTAAGGGGAGATCCTTGATCATGCGTTCACACCTAAGAGTGTAACCGTCGGCCACCTTAACCCTAATGCCTTCGAACTCTTCAGTGATGAGTCCACGTTTCTCAACAAATCTAGCATCGATGAAATTGTGTGTGGCTCCTGTATCAAGAAGGGTAATGACCCTCTGTCCTGCCAACACTCCACGAATCCTGAATGAGCCCTCCTGCTGAATGCTAGATAGGCGTGCCTCCTGTATCAGAAGCTCTGACTCTGCCTCTACCTTAGGCTCTGTAGCCTCTGACTCTGACTCCTCAGAACTCTCCTGCTGTTCGGAATTTTCAGATTCCGAATCCTCATAGTAAGCCCACATCACTCGATTCGCCTTGCCCTTAGGCCTCAAAGGGCAATCGTGATTGGCGTCATAGGGACCTTTGCAATAGAAGCAAAGCTTCTTCCTACGTAGATCGTTAAGAGCCTCTCGATCCAAAGGTGGTGCTGCTGATTTACCCTTTGAATCATTCTTAAAATCTGATTTTTCTTTGTTAAAATCAGACTTCTCTCTGTTTTTGTTAAAGCCCTTATTGTCCCTGAAAGAAGAATTGTTTCTGGAGTTGAATCTAGTGGATGGTGCTGCCAACTCCATACTACGAGCTTTTTTCATTGCTTTCTGTAATGAAGGAGGATCAAAGGCTTTGATCCAACCTCTCAATGGTTCCGTCAATCCCTCCATGAAGAGCACTACAAGTCGCCTCTCTGAAATATTCAGAACCATAACTGATAACTTCTGAAAGTCACCAATATAAGACTCCAAACTGCCACTCTGTCGTAACTGAGCCAAGTCTCTGAAGTAGGATTCTGGATCCTTCCTGTCAAACCGCTCCACCAACCTGTCAACAAACTCCTGATATGATGTGATCCGGTCATGCTGTAGTGTCACCATCCCGTGGTGCCACCAGTCGTAAGCCACCCCCTCGAGATGCAGTGTCGCATATCGGATAGCATCTCTCTCACCTATCGGACACAATGTGAGGAATGTATCTAGCTTACTAATCTAGGCCTGAGCTGTGACCTTACCACTACCATCGAACATCGCTAGATTGAGCCTGTTTGTTGCATGCTTCAGATCATTATTTTGGTTTCGAGGCCTATTCCCCTGTCGAGACCTATAATATTCAACTCTCGAATTCACAAATCGATCAAAATGCATGCGCTCGCGCACTTGTGGTATCAATATATCCCACTCCTCGTTGGCTGCCATAACTGCATCAACATATAATATGGTCCCAACCTCTTCAACATTCTCCTCAACCTGTTCTCCTCTTAGGAAAGTGGGCCTGGTAGGTCTATTTGCTGTTCGTGAAACAGTCCTGGGTACCCCCTGTGAACCTGCATCACTCCTGTCCTCATCACGATGTGGTGATGGTCTCCTTGGCGTACCTATCCTCTGTATAGCCATGGTCAACTGCTGCAATACATTAGTTATCTGCTGTTGACCTGTTCGCAAATCTCTAAGAGTCTGTCTAACCTCTGCATCTTCCTCCTGAGGATCTCGAGGAATCTCTGTTCTGTCACCCATGCCTGTATCCTGTACAGACACTCCAGACGAAGAACCAGACTGAACACCTATCAAACTTGTAGCCGTCTCACCTGCCGGAATAAGTGGTGGCTGCCAAGTTTTTCTGTTTTCCCTCTGATAATATCTCTTCTCTCTATCACTCTGATGCATGAACAAAATGTATTTTTCAAACCCAACAAGGACGGCAGGAAACCGCTCTGATACCACTGTAGAGACCCTTGTTTCCCCTAAACTCTGAATCTAACTGTTTTTGTTTGTTTTTGCGTTTTTTGACTATTTTTGGGTTTTTGTGCAATAAAGAGATAATGCGATTTCTTGAAAGAAATGATATAAAAATCTTAAACAAATACAATACTTCCAGATCTAGCATAAATGAACTCAGAAATCGATAACTATTATTTGTATTATTTTTCCACTGCCATTACAAATAAGAAACTCAGATCTACTGGAAAGATAAGATAAAATATAAATCAAATGAACTTGATTGCAGCAAACTGATTTAATGCTTGAATGGTACGGCTTTCAATAATCTCAGCTTCTCCCTCTATCTGTTGATGCGGAAAGATACCAGAAGCATAGGCGCCCCAGTTGGTGGAAGCAAACTGGCCAGAAAGAAGGCGATTTACTAAAACAAGAAAGTATGCCCCTTTTTATGATGGTACGGCCTGCAGCATCAATGGTACGGCTTTTACACAGCAGCCAATAACTGGAAAGTACGGCCCTTATTAATGTCTTCAGATCTCCGGAGGTTAGGCGCCTGTAAATAATAAACTCCTTTGGATGTATACTCTGAAAACCCTGAATGTATTTCAACTGTGAAGTTCTGTGATCTCTCCTAGATGAAGAAATCTCTTTGCCTGGCAATAAATCGGATGATATTTCACAACCTCTGAATTGCTTTCACTGGAGATGGCTTGTTCCCCAATGCTCTGAGACTGAAACCCTTGGCTTCTGTACTCTGGTTGAAGACTTCATCAATTTTCCATATTCAATAACATAATGGCTCGATTTTCAAAGCAAAGCCTTATACTCTTGAAAAGTGCGAATTCCTTCAATTAGGTTTTCATTAAAATAAATTCGAACTTTTTATTTTAATATTTCAATAGTCTCAAGTCACATTTTTAATTATAAAATATAATTAAAAATGGCCCCTTCTATGATGGGCGACCCCTTCACTTAAGTTATAATATTAAAATATTATAACTTTATATTATATGCTCAATTTAATTAATATTTAATTAATCAATCAAATATTAATAACTCCCTCAAGAAACGTCCGATGCACGAACCGTCTGAAGCTGGCAAACCAGGGAGTGGTTCTGCACGTGATCAAACTGTACTGCTAAAAATAGTAGGGGTGCCTCTCTGAGTGCCAAATACTGCTAAAAATAGCAACTCAGGTAAACGGTGTCCGAATGAGCCCGAACGAAAGCCAACTGAACAAAAACTGACAACTGAAGCCAAGCCAAGCTCCATCAAGACCCTCTATCCATCCCATCAGCCTACGAGGGCCGCATAATAGGCTAATCCATATGCTCAGAGAGATGTCAACTAGAAGGGGACATGACAATAAGTTTGACACTTTGACATGCATAAAGGGAAATTGGACTTGGAAGGAAAGGCATGTTGGGATGGGGATGTTTGAAAGTTTGACGAGGACCAAGGAAAGGTTGGACTTAGACGTGCAAGCATGCTTGGATGAGGAACTCTGAAACTTCAACAATTGACAAACACCTAGAAGATTGGGCATGTCTTCAATATTGGAGGCTTCAAGGACCTTGTACAAACATGGAGGGAAAGAAGAGGGAGAACACACACAAAATTGGACCAGGGGAGATGTAGGAAATAGGAAATAGGCAATTTGATTCATAACATAGATTATCACAAAAAGGGGACACGAGATGTTGATAGCTCAGTGCTACATTTGGAGCAAAAACATGGTCAAAGTAACAATGTACATTCAATGCAAAACCTCAAGGAACAATTTGTATGGTGTGTATATACATGAATTTTGTTAGTTTTAGGTTGATTTAGTTATTGAGGAGCTTTCCCTCATAATTTGAAGGTCAATTCTACTTTACACATTGTTCTGCTTTGTGTTGTCATGAAAGTGACAAATTAAAATTCTAACACTCACTTGGCAGATTTTTGAACTTCATGCTAGTGTCTAGCTTTTTTGCTTTATCCCATCCTAGGTTGCTGAAGTCCAATTTCTCTTCTGGTCCTAAGCTTCTTGAGCATCAATATTTGGTGTCATGTATTATTCTCATGAATTGTACACCATTCATTTACACGACACTAGAATGAGAGATAAACATGAAGAGAAAAAGGGGTTATTGATAGATTAAGTAGACATAAACTACTAGATAACATACAGTATTTTTTATGGAGCAGCTTTGAAATTCATAGAATTTGATATTTGCTAATCAGAGGGGTTTGCTTCCCTGCAATATAGATGGTCATTGAAACTAAAATGCCCCTTTTTCAGAATCGTAGATATTTAGTTAGTGTCAACAATGTTAATTTCCACTAGGGTTAAGGACCCCTTGACTAATTGAGAGGAACCTCTTTGATTGTGGTGGAGCAATTTCTGAGTGAGTACAATGATTGAACACCTAAAGCAACGTCCAATCCTCCAAAATGCATAACATAAAGACCATCCTTGAGGGTATAATCAACCATTCTAATTTCAAAATTGTGCTCTACTCACAAACATTGAATGTTGTGGTGGCATGGGAGTTGTACTGGGAAGCTTTCAGATGTGTCAAGATGGAAACCAAATGTACGGATTTGCTTCTTGTCAAAAGTGTTCTGTAGCAAGGGTTTATCTTGAAGGTGTCAATGCAGTTGAACCCAATCATGTCAGAGGCACTGATGGTAACCCTATTTCTACACTCAAGTGTAGTTTGGTAGTTTGGTCCACATTCATACTCAGTTTGTTTAAATGTGTCATATCTATCAGATTGAGGAAGAGACTTAGATGGATGGACGTCGTTAGCCATGTAAATATATTTAGGATTATAGACATGGCCTTTATTCCAAGGTTGGGAACACTTATGACAAGGATTTGTATTAGATTTGTAGTTAGTGGATCAGTGACTGTGGTTGGTTGCAATCAAGGCTTTAAACTGCAAGGAATCTCACACTTCTTTAACCTTATTAAATGCATACCATTTTTTCCCAAATCTCAGAATTTTCTTCCTCAGCTTCCACATGGTTGTCTGAATTGCTAACCACTGATTTTTTTTTTCTGGAGTTATTAGGTTAAACTGCCCTCCTTCAGTTCATCATGCATATATTAAGCACCATGTCTTATGGAAGTTTGGCCTCTGATTCGAAAACTTTGAATTCCTTTGTTAACTCATGTATTTGTGGAGTGGGTGCATGAGTTGGACATGATAAGGATTTGTCCCAAATCTGGTCCACTCTTTGAGTTAATGCATCAACAAATCAGCTGAAGCTTTGTCTAGTGTTTCAAGAGGGCCATCAATTTCCCAAAGTATTGGCTTTCCTATTGCAATACGACATTTATTTTCTCCTAAGGGTCATTATAGCATGTCTTTTTTATTAGATATATTTAAATATAATGTGTAGAAATTCATTTGACTCGTGTTTTTAGTCTTCATATTTTTCCTCTATTCACATCTGTTCACTTTTATGCATATTCAGTTGCTCATTTAGTGCATTAGGTGTTCAATTTCTATTTCTGGATAAATCATCTTGAAAAGTTAAAAGAAGCAATTAAGAATGCTGTTGTTAATTGTTACTGCTTTTGCAGCTGGCTTATTTTGTGTTCTTTTTTCTATTGCTAAAGAAAGATTTATTGCAATTTGTGTTTTTAGGACAACCTTTTTTATACTTTCTAGTTTCTATAAATAGTTTCTTATCTTACAATGTTTTCAATTGCCTGGCTTTTATGAAGAGTTTCTGCATGTAAAGCCTGGGAAAGGTGCAGCTTTTGTAAGAACAAAATTGCGGAATTATGTGTCTGGCAACACAGTTGATAAAACATTTCGTGCTGGGGCATCGGTAAGTTCTTCTATAGTTTTGCAGTCATATTTTACGACTTTATGAAATCTGCAGCCATCTACTTTTCAATGTTGAATTGTAAAAGCTCACTGTTGTTGGCTGACAGCCAATTTGAACAGATCTGTGGTTTGGGTTCTCTTTATAGCTTGTATAGGTAGCTGGTGGACTAGGAAGGAGAGTCCTTTAGTCATAGGTTTTATTGTGGAGAGCATGGAAACTTTAATTGCAAGAATATTAGGAAGTTGAAAGGGTTACTACTGCAACTTTTTGAAAGCATGAAATTAAGAACAAGGGAAAAATGCATAACAGAGCAACATTTGGTTTTCATGATCGTAAACAGGTAATGCTATAGGTGACTAATGCTTAATAATTTTTACCTATTATCATCAGGATAGAGAAACAATGAGAATATATCAATATTTTTAATACAAAAATTCTTTATTGAGTATATTATTGCATGTGTGGAAGGGTAAGAAAGGTATCTCCTGTTTCCTATGACAGATTCAATGTGAGATTACTTGCTTACAGCAATCTATACAATGATTTTGTGATAATAAAAATCCATAAATATGTGACTATATTCTGCTGATCACTATACCATCGAGGCTAGGGTCTTGGTTATCCAAGGTTTCTCAAGGATGCATTGATAAAAATAAAAAGCATTAGCAACTCACTTCTTAAAGCATTCTGAAAGATACTTTGATCTCTATAAACACTTTTTTTGAATAAAGCTCAAGTGAGTTTTGATTCTAAACACAGAACAACAAAATTCAGCCAACCAAAAGATGCAAGTGAGTTGTATCCTGAAAAGTTTGATGCTGCACAAAGAAACGGAGGTCAGATAATCCCTGCAAACTTGAAGTGAATTGCACAATCAAACATCTAACCAGAAAATCTCAAACAGCAAAAACAACTTCTAATGACCCAAAAGCTAAATGGCATAAGCATAGTGGCTATATGAAAAGTTTATTACAAACATGACAATATAGAGCCACATAGGGTATGTGAAATACATCATACGTTAGCAATCAAAAAAAAAGGAAGCCAAGAAATGTTGACACGTTTCCTTACAAAAGGCAATGTGTGGGTTGGTTTAACTTTGGTGATTGTTGAAGTCTTTGATGGTTTTTATGCATGATGAGGCTCCCTTTGAGCATAGTCCTAAGCTTGTTTGGCATTTTGTGCTAGCACAAAAATTGTATTCTCAGTCTCTGCTGCCAGCAAGGAAAGCGCATCATTAACAATTTCTTTTCTCCTGCTCTCATGACTGCGTTGAATTTGAGTGATTTTTTTCATCTTGCAGAGAGTTCTAGAAATGATAGATTTAAATTTCTAGTGGTGTTGGGAAGCTTCATGACTAATATGCTGTGAATTTTGTTGCTACTACCTGATGATAATGGTGATGATCAGATTGGAGCCTCCATCAATGTGGAGATGAATGATCTTCTGTTAGCCATAACAATTCCTTTGTATAATGCCCACATCTTGTCAGAGTCGTTGGTTTTCTCACCAATTTACTGGCTTCGATGAACAATTATCTCTCCTTTGTGGTTGTGGAAAACCCCAACTATCCTTGGTTTGCTCACTAAGTTAGAGGCCCCATCAAAATTCAACTTGTGAATTGGAGTTGGCAGTTCCCATTTGAAAATACCTGTAACATGGATTCTTGGAGGTCTACAAATAGCTAATTCTCTTCCATGGTTGAAATCTCAAGATGAGTTGAAATAACATCTCCATGGTGGATCAGAACTGTGAGCAAGAATTGTCATGGGATAAATTGGCAATCTGGTTCCTGAATTTGGCTTTAATTTGTTACTGTTTTTTGTCCCTTCCAGAACAACACAAAATGGAACAGTGCATCAGGTAAAACCTTCATCAAATTAGAATGGGAATCTCCCTTGTAACTAAAAACTAAATTAATCTTTTGAACTAAAGGAAATGATCACTACCTTTCTACAACATATACAAGTTGAATCTTGAGGTTTTGAGCATGCATTACAAACAAATTAAAGAAACTGCCTATTGATTTAGTTCTCGGGCAAGGGCATAAGGCTTATCAACACTTCTGCTCAAGACAAAAGTTTCTTAATATCTTTCCTTGACAGTTATTAACAACTATGATAGCTAACAAACATTCATGCTCTCTATGTAAAAGTAGAAACTGCAAAGTAAGAATACAGCATACAACTTAGAATTGGATTACACACATAAGATTGAGCAAATTGAATGAAGGGAATTGCAGAGAAAGCTACAACGACACACTTTATTGAAATCAGCAATATAAAGCTTGCATTTTTCAATAAAAAGTATAACAATTCAATTTACCTTATCAACACATACATGAGATTGTAAAAAGCTTGAACAATAATATCAACGGAAAACAGGCATAAAAATTACCGTTGCATAAATATTAAAAATCTAAGTGCCAAAAACTCTTAATTATAAATGTTTACAAGACTTTTGCATGTGGTTAACTCAAGATAAATAAAAAAATATTGAATGTTCCTATGCTAAAAATAGTTTTCTTGCATGGAAAGCAATTCTTAAATACAAAATTGTCCTCAAATACATTGAAATGCAAAATCTTGAAATAGCCCATCTTTGAATATATCTTCTAGAGGATCATCTCAAAGTAGTTGTCTCCCAAAAATAGCAATGACTAAAAATAGTCTTGGCTAAAATTAGCATGGGCTAAAAATAGCTAGTCTAATGGTTGGCTTGTCCTAGTGATTTTGATGCGGCACCCTGGAACAAAATTGAAACCCTAACGATCATTGATGGCTTCATCAAACACTCTTGGTGACTTTAATCTAATTCCTTTCTTGAAAACTTGTAAAATTTAGTGTTCTGCACTAGACCTTGTCAATGATGAAAACCTTATAGGAGACAAATCATCAATCTTGAAGTCCTTTGGATGAAGAGTGAAAGAAATGATAAGGTTCTCCATAATAACTGTTGTAGGTATTGGAAGAATGCAAATAAATGTCGATCCTTGGAAACTGTAATGAAATTTGAAGGATCTGCTGCCAGTGATCAACAAGATGCTGGGAAACTTGCTCCAATCGCTTCCTTCCTTGCTACAAGTGAGACCCTTGTTCAACAATGATAAAGAACGTAACACCAAATGCTTTTGTAAGGATGAAGAAGCTTAAATCGATTGTTTTCCATCTCACGTTGGTGTGCTTTTGAGCATTATGAGACACTTGTTTCACATAAAACTTGCCCATTTCTCCCCCCCAAGTGCACACTTTTGGACCTTTTGCACCACTTTTGATGTGTTTCCATGTTGACTAAGTGATTGCACACACTTTTTGTGTCTTCATACACGTTTCCTTTTAATTTTATGTTCACTTAAGTGATTTTCCTCACAATAGTGTATTTTTTTGGTCTTCATGCACTTTCCCTTCTAATTTCATATTCACTTAAGTGACATGTGACATTCCTCACAAAAGTGCACTTTTTGTGGTCTTGCTGCATTTTTTCATATTTTTTCGTTTCATTTAAATCATGGAGTGTGCTGTTTGGGGCTTCCATGCACTTTTTCTTATATTTTCATTTTTTAAGTTTCACTTAAGTGAATGAAGTGTTCATTTTGGGTTCTCATATACACTTTTTGTCATACTTTCAAGTTAACCTTGTCGTCTAAGTGAAAAAGCATCTCCTTTTATCACATAAGCAACTTTTTGTGCTAATTTTTCATTAGCATTGAACAACTAATGCATTTTTTCTCTTGAAGTTCACTTTTTGTTCTAATTTTAAGTTCACATGCTTTACACTTTCCCACTTTTCACTTAAGTCACTTTTTAAACCAAAAAGGCACCTTTTGACCTACTAAGCCCTTTTTTACTTAAAAATGCACATTTTTACATGTTATGCACTTTTTCCACTTAAAGTTCACTAAAAAATGACCCTCCTTTACATAAGCACATGCTTGGATAACTTATGCACCTTTTTTGTGTGTTATCATTGAATTCTGGCCATCTCCTTGAGGGGGTATGCTCCATGAGCCTTGATATACCGTTTTCTTCAAAATTTCCACCAAAATTGAATCACTTAGTGTGTTGGTAGGTTCCAATGTCCCGAATGTACCACTTCCATGCCTTAGATCATTTTGCCTTTTCTTCCTTGTCCAAGTTCTAATCTTTGCCTTGCCTAATGTGTTAGGAAACTCCTTTCGTTAGTCCTACAAAGACACTATTGGAAAGAACAAAACAATCTTCATGACAATGGGAGACAAGGATTCAATTGTGGGTCACAAAACTAGGAATGGCAAACATTTGACATGAAAGATGACTCAATATGATTTTTTTTTGTATGGTTACAACATGATCATAATAAATGTTGCAGATCTGTGTCGTCCAACAAGCTTTCCAAGTAACAACCATTGCTTCCCCAACAACAAATTTATGATCATTTTGTTGGAAGAAATCTTCCCTTATGCACTAGATTTCCATGGTAAATTGTAAAAGGAAAAGTTTTGGATAAATGACACTTTATGATAATTGGGCCGAATTGTTGGCCCTATCCCTTTTCTTTAATAGAGATTATTAGCTGTTAGAATATTCTTGTAATGTCCCCATTTTCGGTGTCCTCATTTCAGGCTAGCTTGGGTATGACTCACTAATTTTAGTAAGTACTATATTTAGTAACTGGTCTTGGCAGCAGTGCAGTGCAAGGTTTCTTGTTTGGGCAGTGTGTCAGTTGTCAGGTGGACTCTAATGTTTTGTGCTAGTTTGGTGCTTTGGAGTATTTACTATTTTTAGCAGTTGCTGTAAATAGTAAGTTTATTTCTGGTAACTGGCCTTGGCCAAGGCTACTTCACCAGTGTCTTTCCAGTTTGGGTGTTGGCATGGCTAAGGTTCAATTTAATTATTATTTGTATTTCTCACTTAAGTTATTATAATAAAGTTTATTTAACTTAAGTGAAGGGGTCAAGGGTCATGTAAAAAGTACCTTGGAGCTTAATGTAATGACATAACGTTGTTTTAGAAGGCAACAAAGCGAAATAGTTTCCTTATGAGCATAGACACCCAAGAGAGGTATTTTGAATTAAATGAAATAAAAAGGACCCCTTGGCCTAGTTGCACAACGTTGTTTTAAAAGAGGGGCCATGTAGAGGTTTATTAATCATTTTTAAAGGCTAATGTTATGCCTCATAAGGTGGGATGCCTAGTTTGGGCTTAATGTCAATTTTAAATTAAAAATCAAAAGTAGAATTTTGGAGGCAAAACGTTGGATGCCCCTCTTGGGGTAATTTCACGTCATTTCATAAAGTGAAATGAGAGGGAAATATATTCAAATTCAAATGCAAGTTGCCCTAATTCTCCCCTCACTTTATAAATGAATTTGAGCTCTCATTTGCATATGGGTATTTTGGCAACTTAAGGAGACTTTGCTGGAATTTCTCTAGGATTCGAAAACCGCTGGTTGATGACGAAAACCCTCTTCTCACGTTGCTGGTTCTGGTGGTAAGAGACCCACCCTAGCTGGTTGGTGTTTTGGCTTCGAAGTTTTAGTGTTTTATCTTGTTGCTAGAGCATTTTGGTGTGGATAGAATGAGGATTTTTGTAGTTTTCTGATGTGGGTTTGGAGCTATGGTTTTGGTGTATGGATTTCTTGATTTTGGTGAGAGTTTGCTGCTGTTTACTGCTTTTTTTGAGGTCTGATACAAATTTCCAGAGGTCTGAAACTTCATTTTTTTGAGCAACTGGAAAGGGAAAACCTGAGTATAATTTTGTGGTGCTTTGGAAATTACATCTGGGTATTGTTTCTTTGGATTCTCCTTGGCTGGGAATCCATTTCAAGCTGCTGTTTGAAATTTACTGGAGAGCTGGTGATTTATTGGAGCTAGTTGCCTACCTTGGGATCAACGCCACTTTCTGGGTATTGGGGAACAAGCAAGTAATTCTGGTCTGTGCATTTCTATGGTGAAAATTGTTGCTGATGTCGCATTTTCAGGTCTAAAATATGATTGTTAAACTTTAGATTTCAGTAGTTGAGTTGCAATGTTTAATTGTTGATGTTTTGTAACCTTATTTCCTTAGCATGTTCATGAATATATCAATCTATGCACTCAATGAAATAAATGGAAATCAAACATAAAACCCTTTTGCAACTTCTATCTTATTCTGAAAATGATACACACAAAAACAAAAAAAAATCAGGGGCATTCATTACAATTCCCATGTATAGGTAGCCAAAGAATAACTTTTGTTTTTGGCCATGCCTGTGACTTGAGATGCCCCTATATTTTATTCTTCAAGTGGTTGTGTGCTGATGTTGTTTGTAGGCTGAGCTTATCATGCTCTTTTATGAAGGATGATGCTTCCTTACACACTAATCCCTTGCAATAGTGATTTGTATATGTCTAATGTTTAATTCACATGTGAGGGAGATAAGTTTTTGTGGAAGTGCAACTCCAACATGGCTGAAGAGATCAACATTCCAACCCTTTCCTCTACTAAAACCAATTAGATGATTAGCAAGGCAAGTGTATCTAGATCTATAGCAATTGTCCCCAAGCCCCAAAAGATTTGGCTGATTTAGGATGTGAGATTTTCTGCTATAGCTCTCCTTGAAGAACCGAGTTTGGCTGCCTTGATTGACATGCCAAGCCATAGATCCTTGAGAAGAAAGGCTCCTTTATCGATATTTCTATATATTTGAGCTACCGAATCTTCTTGAAACTCCAATGATTTTGGGTATGAAACATTTCAAAATTGAAATTGGAACTGATTCATGTAATGAAATATACTCTATCAATTTTTTTGATTTTTAATAGCATTTACAATGTAACCAAGCACCTGTTAAGGTTAGCTTAAAACCAAAACGTTGCAGAAAAAACTCTAACCAAGAATGCGCCCTAAAACCACTTAAGGAGGAGGGGCGGGCATATGGTCAGAGGATCCCTAGGATCTATTGAATCAATAGTTACAAAGATTACAACTGAAAGAGAGAGTCTAAACTCAACAACAAGAATGTGCACTCAAGATCCTTTGACAGGTGAGGTGCTAACATATGGTGGAGTGCTAATTGCTGAATTGAAAGAAAATAGGCGGATAACCCGCCATGAGAGAAATTACAAATAACAATTCATTCGCTGCGGCAGGCATCCACTCAAGAGTGGGAATTCTCCACTTTTCAGTGGGTAAGATGAGAGATACAAGATTTTTTCTCCACACTGGCGGTAAACCATCCAGGGGTGCTTAATGTTTGATTAGGAATTACAAGTAAATGCAGCAATAATATACGGTTGGATTAGTACTACTAATACACAACCTTACAACCAAATAATCTGCAGTTTACGAGTATTACAATGATAGAACAAAGCCACAATGTGAAGAATGATTATCTCAATCTAGAAAGCTCTTAAATATTGCAAAAGGAGCTCAAAACTGATCTTTGTGAAGTCTGATAATTAAATACAGCAAACTGAAACTGTAAATCAGCAACCTGTGAAACAATGAAAAGCTTATATCTTTATCATTTTACCTTTGAATTTCGTGAAGTCAAGTGCAATGGTCATTTGGAGAATAGGCACCCATGTCAAGATGAAGAAACAACTCCGGAAAGCCAGCATTTATTAATTGGCACAATTCCCAATGCACACAGGAAGGTACGACCCTTGCAAGGGCGATTTTGCAAGATAAAAATCCACACTTCAAATAATAATCTGAAACTTGCTGAGGAGGGTTGCCATTACCTTAGCAAAGTTATTATTAACTGCCCAGAACGAAATTAAAATCATACATGAAGCTATGAGTAAAATCGACATTCAGCTGTGTAGATATCAGCAACTGGAAATTTGGAAAAACACACCAAAATTCATCACTTGAAGCTCTATCTACTAGTCTGATTTGAGAAGCAACTTGAAATCAATTAGGTGTTATCTTGCAAACACGAAATTGAATTGATACTAGGAGGTCAACATTCCTTGAAGTGCAAAATGAGTAGTCATTTCGACAAAATAAGTTTAGCATAAACATGAGATAACAAATGCTGGAGCAAAGCCTCATTTTTAAAGAAGATGGGATGACTCTTCAAATTCCTCAGATGGGACACCAAAAGCCTTGACATATTTTAAATTCAAAAAAAGAATTAATCTTCTCCGAAAGGCGTCCACTTTATGGCAAATAAGACTTTAATAAAAGTTATTAAATTTCTTCATGAATGCGTCCCCCTTCAAGTCCCTCTTTTAAACACAACTTAAGTTAACACCTTAGGCCAAGGGGGTCAACTTAAGATTAGAACAATTTGCCTTGAAAAGAAGAATTTCATCAAAATAATGCTTTTAAAAGGCCAAAGCTCAACTCAAAACAACTGCTCCAACAGGACATGATGAGCTGAAGACTGACAATTGCCAACTTCCAAAAATAGTATTTACTATAAATAGTAAACACCAAGGAAAGACCACAAAACCTCCAAGCAAGGAACCCCTTGATTCTCCTCAACGAGCCTATGAGACTCCGGAATAGGCTGATGAGTATTGATAGGATCACTGATGAAAAGGGGACATCACATGTAATATCCCTAGCATAAAAATTTAACACAAAGAGTGATTTGCAGATTGAATTCAATGAACAACAACATGTGAACACAAAAATCACTTTAATATAATGATAAACGTCAGAATTCCAACCACATATATGATATATCAAATACAACTCACTAATATTGATCCGGGATGATGTACAATGCTCCCTCAGATCAACAACAGTATTACTATTTGTTGTGACCTATTTCACACATCGCCCCATTGCAAATGGGGACCCCCAGTAGTTTGCTTTTTAGGGTTTCGTCGTGGCGTTACAATTTCATTTGGCCGTTTGTTTTGAGAGTTTGGAGTTAGAGTTCGAAGAAATCATTCGAGTCAAGTTGGGAATTCAAGCCCGTACCAGTGTCTGAACATCATCAAAGGGCTTAGAAGGCCCGGTAAACGAGGAACACCATTGTTTTGGGTCAATTCTGACATTTCCTATTTTTTAGGGATTTTTGCTTTTTTGCTTTTTTGCTTTTTGGCATTTTGGGACCAATTTGAAAAGCAGCCCATTTTTTGCTTTTATGAAAGTAGACCTAGGATTGGGTCCCGCATGTCATGGCAATAACTATCATACCTCTAGAATAAAAAATTGACACCTCTAAGTATAAAAAGCATAGAAAAATCTCCAAACAAGGGTTTTGTTCCAAATGGTCCAGAAGAATGCGTCTAAGTGTCAAGGATAAATGATATATGTCTAGAGAACTTCAAAGTTTGCCCAAGGATGGATGTCCAAGCACATGGTCGAGTCCACTTGGAATGAAAAGAAGCATGTCTAAGACTTGATGAAGTTTGCTAAAAAAAAATGTCCGGCCAAGCCTAAAGTTCGCTCAAAGAAAAATGTCCGGCAAAGCCTATAAAGTCCGCCCAAAGAAAAATTTCCGGCCAAGCCTAAAGTCCGCCCAAAGAAAAATTTCCGGCCAAGCCTAAAGTTCGCTCAAAGAAAAATGTCTGGCCAAGCCTAAAGTCTGCTAGGCACTTGTCCAAGCATTGGCAAAGTCCGCCCAGCCTTGGCATGAGAAGTATAAAGTTCGCCAAGGTAGGAGATGGCAAGCCAAGTGCCAAGTCCACCCAAGCATGGCAAGACAAGTGCCAAGTCCGCCCCGGGAAGAGGAAGATGTCCGACCGACTCCAAAGTCCGCCCAAGCATGTCCAAGCAAGCATGAAGTCCGCCCTTGGCATGAAGTTGGCCAAGTCCGCCCTAGACAAATGAAAAATGGCAAAACAAATATAAAGTCCACCTTGGCTAAAGGAGAGAAATAAAATGACTTGAAAAATAATAAATTAGCCATGGGTAAATTAAATTTTGCCATAATTAAATAATTTAAAGGGTTGGAAGAGGTTGAAAAATTTAATACTTAGGATATATTTTCATATTTTTGCAACACTTAGGAATATGTTCAACACTAAGAAAAATTTTCGAAAGAAAAAAAAATCTAGAGGATTTTGGCTAAGGATGGTGCCATAATAAAAAAATGGAAACTTTCTCTAGAAAATCTTCAGTAAAGATTAAATTGCCATTTCAGAAGAAATAAAACAAGTCCGGGTTCAATGAATCTAAAAGAAAACTTGAAGTTGATAAAATCATTCGAACTCTCCAACTTTATAAGAAGTTCGACTTGTCATTATCAAATTATTCTTCCAAAGTTCGATCATAAGAAGGTTTTAGCTCTTCCAAAGTTGCGAAGGATTCGAAGGGAGATTTTTGAAGACGAAGTAATTTTTTTAAAGTGGAGAAGTAAATTTTCTAAGTTGAAGGGCGTAATTTCTGGAGAAATAAAGTAAGTTTCTGAGTTAAAAAGGCATGCTTTTTCTGAATTTTGAGTGAATTCTCAGAATTTAAAGTTGATTTACAGTCAAAGGATACTTTTACAGGTTCAAAAATGAGTTTGGCTGAATTCTTCTCTCTTTCTTCTGTCTTATTCACTCATTCTGGAAAAGATTTGCTGAGTACTTAGCCAGAATTTTCATTTCTAGTCTGATTTTTCACAGAATTTTATCTTTTTAACAAGCTAAAAGTGAAAATTTCGAATAAAGGCCCAAAAAAATCAGATTTAAAATCTCCAAACTAATGTTAATTCTTTTCATATTTATTGCAGGTTAATGACCACCAAAGGAGAACCTTCGAGAAAGGCATAGATGAAGTTCGCCAGCAAAGGATTGCAGCCGGAGTCAAAAATCAACTCCAAGTGGAAAAACATCACCGACGCCAATCTCGGACATGTAGACTTTAAAGATTTTAAGAAGAGAATATACGGGCAAGACGTACTCTTGCCAACACCAGTTGCTCGCTGGATGATGAGAAATGGTATTGTCTAGGCAATCGGATTTCCACCAGCTGTGGAATGTGCTGAATTAATGGTAGAGTGCGCCATTCACTACAATGTGCAGGAGAGGCAAATCATTAAGCTGGACGGGAGAGTATTGGCTCATCTTGGAGAGTTGGCAATTCAAGAAGCATTTGGCATACCGAGCTATAACCAAACTTCTTACAAAACTAAAGAAGATGCCAAAAAACTCTATGAAGACCAGTTCGAGCTTTGTGCAACAAATATTAATAAGTCATGGTTAGAAAAGCCGAGGCCTACTGTCAAGAAAATGCCAAAGAAATTGCTTCAAACAGACTTCAAGGAGGAATGTGGAGATATTATTTTGCTATTAAACATAATTGACGCTAGAAGGAGGGCTAAATGAAGAAAACTCTTTGCAAGAGGGTTGAATGGAGAAACTCTTTGCTCCACCACTTTTGTATCATCCATATGCTTGCCTTCTCCTAACACAACAAAATTGGTGCTAGAAGGAGGGCTTGAAATAACAAATTTCTTACAAGTTGAGATAGTAAGCATGATGCAGTATGGTACTACCACATGAGTTTCCTTTTGACATACCTTTTGAACAACCAGAGTCAGGACAAGCGAGCATTACAGATCAATTGTATTCACTTGCTTGGTAGTCAAATACAAACCACGCTGAATTTAGACAAGTGAGCCATGTTTTTGCTAAAGAGGAAGAAAAGGGATGATGAATTGAAGAAGCAATTGAAAAAGACTTGATGAAACAAAGAATCTTGGCCCTTCTACGACACGTTTTTGAGGAAATACAACGACAATCTCTTAAACCCACCAATAAGCCCAAGCTTGATTAATATGATGAAGAATGGTCCTTCCAGGCAGTGTTCCTAATCCAGGGCAGAATCCTAATCCAGTGCGGAAACCAGACTTGGATCTCCACGACGAACAGTAGGACATCATTATTGAACTGTTCAACCTAGCGTGGAGAGTAAAGAGAAACGCTCCTGATTGGTTTCAAATGCGCTTTGTTCTTGAGGAAGAAGAAGAGAAAGCCCGACGTATTGAGTTCGCTATCCAAAGAGATTTGCTCATCCAAAGGTTTGAAGCCCTTCAATGACAACAAAATCAGCAAGCAAATTGACCAGCTCCTGAACCACCTCGACAGGCTTGAACGAAGACACGCTAGATCGAATCAATTCTTTCTCGTCAGACAAATTTCAAAGAATCATTAGATCCACTCTAGGTTTTGTTGATGGGTGTTTTATGACCACACCAACACAAAATAAAGTTTCCAACGGTCACTCTATCCTCTCTTGATCAAAATATCCTGCATGCTAAGATTGCGAAAGATCATGCATTCAACTCCAAGGTTCCTTCATGCAGTGGACGTAGACTCAATTGGCTCGATGTGATTTGCTGGTATTTCAAGGGGACTTACGTGATTGCTTACGTGGAAAGGACTTTCAAGACTCGAAAGATTTATCAATGAAGCTCGAATTTCCTAAACTAACCAGAAAGATGCTGAACTTAAATGGATGCAGGGATTAGAAATGCTACTGTCTACTCTAAATGTGGGACACAAAGATCAATTCTCGCAAACTCAAACCAAGCTTTGCTTTGCCTCACCTTGGACAACTTCCATAGAACCGGTGCAATCTTCAAAGGAGTAACTCGAGGTATTCAGATCACAACTTAACATGAAGATACCATCACAACGATGCATACCAACATATAAGTTATAATCGAAGTTAAGTACATAATATTCCAGCTGACCACGCAAGGCGAACCCACCATCAATGAGCTACTAGTGGTATGGACTAATGAAGCTTGCTCAATTTGACCACCACATTCCACAACCATCTACGTGCATGAAATAAAATCTATTCTACTCTAAGCTCTACTTTAAAATTCTACGCGAATTGGAAGGACGAAGAAATCTTGCTAGCTACCCACAACAAAAGATGAAACCACAAGCAATGATAACTCTTTTTACTATAGGAGTGTTCACAACAATCTCTTACAAAGCATTCAATTTGAAAACTTTCCTTCCTCTTCAATCTAAGCTATCAATCTCTCTATGCTCTACTTCTATGCTATTCTCTCTACTCTTTATCTATGTTCCATCTTCTATATATTACAAATGAGGGGGGATGCCCCTTTTATAGTTGGCCAAATCCGGTGGACGGCTCAGATTGAATTACAATGAAAGGCTCAGATTGAGCCACATATGCCCTAATCAACATTTTTCCCTAAAAACCGCCACAAGGAGGAGTGGGGTAATAAATGAACAAAAGATTCTCCACTCTCTCTCGAAATCACAATGAGCAATTAATGTCCACCATCATCCTCTAGAAGGTCATCATCCAATAAGGCGTTTCCATTCTCCTTCTCTTTGATCACGAATTTGATGAATCGGGCTAACACTGTCTCAACCTCCTGCTGGAAGCGAGTATCTGTGGCTGTTTCCTCTTCTCCCTCTGGTTGGTTGTCTCTTCTAAGCACAGTAACACTTTGACTAACTGACTCCCTACGGGGTGGCTGATTTGCTTCCTGCAACTCTTGTTCTTCATTCAATCTATTTCTTAGATCTGCAAATAACGAGACCTCTTGTACACTTGGAGAGTGAGCTTGTGATGGTGTAGACGATGCTTCCTCAACTCTCTGAGGCATCTACTAAACCCATTCCTCTCTTCGTGGCTCCGGAGCTTGGGAGACTTGCTTCTTCTTTCTGACTATTGGCGGCCTCTGGTCACCCATCAGGCCATAAGTGAGAGGAATTGACCTACTCTTAAGCCTGTTCACATGCCTTTCCACCCAATTTCTTGTAAATGTCAACACTGGTATGCACAGTGTATCCAAATCTATAATCTCTGGCTCAGACCAATCAGGAAGAGGGATTGCTGTATTTCTCACCATCTCGTAATCAGACTGCATAACATTCATGTCCTCATCTACCTAGTCTGGGACTGGAATAGTCTCGCACTCTCTAATCATGCTCAAAGGTATGTTGGAAAACATTCTTCTCCTAATCTCAGCCTCATTAGCTGCATTAGCCCAGAAATCCTCGATATGTGCCCTATGTCTAAACTCCTCAGTCAACACCATTCTGATATTCCTGTAAGGGTCATACTTTTGCCTGCAATTGTGGTACGAGAGGTGGAAGAATTGTAACTCATCTTCAGCTTCCTTGGCTGCTTGCAAGGTGGGACAAACTTCATCCGAATTTCCCATGATGATAGGGAAATCAAGTCCTCCTTTCTTCTTCTTTTTCTGAATTCTATCATAGGTAAGGAGTTGCCTAGATATCTCTAGCATCAAAATTCTATTCGTGGGGTATCTCGGCAATTTGAAAGGATATGACGCGAACCCCTACAACCTTATATATGTGAATTTTGGAAATTGGATAAACCAACCTCCATACTTCTCAATCAGCTCCTGCGCTTCCTTTGATATTCTCTGATGAGTTCTCCGCTGAAGAGTTCTGGTTATGTACATAGTGAAGGCATCATTAACTCTTTTGTAGTGAGAGGTGCTATCTAGGTGCAACTGCGGGCAAGCCTCATGAATTTTAAACTCCTCACTACCATACCCAATTGGCTCCTTGTAGGATATTCCCTTGTATTTTGTCATTCGAGCCAGCATATAAATCACATAGGAACTCATATAGAAGGTCTTTGTTCTTCTCAAATTTCTAAACTGCTTGTGTATACTATCACTTATCATCCTCGCCCAGTCTACATGATCTTTGCCTTCTAGCATGATGTTGATGAAATAGAACATCCAAGGCTCGACTATATAAGATTGGGGACTTCCATTCACCCTGTTGAGCATCATAATCAAGTTACAATATTCTTGCTCTACATCATCTGAAATTATTTGCTTGGGCAACTTGGTGCGAGTAGGCCTTGGTTTCTGCATCCACACCGAATTAATCAATTCTGCACATCTCTCAAAAGTAGAAGCATACATCTTTTCAGCCCTTTCTCTTGTTCTGTAAATCATCCCCTCAAAAGCAAGAATTCCAAATGCCTCTCCGATGGCTTCAAGCATGAGATTGGCAAACAACTTGCCATCCGGTGAGACAATTGTTCTCCGCTTTGGTCTATAGCAATTGGCGCACTCCATAATCAGCTCTGGACATCGAATAGCTGGCTGAAAACCAGCAGCTGCATAAAGACCACTTTTCACAATGTTGTGTGTTGTGATTGATGGAGGATAATCACCTATCCCATGCATTCGACTTCTGAGTGCTCCCAGATTGAATGAGCCAAGATTTGTATCACTCAACTCTCCCAACTTCGAAATAAATTTTGATTCCGGAAGAAATGGCTTGCTCAACTTCTTGATCACAACCTATTTGGATACATTGGCTTTGCTGGACTCAACATTTGCAGCCTTGTTTGCTCTTGCAGTCGCTCCTCTATTTACTTCAGCCATCCTGTAGAAATAAAAGATATTCATTAGAAACTTAACTTAGAAAATTCATTAACCTCGTGATGCCCGACACATGGAGTGAATTCTGAAAATGAAGAACTCCAGCACTGAAATTCTGACTTCAAACCTCAACACTTCGCAACAATATCAATATCCTTTCCGGCACTTAGAAATTTTCTAGCTCTTTCAACAACTTCTCTCAACTTTTATTTTCTCCTCACCCATAGAGTCTCAAATTCGCACTTGCAGTTGGTGAGGAGAAATGAAAATCTTCACAGCTCTTATAACTTGGCCTGAGAATATTTCGACTTCTAGAAGGAGGCTTATTTTAGCAAACTCATTTAATTTCCTCCTCCACTACTCTGCAGAAGTTCGAATTTTCCCTCCTTTGGCAATTTGTAACAATTGTTATTTTATTTTAATTTGAAAATTTCACCCCATTGATATTTTAAAATCACGCCCCAGGCATAGGCGTGCTTCACCATGAAGAATTTTAAAATCACCATTTAAATCATGTGCCTTGAAAAAAATTTATTTTAAAAGACTTAGGCACATTTTATTTCATTCTCCTGCATTAAGAATTTTTTTATCTGAGCCTTAGACAATTTCCTCTGCTTTTTAAAAACTTCATCAATTATAAGTCAGGCGTCCACTTTAAAATCACAAGCCAAGGTATTTTAATTCATTTCTCTCTTAGAAAATATTCAAGACCCTCCTCCGACTTTGAAAAAAAAACATATTTCCCCTTCAGCAAATATTTAAGACCCTCTTAGGAAATGTTTTTCAACTCAATTACTCATGGGCGCACATGAGGGGGGTCACTTAATTTATCACCTTTGAAAACATTTTCCTATAACGTTTATTCGACCCTTTCCACCTTGGGCGCATTTGAGGGTGTCAACTTTCATTTCACAACTTGGAAAAATTTCTCATCAACTTCTTACCTTTGGGCGTATTTTCTCTAATGGCATTTTATTTTATGCCTTAGAAAAAATTCTCAAGTCTTGCCCTTCCTTCTTAACTTGGGCGCATTTTGGTAGACTTGCTTTTTAATTCTCAATGCCCTAGAATATTTCCACATCATTTCTCAATCCTTGGCACATTTGGAGGGGTCAACTTTCATTTTCTTGGCTTAGAAAATTTCAAACACCTTTACCTCAAGTCAAGGGCGCATATGGGAGGTCAAGCCTCCATTTTGACTTAGAATATTTTCACTTGCTTCACTAGTTCTTGTCAAGGGCGCATTTGATAGGGGCTCCTTCCATGTTAATTCCTTAGAATATTTTCACTTGCTTCATGCTCTGTGCACATTCATCACCTTGTGCTCTTGTTTTCTTGCCTTTGGCGTTTTTCTTCACCTCATTTCTCTTGGGCGCATTTAGGGGGGTGTACTGCCATTTTGTAACTTAGAAAAATTTCTCACCTCGTACTCCTTGCTTGGGCGCATATGAAGGGTCAAGCTTCCATTTTATGACTTAGAAATTTTTTCCAAGCCACCTTGATGCCTAGGGTGCATTTAGAGGGTGGTAGTGCCATTTTCATCACTTAGAAAATTTTCATGCCTCCTTACACTTGATGGGCGCATATAGGGGTGTGAACTTCCACTTTAATGCCTTAGGCGTTTTTTTCTTTATCCTCCTCTTCATCTTGCCTTGGGCGCATTTGATGTGGGGTCATGCCATTTGCGTGACTTAGAGAAATTTTTGATGCCACCCTCCTTTTGTCAAGGGCGCATTTCACCTTGTGAGCTTCATGTTGAGGGTGCATTCAAGGGTGCCCTCTTCCATTTGATGACTTAGAGAAATTTCATCAACTTCTCCATGATGGCGCATTTGCTAGGGTGTTCTTCCATTTTTTCTCTGCATGCCTTAGGCGTTTTCTTCATCTGGAGTGTCAAGGAAACCTCTAAGGGTAACTTAGCCAATTTTGATTGCTCGCCTTCACTTTCTATTTTTATTAACTTCTTGATTCTCAAATTTCTGCAACTCCTCTTCACTTGAGATTTTCCCAGATTTTCCCAACATGATCCTCGTGAATTAACTGTCTTGTTCATACTTGCCTTTTGCATGTGCCTGCTATTTTTAGCTCCGTTCTGGAAGTGACTTACTATAAATAGTAAGTATGCTGATTACGCTCAAATTTTACTAGTAGATTCCTTGAATGATGCTGATCGCAATGGGATACATCCGTTTTTCATTTTACTCGAGTTTTACCCCCCATTTTAGGTACCAAAGTTAGAAACCCTAATTTCATTTGCATGTGCCTCAATTGACCTCCGCTCAACTCCGTTTCTGTTCTGCATAGCTTTGCTCTTGAAACTGAAGATCTGGGACTGTTGGAGTGAACCTGCTAAAAATAGTAAGTGCCTGAGAAAGTGATCAACTGATTGCCCGACTTGGTTGCATGTCATATTGCTTGAGAGATCTCAGAAAACCCAGAAAACTGGTCTGCATGCGAGCACCTGCTAAAAATAGTAAGTGATCATTTTGACTTGCATGTTATATCATTGCGAAGCTCTCAAAAAACTCAGAAAGACTAACCTGACATGCATTGAAGAATCATACATGCAAACCCTAAAAATTGTTTCCGAAGCCAAAACTGCTAAAATTAGAAAGTTGTCAGAATTTGCTCAAATTTTGCGTGCAAGCACTTTGAAGTGTTCCAAACGTGGCGAAACAATCGGAATTCCAAAATCCTGAGGAAAAGACCCCAAATTAAGTTGTCAAAATTCAGTGAAATTTAAATGGGATCCTGCCTGAAGCCTCCTGATCGCAGTGCCAAGCTCATATTTCAATTTGCCGACTTGATTTGACATCAAAACAGCTTGAAGAATGAAAACCCTAATTTCACAGATTGCACTTCAGACAGCCAAAATTTCCAATTAGGTCAACTATAGGGACATCCTCGAAAAGACTGCGAGGAACAGATAGAGAGATGCAAAACAAAGTCAAAAGACCAGAATGGAGCAAAAATTAGGGGGTCCCCATTTTGAATGGGGTGATGTGTGAAAAGGTCACAACAGGTTTGTTGACGTGTTTTTTTTGACGACATCAACACAGAATAAAAATGCCCAACGGTCATTCTATTCTCTCTTGATCAAAGTATTCCGCATGCTAAGATTGCGTGAAAGTTCATGCGTTCAACTCCAAGGTTCCTTTAACGCGAATAGACTCAGTTGGCTGATGTGTATATGCTGGGTATCCAAGGGGACTTACGTAGTTGTTCGATTTTGTGAAGCAGTTAGGACATGAATGATTTGACAATTTTTCTCTGACTCCTAAATTAACCGGGAAATACTGAATTAAAAAGGGATAGGGATAGGAATTCTACAAATCTACTTCTAAAGGGTGGAGGACGAGGATCGACTTAAACAACCTTCAAACCAGACTGTGCTTCGTCTCCTTTCGGACAACTCTGACAAAGTTGGTGCAATCTTCAAGGGATGAGAAAGGTGTTCAAATTATGACACAACATATACATACCATCACCACGATGCATACGGACATATGAGCCACAATCGAAGCTAAGTGCCAATACTCCAGTTGACCACGCAGGGCGAACTTACCATCAGTAAGTCCGCTAGTGGTATGGATGAAAGAAGATGTGCTCAAATCGCAACGCCACACTCCACAATTAACAACTACTTGCATAAAACAAAGTCTACTCTACTCTATCCACTTGAATTGGAAAGACGAACAAGCCTTGCTAGCTACTCACAATAGAAGATAGAACCACCAAGCAATGATAAATCTTTATATTATGAGAGTGTTCACAACAACTTCTTACAAAGTCCTCAATGGGAAAACTTCCTTTCCTCCTCAATCTAAGCTAACTTCTAAGCTAAATGCTATATGTCTTCTATTCTCTAACTCAACTCTATCTCTGATTCAATTCTAGTTCTAATCTAATAGATTACAAATGAGGGGGGATGCCCCTTTTATAGTTAGCCCATTTCAATGGACGGTTCCGATTCAATTACAATAAAGGGCTCAGATCGAGCCACCTATGCCCTAATTAGGGTTTCTGCCCTAAAAACCGCCAGTGAGGGGAGTGGGGCAATAAATGCACAGAATATTCTCCACTCCCCTGCAGGAACCATAATGAGCAATTAATGCCCACTATCTTTTTCTAGAAGATCTTCATCAAGCAGCGCGTTCCCACTGTCCTGTTCTCGGACTGCAAACTCGATCAATCGGGCCAATACCGCCTCAACTTCCTGAGCAGAAATCGGTGGAATATAGTTGAGCTGGAACTCCAAGACCGCTACCGTCTGACCGTGCCGAGTGTAAGACTTCTTCCATGCCACCAAGGCGTCCTGGGTATTCTGGATTATATTGGAGAAAGTGGAGACATTCTCAAAGTCATCCAGGACAAGCGACCTCGTAGCTGAGAAGAATGGAGCCAGTTTATCTTTCAAGCCATCAACAGTTATTTCCTCTGGGGCCAACTTTCTAGCAAATATGGCTTCTAATGTATTAAGGACTCCCTCCAAGATGTTACCCATTGCTTTCCTCACTCTGGCTGAATCTGCCCTTGCTGCATCGTGAAATCCACGGCCTGTGACCACCGAGGAGTACCAACTGGTGAAATCATACCTGTCACCATCCTGAATCACACCTCCATCCACCAAAGTTTGTAGAGGTATATGCATCAAAGCCCCCAAACGAAGTACAGTCTTCGTCTGATAGATGCGGGTATCGCCCCAGGCCTGATCCACCATGTCAATCCGTGCCAAAATACTTGAGGCCTGCCGATAAGCATTGGCGAGGTCCTCCATGAATTTCCTTGTCTCAGTACGAACATGGCTAACCCACTTGTCCGCTTCCGTTTCCATCTTCTTTAAATCCTCTAAGCCAACAACTGACTCCCTCAGAAGCTCTGGTGGACGTTCTACTGTTGGGTTTGCTGGTTCACCTGGACGTGCTAGACTCTGCACATATCCTATCAAGGTTTTGTGCTCCTTCTTCAATTTCTTATACTTCCCCTCTGTGCGGAGCAACTAATCCTTCAATGCTTGATAGGAGTTATCGAACTCCTCAACAATTTGGGCTCCCGTAGGATGACCCAACTCTACGATGGTGATCACATAATTTTCAGGCCTCTCCTCGGTTCGATCACAATCCTCTCTCGGAACAGCCACTTGAAGCGTGCGAGAGCCTGACTCATCAGTCAAGATCTTTGAAAACTTCCTGGCCCTCTTCTTTTCTGGTGGCGCACTGATCCTCCTGAGGAACTCCTCCATCTCGATGGCTGGATCCGTATCATCCTCGGGTTCTCTTCTCATTCTGTCCGAAAGCCAATCCGGCACCGTCTGCTGCGGATTGCAAATGACTAGGGGTTGCTCCTCCGTTGCCTCCACCTTGTGCACTTCTTCTCTTCTTGCATTGTTCTGCTCGGGCTCATCATCCTCCACGAGCTGCGTATCTCCGGACCCTTGGGTCCCCTGTTCTGTGTTTTCCTCTTCCTCCAATGTCATGTCCAACATCTGTTGGAAACGAGTGTCAGCCACTGTTTCCTCTTCTTCCTCTTGCCGGCCAACCCTGGATGCACTGACGCTTATACTATCTGATTCTCGGATGTTGGGTTGATCCACCTCCTCAAGCTCCCACTCTTCACCCAATCCTGCCCTCTGATTAGCAAATAATGAAATCACTCTCAAACTCGAAGACTAAGTTTGTGAGTGCATAGGTGATGCTTGTTCCATCCTCAACGGTATCGGCTGGGTTGGTACTTCTACTTGTGCTTCCGATGTTTGAGCAACCTGTTTTCCCTTTCTCACCGATAGCGGCCTTGGGTCACCCATCAAGCTATAAGTAAGGGCGATTGATCTGCTCTTAAGTCTGCATACATGTCTATCGACCCAAGCCCTTGTGAAAGTCAACACCGGAATAGAGAGCGTGTCCAAGTCCATGATTTCTGGCTCAGACCAATCAGGTGGTGGGACCGGAGTATCCCTGACTGAACCATAGTCGGGTTGCATAACGTTGACATCCTCTTCCACCTGGTCGGGAATTGGAATGATCTCACATTCCCTGATCAATTTGAGGGGAAGCCTGGAAAACATCCTTTTCCTTATCTCAACCTCATCAACAGCATTTGCCCAAAAGTCTTCAATGTGGGCCTTGTGTCGGTACTCGACGTTCTGTATCATTCGGATGTTTCTGTACGGATCAAAATCCTGTCTGCCTGTGTGATACGATAGATGATAGAATTGCAGCTCATCCTCTGCCTCTCGAGCTGCCTGCAAGGAGGGACACACCTCAGTGGAATTTCCCATGGCAATAGGAAAGTCAAGTCCACCCTTCTTCTTCTTTTTTTGAATCTTATCATAGGCGATCAACTGCCTAGATATTTCCAGCATTATAATGTGATCGGTGGGGTACCTCGGTAGCCGGTATGGATACGAAGTGAACCCCTGCAGCCTAATGTAAGTGAATTTCGGAAATTGGATGAGCCAATATCCGTATTCTTCGATCAATGCTTGTGCCTCTTTGGATATTCTTTGCTGCGTTCTCCGCTGAAGGGTCCTCGTGATGTGCATTGTGAATGCATCATTAGCCCGTTTGTAACTGGCAGGGTTAGCTAGATGCAACTGTGTGCAGGCCTCATGGATTTTGAACTGATCAGGTGCACAGCCTATTGGCTCCTTGTATGTAATCCCTCGATACTTGGTCATTCTTGCCAGCATATATATCACATACGAGCTCATGTAAAAGGTTTTCGTCCCCCTCAGGCTCCTGAACTGCTCATCTATGTTATCACTGATCATTCTTGCCCAGTCAACACATTCCTTTCCCTCCAATATGATCTCGATGAAGTAGAACATCCATGGCTCGAAGAAGTAGGCTTGTGCACTCCCATTTATTCGGCTCAGCATCATCATCAAGTCGCAGTATTCCTGTTTCACATCTTCGGCAATTATCTGCTTTGGGAGTCTAGTGCGAGGTGGCTTTGGCTTTTGCATCCAAACTCTGTTGATGACCGCAGCAACCCTCTCGAAGGAGGTGGAGTACATTTTATCCGCCCTCTCCTTTGATCTGTAGAGCATCTTTTCGGCAGTAGGAATCCCAAATGCCTCTCCGATGGCATCTGGCGTGAAGTTGGCAAGCAATTTGCCATCCAGCGAGACAATGGTTCTACGCTCTGGCTTGTAGTGGTTCGCACACTCCATAATTAGTTCTGGGCACTGAATTGCTGGTGGAAAACCAACGGCTGCATAGATACCACTCTTCATGATGTTATGTGCCGTGACTGATGGTTGATGGCCTCCCAGTCCGTACATCCTAGACTTGAGTGCATTTAGATTAAATGACCCGAGGTTGGTGTCACTTAACCCTGCCAACTTTGAAACAATTGCCGATTTTGGGAGAAATGACTTGGCGAGCCTTTTGATCATTGCCTGCCGGGATGAGCTAACCTTGGCCGTTTCAGCATTTGCAGCTCTGCCTGCGGCTCTGCTTGTTCCTGCAACATCCTTTGCTCTAGCCATCTGCAAAATAAAATAGAATAACAATAAGCTAGGCTGCAGATTTTTAATAAAATAAATAGCCTCCGAGGCGACTGCGAACGTGGAGTTACCCTGTGAAAATAAAATTCTTTAGCATAATTATCTAACTCCAAACCTCAAACTGTATAAAAGCTCTGAGCTTATAAAGAAGCTTCCAGCAACTGCACTTCTGACTAGCGAAGAAAATCACAGCCAACTACTAACTTTCAGCAACTTGAATAAATAAAATCTGCAGCAAGCTTCAACTTTCGTGCAACTCCGCACTATTCAGCAACTCAACACTCCGAAATAAAATAAACTCTCAAAGAAATTCTCTTCTCGACAACTTCGAAAATATTTCAATCTCTCAAGAACTTTTTCAGCAACTTCAACTTCGAAAAATGTGAGGAGAAATGAGAGAAGAGACTGCTTAAATAATTCCTCTCGCAGAATCCTGCCAAGTAATGCTGGGGCTATTTTTAGTACCTTCATCAATTCTCCACTCTCTTCGTTCGGAATCTTCTAATTCAAGCGCAGTAGTGGGCTAGTCGTCAGCTAGTCATTATGGTAGTTGCCATTAATGAAGATTCTTTCTTCTTCAAATTTCGAATTTTCCTTTCTAGTCTGCCAGTTAACTCTTGGTGATTTAAACAACTCACGAGAAAATCACTTGACTTGATTGAAAATTTCATTTTAAAATCTTCGCAGTGTTTAAATAAATTTGATTCGAAAAATTCGTGGGAGTTGTAAATTCATTTCCAACTTTTAAAATGTCTGTCATTTAAATCCTCAATTTCATAAAATTTGCCTTAGACATTTTAAATTTTCTCTTTAAAATATTCAACTCCGGGTGATTTAAAATCACTTGCCTGTTCGAAATAACTCATCCTCTGAGATTAATTTCCGTTAGAAAAATAATCTAGGCAAAACGAATTTCTTTCGAAAATATTAAAATTTCCCTTAGGAAATCAACTTTAGAACTTCCCAACCCCTGGGTGCCTTTTGAACGGGTTCATTTAATTTTCCACTTGACCCTTGGAAAATATTCATCAATTGTTAATTCTCCCTTTGAAAAAAAAATTCCATCACTTGGCCCACTTCATTTAAATGTCTCTGGAAAATCACCTTCAATTCATATCACGGCGTCTTTTCTCCAGTGAAATATTTATCTCACTTAGAAAATATTTCGAACATCTTCATACTTCTGGTGTACTTAACCCCTTGGTATTTTATTTTATTTATTTAATTAAAAATCTCCATGCCCTTTTTAAAAAAATCTCATCCTTTCATGGGCGCAAAAGAGAGGGTGAGCTTCCATTTGCAACGCCTTAGCATTTTTCTTCAAGGCTTTCACTCACCTTTGGGCGCATTTCATAGGTTGCACTTTCATCTTCATGCCTTAGACGTTTTATCAATCATCACCTTCCTTTTACCTTGAGGGCGCAAATAGGCATGTCAACTTCCAATTTTATTTTGACTTAGGCACATTTCAGCTAGGCAAATTTCGATTTCATGAAGTGGGTGCATTTCAAACCCTCAACTTCTATCTTCAACACTTAGAGGAATTTTCATCACCACTTACCTTGAGGGCGCATTTTGCCATGTCAACTTCCATTTTTGCCTTAGGCGTTTTTTTAGCCTCCAATAACCTTGGGCGCATTTTCACTAGCATGCTTCCATTTTTGTTGCCTTAGGAAATTCCAAGGCTCTTCCTTAAGGTGGGCGCATTTAACACCTTCTACTTTCATCTTGTGACTTAGACAATTTTCAAAGTCTTCTATAACCTTGGGCACAAATGAGGTAATGTGCTTGCATGTGAGGGCGCATCTCCACCCCTCTACTTTCATTTCAATGCCTTAGGCGTTTTTTTAGCCTCCAATAACCTTGGGCGCATATTAGAGGTGAGACTTTCATTATTCATCATGGGCGCATTTTAGATGTTGAACTTTCAGTTTCACACTTAGCCGCATTTTGAAGGTGACCCTCTTGAAGTTTCCATGCCTTAGAGTATTTTGAAAGTCTCCCTCTTGAAGGTGGGCGCATTTTGACCCTTATGCTTTTGTTTTGAATGCCTTAGAATATTTTTGAAGACTTCCTTCCTAAGGTGGGCGCATTTCAGCCTTTGAACTTTCATTTTATACTTAGAAAATTTTCAAACACTTAGAATTTTGCTTGAGGGCGCATTTGAGAGGTGAGACTGTTGGGCGCATTTTAGATGTTGAACTTTCATTTTTGCCTTAGGCGTTTTTTTTGCCAACCCCTCAACTTACCTTGGGCGCATTTAGCCTGTGTGGCTCCTATTCCGTGCCTTAGAATTTTTTTCCAACATTTTCAATATTCTTTCAAGGTGAGGGCGCATTTGAGAGGGTGAACTTTCATTTTCCATACTTAGACAAATTTCCATGCCTCTGCCGGATCTTGATCTCACATTCCATTTTTAGTAAGTCTTTGCTTTTCCGACTTCCATGACTCCGTTTGGCACGAGAATTTCACCATATGACCCTCTTTGCCTTGTGAACCTGTTTTGCCAGTCCCACATGTCAGCCTGCTATTTATAGCCACCTGCTATTTATAGTAAGCCCTTGATTTCCTTGACTTCCTCAATTCCGTTTGACCTGAAACTTGCAACGCCTGATCCTGATAACTTGAGTGTCGCTTTGATGCCAACCTCGGGTGCAAACCTGCTATTTATAGCCGTGCCCTGACTTACTAAAAATAGTAATTTCTCCGATTCTGCTCAAATTTTGCCAGCAGGTGCCTTGAAGTATGCTGACATGGGTGGGGTACTTTGTTTTGACTGTTTCTGGATTTCACCCCCTATAAAAGTGGAAACCCTAATTTGACTTGCATGTATCCCGAACGGTCTCCGCTTGACTTCGTTCCTTCTGCATGTTGTTCTGCTTGCTGAACTGGAGTGCTAGGCGGCTGCCAGAGTGTACCTGCTAAAAACAGAAACTGCCTGAAAAGTGACTCATCCACTGCCTGATGGTTTTGCATGTTATATTGCCCGTGGGGTCTCAAGAAACCCAGAAAACCCCAGAAAACTGGTTTGCATGCATGTACTGGCTAAAAATAGTAAGTCCCTGAAAGTGATCAATTTTGCTTGCATGTCACACTGTTGCGTAGCTCTTGAAAAACCCAAAAGGAATATCCGGACATGCGTCAGAGAACTCTGCATGCAAACCCTAAAAATAGCCTCTAAAGGCTGAATTCTGAAAGTGATCATCTTGGTTTGCATGTTACATCACTGCGAAGGTTTCGAGAAACCCAGAAGTAATCTCTGGACATGCAATGAAGAATCATATGTTTGACCCCTGAAAATGGCTCCTGAAGCCCGAGCTGCTAAAAATAGCAAATTGTTCGATCTGGCTCAAAATTTACGTGCAAGCAGCTTGATGTTACCTGAATGTGGTGGAACTGACATAATTCCAAAATTTCGACAAAATAGTCCCAAATTGAATACTTACTAAAAATAGCAAGTTGCCGGAATACAGTGAAAATTTAATGGGACCCTGCTGGAAGCTTTGTGATTGCTGTACTAAGCTCAGATTTCAATTTGACAACTCAGTTTGACCTTAAATAAGCCTGAAGGATGAAAACCCTAATTACAGACTTAACCAATACTTCAACCTGGGTCAAACGATGGGACGTCCCCGGAAGGACCAGAGATAGAGAGAGAGACGCACTAACCAAAGCCAAACGACTAGAATGGAGCAAAAATTAGGGGGTCCCCATCTGGATGGGGTGATGTGTGAAAAAGGTCACAACAAGGTTCTTTCAAAGAATTTGTAGAGTTGTCACCTTACAGACAGAGAAAGAAAACTGAAGCATCACAAGACGAGACGTCAAGTGCATTTGACGTTGGTGAAGAAGCACCAAGTGAGGATATTTTTGGTTTCTTTCAAACCTCACTGCCACAAACCCTAGTTCCAAGTACTACCCCACTGAATAATCAACAAGTTCCAGTAATGACACAACCAGTTCAACCGGTTCAACCAATTCAAGTAAACCAACCAAACACTCCAATGGCGTGGTGTCCAACCGATGCATTGCCCATGACATTTGCCGTATATCATGACATGCTGAAGAACCCATAACTATTTTGTTCCAAGTTCCGTAGTAGTGACTTGAGCTGCACTGCAGATGAACATATCAAGCTTTTTGAAGATCTTCTTCAAAATAGAGATGTCCAAGAAGAAGTTGTTGCTTGTGGGCTGTTCCCCTACACTTTCGATGAGGAGGCCTCTTATTGGTACATCCATCTGTCGGCAGACTCTATCCGCAATTGGCAACAAATGAAGGAAGCTTTCTTAGAAAAAAATAGGGCACCAATTTCCCTAACAGATTTGTATAGGCAATTTGTGGAAGTAAAGAGGCAGAAGCACGAGCCAATTAGCACGTTCAACAACCGATTTCACAAGGCCTACATGAGGTTACGAGATCCTTACAACTTGGACAATGCCGCTGCACTGCCAGTTTATTGCACAACTTTGGATCATCTAACCTCTATGCTTGTAAAGTCAAAGAATCCGGCCCTGACCAACTTAAAGGAAGCATATGCTGCAACAGTTATAGCCAGCAATGATCTAGGAGTAGGTATTGCTTCAGGACCGCTTAATTCTTTAGGGAATTTCGCCACCTAAAATCAAGTTCAAGATATCAATCGGGCATTGGCTCAGCATACACCTATGATGAACCTAGTTCCTATTGCAGGTAATCAGTTGGTCCTTCACCCAGGAGCGCCTATGTCCTAAGTACCACCATCACAGCCAATATACCTTCAAAATGCAACATCAAGCTGAACTCAAGAAGAAAAGGACAAAATGAAGAAATTGATGGACGAAGTCAAGAAGTTGTCAATTGAAGTTATGTATTTGAAAGGTTAAGAGTCTAGACTAATCAAACACAAAGTATGCAAAGAAATTACCAGTCACATCAAAGGAATTACCAAGGTCAATGTTCCTCCAGGTACCAAAGAGACAATCAAAATTTTCAAAGGGATAATCAAAATTATCAAGGGAATAATCAAGGTTTCCGGAACAACAATTCAGGCTTCCAAAAGAAGACGTGGAACACCGGACCTGACAACGGCACCGTGCCTTCTCCCTTAGATAATCAACCTGCTGACAATTGTCCTGCAAACAAGGTATTTCTAACCGAAGCGGCATTATCGGGATGGTGCAGATTGCACAACACAGATCAACATTTTGAATTACATTGCCACGAATTCCAAGTAGCGACAGATATTTTCAAGAGTGAGGAGGAATTCGGAGGCAGAAGATCCTCCAGTGATAGGATATGAATTAGTCCCAGCACTGAGATATGATCAGGCCCTTGTCATCGAGAGTGTCAAGCTTCCACCCCAAGAATACCCACAATACTAGCCTAATTAGAGATTCTCGCTCGCATTTGCAAATAGCCTAGTGGACGTGTTGCAATATCAAGATGGATCGGAAACTCGAACCCCATCAAGCTAGTCATCTACAAGTAATGGTTATAGTTTCCCTTCGTTGTATAACAGTGTATTGGTGGAAGGAACCAAAGAAGTGCAAGCATTCCAATAGACGTCTGGAAATCTGCCCAAGGTATATTAGAGGAATACTCGCTATAATGAACCCTTGACTATGTCCATTCCTCCAAATAATTTTTAGACTCCACCAAATCCAAATGCTACCAATGTACTGTCTCTTCCTGGAGATTCGCCAGAATATCACCAGCAGAATGTCCAACCGAATGGGACGAGACAAGCTACTATACCACAAGTGGAACAAAGGTGGATGGCAAATCCCCAAGTGGAGCAGGCTCAGGCACAGACAAAAGATCGACCCAGAGAAGAATTGAAAAGGTTAAGTGCTTACATGCTGGAGGAGTTTAAAAAGATAAAGATCAACTTACCTTTGATCGAGTTGATGAGAGTCCTTGAGATTCGGGAAACACTTCTAGGCAGTTTGACTAAAGTTGTCGCCCCAAGGAACACCTCACAGAATATGCCAAACAGAGGAGCACTCAATGCCCTGGCAAATACAAATGTTATTCAAACTAAGCTAGAAGTGTTGGGCAACACATTTGATATTCCACAACGACCTCCTACTTGTGTGGGAATGATCCAAACATCGTCTAAAAGTTCCAATCAAGGAGACATGACGCCAGAAGAGGTTCTCATGGACACATACATATTCCAAGAAGAAATTTTGATAAGTGAGTTACCACAGACTCCATAGAAGAAAGAACATGTCCCAAGGGCACAAAAGGAAAAGAATCGAGAAATTAACAATCAAGAAAAATACTCGGTAGTCTTTTACCAGGGAAAAGACGAGCTTGCCCCATTTTTATTGTCAGTCAGAATATTTGGCAAAATGTTGCACAATTGCCTAGTGGATTCCGATGCTTCAAGCAACGTGATGCCACTAGCTGTCTGCCAAAGGTTAGGGCTTGTGCCTATGAGAACCAATAAGAAAGTCACTCAGTTGGATAAAACAAAAGTCCCGGTTATGGGAGAATTGAACAATATCCACATGCAATTAGCAGCGGACCCTAGAATACAAAGTTGTATCAACATTTTAGTCGTCGATATCCCTGATGGAAATGGCATGCTTTTAAGTAGAGATTGGTCAAGGAGGCTGAATGAATATATTTCTACAGACTTCTCTCACATGTGGCTACTGTGGAAAGGGGTCCCAAACCAAATTTAAGTTGACAACACACTGAGGCTGAGGTTGATGATCATTGAATATGGAGAAAACAATGAGATATTGTTTCTAGAGACAGACTTAGGCTCTTACAGGCCTAGAGTAAATGAAGTCCTAATGTTGCACGAATCAACTCAAGAAATCAACGGGATGGTTGATTCCACCAAGGCATTAATTGAAGAATGCCAAGGCTCCTAGGATGATAATGAAGGAATGTTTGAAAATTTCAAAAACTTTGTCTTGAAAAGTGTTCAATTGAAGGCAGAATTGCGCGAACATATCCACATTCAAGATCTATTGCTGCCAAGCTGGTGTCAAATCCACAATGCTACTCATCCTGAATTTACATGTAAGATGTGTCATAAAGCCATAGAAGAAGTACAAATAAGAATTCCACAGGCATTGAGCCTTTCAAACAATGAAGAGGTTGATCATATTGATGGCTCTACCTCGATAATGATACAAAAGATGGAATATGAGCAAGATTCCCAAGAAGGAAGCATGGATCCACAGACTCCACATTTCCCACAACAGGAACAAGTTTGGACCCTAAGGTTTGATGGATCCCGGTCACAAAAAGGAGCCGGAGTTGGGTTCAAGTTAATCAGTTCGAACGGAGAGGCATATCTTGCAGCCCACAAACTAGAATTCCCTTGCACAAATAATGCTGCAGAATATGAATCATTGGTTCAGGGATTACTATTGGCACTAAGGAAAGGAGATTCAGAGGTAGTTGTGAGATAGGTAAGAAAACAGTACGTTTTCCACGATAAGAGATTAGCTCGTTACCGCAATAGAGTGTGGATCTTATTGAGAGCTTTGATGCTTTCAATATCCAATCTGTGAATCGATCAAACAATCAAGTTGCAAACTCTTTGGCACAAGTAGCCAATTCACTGGAGCCACTAGCCATGGATGGCATAAGTCAGTTCACAGTAGAGCTATCATTAATACCGTCAATCTCTGATAATATCACAAACTTCCAAGTTTTTGATGACGATGATCACATTCTTGAGTTCCTGACAAGTTCAGATGTTTTTGCAACATAGATTATTGATGAAGATGAAATACAAAGAGAAGCTAAATTTGATGCCGATGGCATCATGAATTTAAGGACAAACATCATTCCAAGAGGGATGATACAATTGGAAAGGATATTTGATCAGGATCAAATCAATGAAGTAAGGAACCAAAAGATCAAAGGTGACCAATACGGAAAAGTGAGCCTGGGAGCTGAAGACGAGGTTAGATATGTATACATAGGTAAATCTTGCACGCTTGATGAAAAGGTTGGAATGATTCAGAACATGAGGCAGTTTGCTGATGTCAGCTTGGAGCTATGAAGATTTAAGAACTTATGACACTTCCATCATCACGCATACAATTCCTCTCAAGCTAGGAAGTAAGCCGTTTAGACAACGCCAAAGGCCGGTTAACCCATTATTGAAACCTCTCATTCATTAGGAAGTCAAGAAATTGTTATTAGTAGGAATCATATTCCCAGTGCGCCACTCAACGTGGGTCACCAACCTGGTCCCAGTCCAGAAGAAAAATGGAGAAATTAGGCTATGTGTTGATTTCCGAAACTTAAACAAAGCTTTTGAAAAGGACAATTATCCTTTGCCATCACTCGATGAGGTTTTACAAGTTGTCAATGGGTCATAGATGATGTCCTTTTTGGACGGATATTCGGGGTACAACCAAGTACTCGTGGAATATGAAGATAGACCGAAAACAATGTTCACAACAAAATGGGGAATCTTTGCCTACAAAAGAATGCCCTTTGGGCTAATTAATGTAGGAGCCACATTTCAAGAGGGCCATGGACATCACCTTCAGAGACTTAATTGGAAAATGCATAATCATCTACATGGATGATCTGACAGTCTTTTCAAAGAAAAGAGAAGACCATGTAGAAGACTTGAGGAAGGTATTTCAAAGATGTTAGAGGTATGGGATTTCCTTAACTCCAAAGAAATGCATTTTCGGGGTCACTGAAGGTAAATTGTTGGGACACCTAATCACTGAGAAGGGAATATTAATTGATCCTAAACGCATAGAGGCAATCTCAAGAATTCATTTGCCTACTAGCCAAAAGGAATTGAGGTCTTTCTTTGGGAAGATCAATTTTGTCAAAAAATTTATCACCGGTTTTGCCGAAATAATAAAACCTTTGAATGAGATTTTGAAAAAGGATGCCAAGATGGAATGGACACCACCAGCCATGGGAGCCTTTGAAGAGACCAAGCAAGCCACAGCTGATGCTCCTGTCCTGGTCAGTCCAGATTACACAAAGCCTTTCTACCTATATTCCTTTGCATTAGAACATTCTTGTGCCGCAATGCTTACTCAACGAACAGAAGAGAAGGACAAGCATCCCATAGCTTTCATGAGCTCGCCTCTTAAGGATGCATAATTAAGGTATCCCAGTATTGAAAAGCAGGCCTATGCATTGGTGAAGGCCATCAAAAAGTTTAGACACTATATCTTGAGGGGTAAGGTTTTCGCCATCATTCTTGTTGCAGCTGTCAAAATACTCTTAATGCAAAATGAGCTAGGAGAGAGAAGAGGAAAGTGGGTCGCCACTATCCAAGAATTTGATATTGAATTACAGCCAATGAAGCTAGTCCGTGGGCAAGCTTTAAATCAGACTATGGCCATTGAAGGACCCGGCCTGGTGCAACAAACGTATGTATTGACTGACACCTCCCAAGAGGAGTGGTATTATGACATCACCTCATATTTTATAAATCACAAGTATCCCACACAAATGAATCTAGCACAGAAGCGAGCCTTTAGGCTCAAGTGCCAACGCTATATGCTTCAAGGATCAATACTCTACAAAAAGAATCACGAAGGAATTTACCTGAGGTGTGTTGGAAATAACGAAGCTAAGAGAATCATGGAACATTTTCACTCCAAGTTCGGGACAGGTCATGGAGGAAGTCAGGCTACAACTTACCAAATTCTAAGAGCAGGGTACTATTGGCCCTTTGTTTTCAAAGATGCATATGAGCATGTCAAAACCTGCCACACTTGCCAAATTACTGTGACCCATGAAAAGAATCCCGCTATGCCACTACAACCAATCATGGAAGTGAAGCCATTCGCGATGTGGGGACTTGATTTCATCGGCATGATAAATCCATCGTCTTCAACACAACATAGATATATTTTTACTGCAACTGACTACTGCACCAGATGGTCTGAAGCACAAGCATTGAAGAATTGCATGACAGGTGCGATAATCAAATTCTTGGAAGAACACATCATCACTAGATTCAGTTGTCCCAAGGCTTTGGTGTGTGATAATGGTTCTGCTTTCACTTCTTTGAAGTTTTCCAAGTGGGCATTCGACTACGGGATCACTTTGAAGTTTTCCTCAAATTATTACCCCCAAGGTAATGGGTTGGCAGAGTCCACAAACAAGAATTTGCTAAATGTGATCAAAAAGTTGCTGGAGCAGAATCCAAGAGACTGGCATTCTCAACTTAGGTTTTCTCTATGGGCAGACAAAACAAGAGGCAAGAATTCATTAGGAACCTCTCCATATCACCTGGTCTATGGGCAGGATCCTATCTTCCCCATTCAGCTGAGGATTCCAATACTAAAATTCATGCAAGAGTACCTAGACCCCGAAGATAGAGTTCAAATCTGTCTTTCACAACTCCTATTACTGGAGGAACAGAGGGATCAAGCCCTCGAGAATTTTGCAAAACATCAAGGGGTGGTTAAATGATGGTTTGACAGACGTGCAACAATAAAGTCCTTCAGGATCTCCGATCTAGTCCTTTATTGGGATAAAGCTCATGAACGGAGAGGAGACCATGAGAAATTTGACAACCTGTGGAAAGGACCGTATCAAATTGCCGAGATATTGGGAGAAAACGCATTTAGATTGAAAACTTTGACATGGGAAGATATCTCGTTGCCCGTTAACGGGCAGTTTCTGAAACATTATTTCTAACCCTGAGTTCCTTGGTGGGGCTTATTTGTACATAGTTAGAGTTGTTTCTTTTTGAGTCTTCGTTTGTTTTGTTGTTTTTTGTCTTTCTTAGATTAGCTTGCTTTCGTTCTAGATTAGTTTGCTTTCATTTTAGATTAGCTTGCTTTCGTTTTAGATTAGGGTTAGTTTTAAATAAGGAGGGTTTCCCATTTTGCGAGAAAGGTGGTGTTGTTTACATGCATACTCTAGATTGACCCTGCAAGGTTATGTTGCGACTATTCTTTGGATAAATATTTGTGGAGAATCTTCGAGTCCCAGGTTAATTGTTTCTAAAGTATCTTAAGGTTAAGGTCAATACTTGACTAGAAAGGGAATCATCTATTGTATGACATTGAGTCTTGTAGTTATTATATCTCACACACTTAATGAATTCTCTAAGTCACTATGGTTTCCTAGGTGAAGTCATGGCTAAGCAAAAGAAAAATAATAATCAAAAGTCTTACTTTAGCGCCACTATAATGCTCAAACCCATGTGAGCTTCATTGCTTACAAGCTAAAGTGTGGAAATATGTAAAAAGAAAATAATATCAAAATGAACGAAAAGAAAAGAATGAAAGATCAAAACACTTGGTTTCGGGTGTGCGGACATCTCTACAGGTGTACACTCAATAAAAGAAAATAAATCGCCGGAAGTAGAGCAATCTCTGTGAGATTATATAAGATAACCTCGTCGGGGCTGTTGGATGATGTGGTTATGTTGCTGATATGTGGTTGTCATTGATGCCAACACTATTAGTATTGATGATGCTTAAGGCTGTATATGTTGAGGATATTGAGAAAATTGTAAAAATAATATTGCTGGCAGCTAGTGATGTTGAGAAGGTCAGAATGTTGGAAAGTTCTGTACGTTGAAGATTTGGAGGTGTGCATCAAAGGGTTTGTTGTTGAGCCTATCTAGTATGTTGTTTGAAAGTTTCAGAGGTTCGCATCAAGATATGTGGAAGTTATGAAGATCTGTGTTCCTACAGTTATTCAATTTCTGTAGATGGTGTTCTTGGATGAAGCGGATGAAATTCTGGTGATGTCAGTTGTTGCACATGTACCTGTGACGTTCATGGATGAGTCTAGATCGTACTCTATCCTTGCTGTACGTCCGCATTGATCGAAGTGTTCGTGATCGGAGATTTTTCTAATGTGTGCTCGAGTTTTCATGTTCTTGGCCGATATGATGGTAGTAGCGTGTTGCGGATCCATTAAGATTAATCTTTTATTGTTTGGGGTGTTCTAAGGTGTTTGTTTGGGTCTTCACTATGTTGTGACCGACTTGTGTTGGTGCGCATTAAAATTTATTCATGTTTTGGGGCTGACATTTGTAATTTATTCTTTATTTGAGGCCGACTGAATAGTGGATGTAAATCTGTGTAGCTCAGTGTGTGCAAGAGGTGTACATGTGCGAATAAAGGTCAAATCATTCAAGAGCATTGCAAAGTGTGAAGAAGGTTGAGCAGAGTGTGTAGAAGTTTATGTGTGCCTAACCGGAACTGTAATCAGGCTTTTGTAATAGTATTTTTAATCTAATTATTGTATGTAAGGCAGTGAGCCTTCCTCTGAGCAGTGTGCTCTAGGCAGTGTGCTTGAATGCAAGTGCATTCCCTTTTCATTCTTCATTATATTTCTAATAGGGTATAATCTTGTGGACTAACATCCATCATGGTTTTCCCCTTAACGTGGAAACCAGGGTTTCCACGTATAAAATCTTGGTGTTCATGTGTGTCTGATGTGTTATTGATTTATGCTTGCACTATTAATTATCAGATATGAGATTTAAGGTTGCTTAATGTTGAATAAGTTTGATTTTGGTAACAACTGATTCACCGCCCCTTTCTCAGTTGTCTATCCTTGTTTTGCCAACAATTGGTATCAGAGCTAGTTGCTCTAAAGAAGCCTAACAAATTGAGGTGATCCGAGATGGCATCATACAAGAAGGATAGTCCTAGATTCGATGGTACAAACTACTCTTTATGGAAAGTCAGAATGGAGTGTCATTTGAGGTGCATTGGAGAACCCTTCTGAAAGATTACACAAAGTGCATATACTATTCCTCAGAATGGTCCGTCCTCTGAAGATGAGATCAAGCAAGCAGAAGCTAATACCAGGGCTATTGAAGCTTTGTTGAGTGCTTTGAGAGATTTAGAGATGACAAATGTGTTAGAATTGAAGATTGCATACTAGATCTGGAAAAAGTTGGAAACATTGTATGAAGGAGATGCGCTAGTGAAAAGTGCTAAGCTACAAGCTATAAAGTTTAAAAGGCAAGTGGGATGAATTGAAGATGAGTGAAGATGAGAATATCCTCTCTTTTTCTCAAAAGATAAATGAACTGGTGATGAGCATTAGATGTGCCGATGGAACCTTGGATGAAGAAGAAATTGTGGCTAAGATACTTAGATCTGTGCCTCCCTCCTACAAAACAAGAGCTCATGCTATTGATGAACCTAGAACAATGACAAATATTACAAGAGACATGTTGATTGGAAAACTTGCTGCATTTGAATTGAGTGAATTTGGTGAATCTACTTCGAAGGCTGAATCTGCATTCAAATCTACAGTATTCGGAAAAAGCCAACAAAGATACAATCCGGGTGAGAATTCCAAAAGGACATTCAAATATGAATATGAGATGAAAAAGATTGAAGATGAAGAAAGAGAATGAGAAGAACTGGAAGCATTGATTGTGAAAAGAGAAGCTAGAGGTCATGGTAAGTACAAAGAAAAGTTAGCTATTAAATGTTTTTCTTGCAGTCAAATAGGTCATTTTGCATCTAGATGTCCTGAAAGAGTTTATAAGTACAAACCTGAGAAGACTAGATTTCAAAGGAAATGCTATTATGCTGAAGAAGGTGTAATTGATGAAAAATCTGATAAAGAAACTGGAAATGAAGATGAATGGGTATTTATTGCTATCAAAGAAAATGGTCAGGTGTCCACTGAATCTACTAGTAATGTGAATGTTGAAAAAATTCTTGCAGCAAAAATTGAAGAAAAGGATGAGTGGGTAATTGATAGCGGATGCTCACATCATATGATTGGTGACAAAAGCAAGTTTGTAAGCTTGGAAGACTATGATGGTGGTGTTGTAAGATCTGGAGACAACACTTCTGATGTGATTCGTGGCAAAGACACTATTTCTTTTGGTGGGAAGCACAATACTGATGATGTTCTTTATGTAGAAGGCTTAAAGCATAACCTGTTAAGTGTTGGACAAATGGTAGACAAGGGTTACAATCTGCAATTCAAGGATGGTAAGTGCAAAATAAGGGGAAGTTCTGGAAATATGATTGCTTCAGGTACAAAGACAAAAGGTAATATCTTTCATTTGAGTGCTGCTAGTGAAAGTTGCTTAATTGCTCAGATTGATGTAAGCTGGTTATGGCATAGGAGGTTGTGTTATGTGAACTTTTATAACATTGTCAAGATAAGCACTACTCAAGCAGTCATAGATCTTCCTAAGTTAGTGAAGCCTACTAACACTATGTGCAAGGAATGTCAGATGGGAAAGTAGACAAGAAATTCTTTCTGGAGCAAACAATATAGCTCTAATGGAGTACTGGATTTGATACATACTGATCTATGCAGTCCATCCAGAATCAAAAGCCTACAAGGTGAAAGGTATTTTATCTTGCTCATTGATGATTATTCTAGAATGATATGGGTTGCTTTCTTAAGAGAAAAACATGAAGCATTAGAAAAGTTCAAAAGTTTCAAAGCTATGGCAGAGAATGAGATAGGTCAGAAGATCAAATGTCTAAGGTTAGACAGAGGTGGTGAATTCACTTCCCGGGAATTCAATTCTTTCTGTGAAGAGTATGGAATCCAAAGACAGTTATTTGCTCCTCGGACCCCTCGACAAAATGGAGTTGTTGAAAGAAAGAACATAACCATTCTAGACACTGCTAGAACCATGATGCTTGAAGCAAATGCTCCTCATTTCTACTGGAGAGAAGTTGTAAGTATTGCTGTGTATATCTTTAACAGGGTGTATGTCAACAGTAATTCTGGTAAGACACCTTTTGAGCTATGGTTTGGTTATAAGCCTACTATCAAGTATTTCAAAATTTTTGGAAGCAAATGTTACATCAAGAGAGATGATGATATAGGCAGGTTTGATGCTAGAAGTGATGAAGGAATCTTTTTGGGTTACTCTACTAAAAGTAAAGCTTACCGGTGCTTTAATAAGAGGTTAAAGAAAATGGCTGAAAATGCAAATGTCAAAGTTGATGAAGATTTTGTTAGACCATCCAGATGTAGTGGATATGATTTAGATGATCAACATGATAATACTAACAATGATGTTCAGACATAGAATCAACTTCAGATTGTTCCGGTGAACCAAGGGAATCAAGAGGTAGAGAAAATCCTAAAACTCCCAAATATGTAAGGCGAAATCACTTTGACTGTCAGATCATAGGAGACAAGAGCAAAGGTGTGCAAAGTAGAAGAATTGTTTTGGAAGAGTACTGTCTAATTTCCAAAGATTCGCCTGGCAATATCAATGAAGCATGCAAAGGTGAACATTGGATGGAAGCCATGAAAGAAGAACTAATACAGATAGAGAAGAATGATACATGGGATCTTGTTCCTAGACCTCAGAACAAAAATGTGATTGGAACCAAGTGGGTGTTTTGAAATAAACTCAATGAGCAAGGTGAAGTGGTCAGAAACAAAACAACACTGGTTTGCAAAGGGTACTCACAGATGGAAGGTATTGATTTTGAAGAAACTTTTGCCCCTATTGCTAGAATTGAAGTTATAAGATTATTTATTGCTTATGCTACTTTCAAGAATTATAAAGTCTATCAAATGGATGTAAAGTCAACATTTCTGAATGGTGAGCTAGAAGAAGTCTATGTTGAACAACCAGATGGATTTCAATTGACTGATGAAAAGGACATGGTATGCCCATTGAAGAAAATTCTCTATGGACTTAAGCAAGCTCCGAGAGCTTGGTATGCTAGATTGCATAAATACTTATTGAAGCTTGGATTCAATAAAGGTACTGCTGACAACAATCTGTATTTCAAGTTGGATTAGAATAAAGAATTGATCATTGAAGTCTTTGTTGATGACATTATTTTTGAAAGTGATGATGATTTGTGTATGAAGTTTGCTGATTAAATGAAAAACGAGTTTGAAATGTCAATGATAGGAGAGTTGAAATTCTTTTTAGGATTGCAAATCACTCAGTTAGATGATGGAATTTTCATATCTCAATCCAAGTATGTGAAAGAGCTACTGAAAAAGTTTGGCATGGAAGATTCAAAGCCAGTTGGTACACCTATGATAACCGGATGCAAACTTACACAGAATGATGATTCTCCTAAAGAAAATTAGACAAGATATAGGTCAATGATTGGTGGATTACTCTATTTGACTCAGACCAGGCCAAATATAATGAATGTTGTATGCATGGTTGCTAGATTTCAAGCTGATCCTAAAGAGTCTCATGTGATTGCTGTGAAAAGAATTTTCAGATACCTGAAAGGGACAGTTGATCTTGGTCTTTGGTATCCTAGGGATGAAGATCTTATCCTGAGTGCTTTCACTGATGCTGATTGGGCAGGAGATGTGGATGACAGGAAGAGTACTAATGGCGATGCATTCTTCTTAGGGAAGAAATTGGTATCTTGGCTAAGCAAAAAGCAGAATTCCATTTCATTGCTACTGCTGAGGCAAAATATATTGCTGCTGCAAACAGTTGTACCCAAGTATTGTGGATGAAGCAAATGTTGAGAGATGTCAGAATTGAGTATGAAGAACCCATTGCCATATTCTGTGACAATTCAAGTGCCACTAATATTTCCAAGAATCTAGTGCTGCATTCAAAGACAAAGCATATATCCATCAAATATCACTTCTTGAGAGATAAAGTAAATGACAAATAAGTTAGACTGGAGTATATACCTACCAAGGAGCAAATTGCAGACATATTTACTAAGCCGTTGCCTAAAGATACTTTTGATTACCTCAAAGGCAAGTTAGGGGTGATTTCCCCTCGTGATCAGAACCAAGATGCAAGTCTTTGCATCAATCTGTGAATTCAAAGCCATATCTTATTCCGGATTGATGTTTGGGTGGCTGCTACTCAGGGGGAGTAGTCAGATGATTCAAATATGTGATCAGAGCATGTGTACCTTTGCCATTGATGTCAAAGGGGGAGAGAAGAGCAATGTGAAAAACATGAGAGAAGAAGGAAGCAGGAAAATAGTGCACAATCTCAGGGGGAGATTGTTGGAGAAGAGCTAGTTGGGTTGGTGGCATTATTTTTCACATCATGTGTTGCCATCAATGCCAAAGAGGGAGATTGTTGGATGTTGTGGTTATGCTGCTGATATATGGTTGTCATTGATGTCAACACTATTAGTATTGATGATGCTTAAGGCTATATATGTCGAGGATATTGAGAAAATTGTAAAAATAATATTGTTGGCAGCCAGTGATGCTGAGAAGGTCAGAATGTTAGAAAGTTCTGTACGTTGAAGATCTGGAGGTGCGCATCAAAGGGTTTGTTGTTGAGCCTATCTAGTATGTTGTTTGAAAGTTTTAGAGGTTCGCATCAAGATTTGTGGAAGTTATGAAGATCTGTGTTTCTACAGTTATTCAATTTCTGTAGATGATGTTCTTGGACGAAGCGGATGAAATTCTGGTGATTTCAGTTGTTGCGCATGTAATTTTGACGTTCATGGATGAGTCTAGATCGTACTCTATCCTTGTACGTCCACATTGATCGGAGTGTTCGTGATCAGAGATTTTTCTGATGTGTGCTCGAGTTTTCATGTTCTTGGCCAACATGATGATAGTAGCGTGTTGCGGATCCATGAAGATTAATCTTTTATTGTTTGGGGTGTTCTAAGGTGTTTGTTTGGGTCTTCACTATGTTGTGACCGACTTGTGTTGGTGTGCATTAAAATTTATTCATGTTTTGGGTCCGACAGTTGTAATTCATTGTTTATTTGAGGCCGATTGAATAGTGGATGTAAATCCGTGTAGTAGATATATATAAGTGTTTGTTTTCCTCATTTAGAGGCAATGCTCAGTGTGTGCAAGAAGTGTACATGTACGAATAAAGGTCAAATCATTCAAGAGCAGAGCAGAGTGTGAAGAAGTTTGAGCAGAGTGTGTAGAAGTTTATGTGTGCCTAACCGGAATTGTAATCAGGATTTTGTAGAAGCTATTTTCTCAGTTCAATTTAATCAGATGGATTTAATCTGATTATTGTATGTAAGGCAGTGAGCCTTCCTTTGAGCAGTGTGTTTTAGGCAGTGTGCCTGGATGCAAGTGCATTCCCTTTTCATTCTTCATTATACTTCTAATAGGGTATAATCTTGTGGACTAACATCCATCGTGGTTTTTCCCCTAACAGGGTTTCCACGTATAAAATCTTGGTGTTCATGTGTGTCTAATGTGTTATTGATTTATGCTTGCATTGTTAATTATCAGATTTGAGATTTAAGGTTGCTTAATGTTGAATAAGTTTGATTTTGGTAACAACTGATTCACCTCCCCCCTATTTGTTGTCTATCCTTGTTTTGCCAATAGGGGCTATGGACGCTCATTGGCAGTGAGGCTCTATCCAAGGATGCTTTTGGAGTTAAGAAAAATTACACAGAACGCCATGATGGAACCAAGGAGCCGTATTGTTCTTATGAGATAGAAATAAATGCATTTACACGCACTCGTAACTGAAGGATAAAAGATCTTGATATAGTTTAGGATTCCTCTTTCCTTTTGAGTACCCTTCTTAGCCAAAGGATAAGTTAGTTGGAATTAATCTAAGACTCCGGGTTTGAAGTGGGTGCTATCTTTGGAATGTTCAGGAGCATTCCCCACGTGGAGTCGCCAGATGTTGTGACCTATTTCACACATTGCCCCATTGTAAATGGGGACCCCCAGTAGTTTGCTTTTTAGGGTTTTGTTGTGGCGTTACAATTTCATATGGCCTTTTGAGAGTTTGGAGTTAGAAATCTGAGAAATCATCTAAGTCAAGTTGGGAATTCAAGCCCGTACTAGTGTTTGAACATCATCAAAGGGCTTAGAAGGCTCAGTAAACGAGGAATGCCATTTTTTGCTCTTTGCTTTTTTGTGTTTTTTTGTTTTTTTGAAAGAAGACCTTGGATTGGGTTCTGCATGTCATGGCAATAACTATCATACCTTCAGAATAAAAAATTGACACCTTTAAGTATAAAAAGCATAGAAAAATCTCCAAACAAGGGTTTTGTTCCAAATGGTCTAGAAGAATGCATCTAAGTGTCAAGGAGAAATGAGATATGTCAAGAGAACTTCAAAGTTTGCCCAAGGATGGATGTCCAAGCACATGGTCAAGTCCGCTTGGAAGGAAAAGAAGCATGTCCAAGACTTGATGAAGTCCGGTCAAAGAAAAATGTCTGGCCAAGCCTAAAGTACGCCCAAAGAAAAATGTCCGACCAAGCCTAAAGTCCGCCCCAAGAAAAATTTCTGGCCAAGCCTAAAGTCCGCTCAAAGAAAAATGTCTGGCCAAGCCTAAAGTCTGCCAAGCACTTGTCCAAGCATTGGAAAAGTCTGCCCAGCCTTGGCATGAGAAGTATAAAGCTCGCCAAGATAGGAGATGGCAAGCCAAGTGCCAAATCCGTCCAAGCACGGCAAGAGAAGTGCCAAGTCCACCCTAGGAAGAGGAAGATGTCCGACCAAATCCAAAGTCCGCCCAAGCATGTCCGCCCAAGCATGAAGTCCGCCCAAGGTAAAGTTGCCATTAAGTTGGCCAAGTCTGCCCAAGAGAAGGAAAATGTCGAAACATGTGCCAAGTCCGCCCTCCAAAGGAGAAAGATGCAAGCTAAGCATGAAGTTTGCCCAACACGGGAAAATTTGGCATGACAATCGCCAACTCCGCCTTAGCAAATGAGCAAAGTGGCACAACAACTATTAAGTCCGCCAATAAAAAAAAATCTTAGAAAATTGGCTAAGTGTTGATAACTTGGGGAGAAAACTTAGAAAATTGGCTGTGTGGATACCTTGGAGAATAAAATTTCAAAATTTGGTTAAGTGTCAAGGAAATTCCCTAAGCAATGAGCAACTCCGCCCAACATGGCCAACTAATCATGAAGTTTGCCAAGGCTAAATTGAAGATGTCCAAGACACAGCCAAGTCCCCCAAGGAGAAATGAAGGAAGATGTCTTGCCAAGTCCAAAGTCCGCCCAAGAATGGCCTGCTGATCATGAAGTCTTCCTAGGAAAGTGGCTTGCCAATGATGAAATCCTCCTAGGTAAAAAATAACAGTGCCCAAGACACAATGAACTCCGCCATGAAATGGCATGGAAAATGTGAAGGCCGCCATGCTATAAATTCAAAACGTCCAAACAATAATGAGCTTCGCCTTGACACTTGGGAAAATGTCCAAGATCATTCAAAGTCCGCCCATGATAAAAGCAAATTGTCCAACCAGCAACCAAGTTCGCCTAAGGAAGAAAAAAATAATTGGCTTGCCAATGATGGAAGTCCGCTCAAGCATAATAGAAAAATGGTATGACATGTGCCAAAGTCCACCAAGGTTAGAAACAAACATGGTAAAATTTGCCAAGAGGAAACAAAAAAATGGCTAAGTGTTGGAAAGAAAACAGGAAGAATGAAGAGGAATAAAGAGGAAAAGTAAAGAGGAAATGAATAAAATCCTTGTCCAAGGATGGAGTCTACCCTACTTGGCACAAGCCAAATTCAAAATTGAAAGTAAATCCATAGATAAAGTTCATTCGAGCATAGAGATGGCCAAAATATTGGCTAAGTGTTGAATGGTCCATATGAAGGTGTTACAAAATGAAATTGAGTAGCCAAAATTTGGCTAAGTATGGGAAATACTTCACAGAGAAAGTTCCAATTTCCTCCATTGTGACGAAAGCACATGGGAGTTCCTCTCCAAATTCAAGGCACTTGAAGTAATTTCAAAACAATCTGGAGAAAAAAAAAGTTTTATAACTTTAAGTCTAGATATTTGCTCCAAGGGGAGACTTCCAGACCTCAAAGATTCAAATGCAAGTGCAAAGGATAGAGTCGTCGGCAAGGAAAGATAGTCTAAGGCAAGCACGTGGAAGAAAAACAAAGTGACCAAGGGAGACATCCAACATGCTGAGGTGGTGCTTCGTCATCTTCTAACCAATCAAATTGTTCCAAGTCAACATGTCTAGGTTCATTGAACATATTGCTGCTCGAGAGGATAAGGATGCACTCCCTTGAAGATAGCTCCTCTTGCCACTTGTCCTACATGCACTTGTTGTTGATGTTATTTTAGGAAACCCTAATTAGGGTTATCATGTCTTGATCTCGACCGTTAATCTTGAGTTGATCTCAACCTTTAATTTGTTTTTGAAAACTCTATATAAACTCTTATTCTCTCGTTATTATTTGGTGAAGAGAGTTGTATGAAATTGTTGCGTATAGCTGCTTTGGAGTTTGGATAATAAAAGTTCTTATGCATGATTTGCTTTGAATCCTTTGTGTTATCAAGTGGTTGCATGGTTGCATATCTCCTTCAACAATAGATTAGATTTAGAATAGAATTTGATTTGAATGCATGTTAGATGAATGAAGGATTTGATAGTATTGATTTATGGTGAAATTCTCGCTCATACTTTCTTTGAATAGATGATTTTTATTCAATGCGTAAAGTTAGCCTGAGCTTATAATTGTGGATGCTTAACTTCTGTCTGGATAAATATTGTTCGATTTGATGGTAGTTATTCCTGATGTAAAAATCATAAGCACACCCCTTGAAGATTGCACCCACTTTGTATAGTTGTCCTAGCATGGCGAAGCAAAGCGTGGTTACTAGTTTCACTTGGTCAACACTATCTCCTGAGTTCTTAGAAGTAGTGTAGAACTTCTAAACTCCTATCCTTTTGCTATTTTTTTGAAATCCCAAGCCAAAAATCCAAGAAAAAAAGAAAAAAAGAGAGAGCATTTACTATCAAGTTCTCCTAAGTCCTAACTTGTGAAGGGTTTGTTAACGTAAGTCCCTTTGTGTATTACCAACATATCACAACTTCCATTGAGCCTATCCACATTTTAAGACTTGACAAAAGAAACCTTGGAATTCTCATATGATCTTCTCGCAATCTTAGCATACGCGGTGATTTTGTTCAAGAGAGGATAGAGTGTCTTTGGATATTTTATTCTGTGTTCGGTGGGTAATAAAACACACACCAACACTTTCTTCCTTACAAATTCCTTGAAAGCTTAGATGTAATCCTTGAATGGGAATGCCGTCAAGAACCAAAGGGGTTTCGTCCTCTGATCCTAGTGATTGCTAGGTTTTCATCCAATGATCACAAACTCCTATGGGTGTTCGTGCATAGGACTTAGAACACAAGTGTCCCTAAATACAAAAGAATGACATAGTAGTTCGATGCCTATTACAAGAATTGACTCCCTATATTTATATGCTAACAATTTCCCTTAAGGAACAGGTTGGCCTTGAACCAAAATGGCGCCTAAGCCCGGAATTAAATTCCACATGCTACACTAGGTCAGCCTTAAGGCCAAAGTAGATTCTTTTGGAATTAGTGTGCCACCTTGTGGACCTATCCACACGCTTCCCTAGCCCCTTCTTCTTGAAACTTCACAATTGATGCCGCATGATCTGGAGGTGTCTTATTCATTATGCTTGTTGAAGTAGGTGCCAACTGCCTGATACAGTCATCTTCTGATAACAATATCTTTTCGATACCTGATCCATTTCCCTTGGGATTTGGATATGATGTGTTGGTGTCATCGTAGATGGTATGTTTCGAATTGCAAGTCGGAATGTGCTCTTGTGGAGGAATGTGGAACAATTCCTGAAAGCAATTATGCTCTGGTATAGTGAGCTTGGATTGGCGACCTTCTGGTGGCGATTATCCTCTATCCATGGGCTCTGGGCATGAGGTGTAGACATCATTGCAGATGCAATGTCCCAAATTGCAAGCTGAGAGGGTGTTCTATGATGAATTGCGGTAGGATTATCAGATTTTTCCCTTCAGTTGATTTCTTGAAAACGAGGACATGACAATTCATCTATGGATTTGCATAGGGCATGATATTGTTTAGTTTGAATCATTTTTGAGCATATTTGGGTGATTCTAGGTCCATCAGGGTGATTCCAAAACGATTACATGGCCATTTGCAGCCTAGAGTTGTGAAGGGCATATATGATGTATAGGGAGGAGGGACGAATTTGGTTGTGCATGGCTACACAAAGGGTGGTAGGTTGGGACTGGAATTAGTGGGGATGTTTCTGCTAATGTACATGATGTTCTTTGCGACAAATGCGATGTGGAACATGAGAGACTCCAACCTAGTAACATTAGCACTGCTATTGATAGGGTTTGTAGTGTTTTTGGTGCACTTGGCCACAATTTTGAAGATTTTTTGGGTGGGACCCTTTCTTGGTGTTGCTTTTATTGCGATTTATCACTAGCTTATCATCCACGCTATCCTTGTCAAATCTTGATTCTAAATATTACATGGTTATGTTTTTTTATAGTATGTCATTGTAAAATTTGTCTTTTGTGTTTTAAGAGAATGTTTGATTACAATTGTGTCAAAAGGATATGTAGTTGTTAATAATGTTGTTCGTGGGTTTCTCCTATAATGTACTTGAATTTTCCCTTACATTTATTTTGTCCTATCCTAAAAGAATAATTCAAGTGCGAGATTTGAAAGACTTTTGGAGGATATACTTTTTTTAGTGTAATAAGGTAAAGGAATTTCTTAATAATATTTTAGAAGTTTACAGCAATAACATCCTTTATTTGTGGATGAGGATGCCGCCATATTGATTAAAATTAAACAATGAATATCTATCATGAATTTCAAGTTTGATAAATTGATATTGAATTATTAATAATGTATTTTTAAGATTTAAGGTAGTTTTGTTTAGTATATGCATGATAGGTGGTATTTTGAACTTAATTCCTATTTTAAGCTGCAAATATGTATATAGTTATGATTTGTTTATGTTTCTTGTATGGACATACCTAGCCAAAAAAAAGATGTACTAGTGCACCATATGCATGTATTTGTACTTGATTCCAATTCAAAAACTTAGCTATATATTGATAGAATGTAAGCCTTACCTTTTGTATGAAGTCATTGTAGTGACTTAGTGGTGTGTAATGAAATTTCAAATTAGCTATTATTAGCTTTTAGAGGTTGAAATGTTCCCCAACAATTTTTTCCAATTTTCACAAGTAGTTTTACCTGTTAACATTAGAGAAATCATAAACCAACTGTTAGAATGTAACCCTACAACAAGAATGTACACCAAGATCCCAATGACGGGCGAGGTGAGCATATGGCGCCGGGGATCATTAGTTTGAAACCAATATTGAAAGTAACCTTACACCAAGAATGTACACCAAGATCCCAATGACAGGCGAGGTGTGAGCATATGGTGTTGGGGATCATTAACGTCCAAACTGAAAGAAGTACAATGCTGGAAAGTAAATATGCAACTCGACTACTTATTCAGCGGGAGTGTATTGACGGCTCAGCCGATCAACAATATGAAAAATGCAACTCAATCACTTATTCAGCGAGAGTGAATTACAATATTGAAAGTAAATTGCTGAAAGTAAAAGATGGCGAGGCCTATCTTTTACACTAACGTGGGAATACAAAGAAAATGCAGAAATGTTAAAGAGCTGATCAGTACTACTGAAACGGCTTTACAATTTGAACAAAATCTGCAAGTAGCCAATATTCAAAGCTGCACAAGAAGCTGCAAATGTTATTATTTGATCTCCAAGCATCAAGGACTCACCAACTATGAAAAACCACTCCAAAATCTCCAACTTAGACAATCTGATATGACAGACCAGCAAGCTGAAAACGCAAACCAGCAACTAAGAAACTCACTAAAATGCTCATAACTCACTCAAATCTTAACCAAATGACATGAAACGAAATGCATAAGACTTCTAGAGAGATGGCGACCAAGCTAGGATTGAGAAACAACTGCAAAACGTAGTTATTTATTTTTCTAAAGCTTTTCAAGACTTCCCAAGCAAAAGTGCGACCTGGAGAGAAGTCGACCTGCAAGATAAAATAAATGGCTCCACGAAAAAATCCCAAAACTTGCACAAAGGGGTGCCCTGTGCTAAGGAAATGAATGGGCCAATACCCAGAAGCCAACAAAATTCGTCTAAAGAGCTGCGAATGAAGACCTACTTCAGCCACACCAAAATCAGCAACATGAAAAACTGACAAACACATCAAAAACATTAAAAAATGTCATAGGACCCCATTACAATAAGCTCAATCTGTTCTTCAGAATAAAGAACAGTCTTCTCACTTAGCTAGTTGCTATCTTTCAAGCAAAAAACCAAGTCCAAGGTAGGAGGTATGCATTCCTCGAAGCAAACCACTCACCATTTCGGCAGCATAACATTATAATTTCTTCATGGATGATAAACAAAGAGCCCAACACTCTTATTTATAGCTTTTATGTCTCCAAATTCAAATTCACCTTTCCCTCCAATTAGGGTGCCCAAGGTGAAATCCACATTTACCTTTAATAAACTGTAATTTGTATTTCATTAGCCTCCTTCACTTAGGCGTCCAAAAGCACATGAGGAAAATACTTTATATTTATCCAAATATCTTCTCCAAAGCATCCCTTTTTCATGAAGGCAATATACTTTATTAAAATGCAAATAAAGTATAATATCGGCGTCCCATAAGTTAAGTGAAAATAAACATTATAAATCACTTAAATAATTTCCTTTATGAAGTCGTCCATTATTGCAAAGGAATTATTTTCACTTAAAATATTATCTCCTCAAATATTTAACTTGCCAAATTAAATACCTCAAAAGTTGGAGACCAAACAGAATATACTGCCTTGCCAGATATAGCCATAGTATCAAACTGCTAAACACCTGCCAAAAATAGCCTTTGCATTGAACTGGTGAACTGCTATTAAAAATAGCACTACCAAAAATAGCACCAAGGGTGTTGGAGACCAAACTGCTCAAACTGACCTGCCAGATATAGCCACATAACTGAATTGAAGAAACCCTACTAAAAATAGCACTGCTAAAAATAACACTGACTAAAAATAGTATATTGCTAAAAATAATAAGTTGTTCCGAACTCATTTTAACCACAATTTGAGCAGCTGTCGTACTTAGTAAAAATAGTAAGTCTGGAAAAGTTTTCTGATTCAGTTGCATGTCACACCACTGCGAAGCTCTCTGAAAACCCAGAAGGAATCCAAAATCAGAACTATAAAACTGTTAATGCAATGATTAAATTCTAATTTATTGAAGGTCGATCCTCACAGGTAAAACATCTGTAGATTTCCATGTCTCCCAAATGAGGAAAGAGTGGGTATAAGTATCAATGTGGGAGACATGTCCCATGAGCGGATGTCGGCTCAAGGGATGTCTCTTTATTTAACTTTCTATCACTTGTTAAACAACGATCAATTATTTATTTGACCGATGCTATCAATTTTAACACTCCCTCTTAGCTAGGGAAGATAAACTCCAAACAAGTAAAAATGATATCACCTAACTCGTGATATCAGAAGATATGGTATGCGTCTGAAAGTGTCAAGTCACATGACATTCTTCATAACACATCTTCATTATTCAACACTCTCTCTTAGCTAGGGAAGATAACTTCCACCAAGTAAAAATGATATCACCTAACTCGTGACATCGGAAGATATGGTATGCTTCTGAAAGTGTCAAGTCACATGACATTTTTCATAACACATCTTCATTATGGTATGTGCACTGACATCAAGTCACATGATGTCTACCATAATAATTCATGGCATATCCACGGATATATATAATTATCCACCATGATTATCTCTTAAGGATCACTATGATCTTCAAATGACATCAAGTCCCATGATATCCATCAAAGTGTCCAAGAGATACTATTATGACATGTCCACAGATATCAAGTCACATGATATCTATCATGATAGTTCAACTCATCATTGTAGAGTCGTCACTTTACAATGTCACATACAAGTGTTCATTATTAGAAAGATCGTCTCCTTTCAATAATGTACACAGGGGGAGCGGGCCCATAAGGTCATGAAGTCACAGACATGACAAAAGAGTTTACACATTAAACATCTTAAATATATTAGTACAACTTCTAAACAATTTTGAATTTCAAACATAATATCAAATTACATTTCAACCATACCAAGCTTCTTCTTGAAGTGTTCTACCTTGATTCGGGAGAGAGGTATGGTGAGAATGTCTGCTGTTTGATCATTTGTACTGATATACTCCAATTGGATCACATTCCTTTCTACCATGTCTCTTACATAATGGTAGTGGATCTCAATGTGCTTAGATCTATCATGGAATACTAGATTTACAGAGAGCTTAATGCAACTCTGATTATCACAATGAAAGATAGTAGGATTCAAGCGTTCACCAAAGAGTCCCACAAGCGATTTTCGGAGCCAAACTCCTTCTCTTGCCCCCATAAAGGCTGCAATGTATTCAGCTTCTGTCGAGCTTTGTGCCACTGAGGATTGTTTTCTGCAGATCCAAGAGATCATAGCCGATCCTAAACTGAAGCAACATCTTGATGTGCTTTTCCAATCGGTTACACTCCCAGCCCAATCTGAATCAGAGTATCCATGTAGATCTAGTTGGTCATTTCTGTAAAGAAGACCATATCCAATAGTGCCTTGAAGATATCTCAATATATGTTTTACAGCCATAAGGTAAATTTCCTTTGGCTCACACCTGAACTGGCTTAGAGCATTCACTAGGACCTTCCATTTGCTGCTGGAGTGCTCTATCAACTGAGCTACTGGCCCTTGTGGCCAGCCCATCGTCAGTCTGGGTGTGGCTTACTTCCAACACCCCCCTTTAAGCCACACTGTGGGTGCTTGGGGCTCTTCTGAAGTTAGATCCTTCTTTCCTTGAGCAATGAGGTGATCTTTTCCTGTTATCAATAGATCATCAACATATAAAATAATTATTAATATCTCACCTTCCATTACCTTAAAGTAAAGATTTTGGTCTGCATCATTCTTGGAGAATCCTAGTCCTAAGAGGTAGCTGTCAATTCTTTCATGCCAGGCTCTGGGGGCTTGTTTAAGTCCATATAGGGCTTTCTTCAATTTGCATATTTGTCATGGAGTCTCTCAACGTGATGTCGTCATGGAGTCTCTCAACATGACGCCTCATCTCAGTCTCAGAGATGAACAAGGGATTCCACCTCATATCTCTCTATCTTAGAGAATTATGCATTACAACAAGTGATGATGTGACTCCCTCTGAAGCTCTAAGTACTTGCATCAGCCTCCTGACATCCTCGTCCAAAAACGTCTGCAATACTTGCTTTAGAGAACTGGTTTCCAACTCACACCTTTGTAGAGATTTAGGGTTGTTCTCTTCAACCTCATCCCAAATCACTCTATTATGAATAGGTTTGCGGAGCTACCAATGTTAAATCTAGGTTGACTGACATGAGCAATTTTGATCTCAATTGCTGAAGAGGTACTTCAAGGATCTAGTACCTGGCCTTGCAACATTACAACCATTGTTCTCAGCAAGACATAGAGCTCCCTCTGAATGTTAATGCTTCCTTTTCAAAAGATATCTTCAGCCATTCACACAATCTCAAAGTTGCAAGCAGTGTCTCCATTTTTTAACCTACAGGATGCATCAAGCTCTTCTTGAAAGCAATCTCTTACATTTCTTGATCCGTCCTGAAAGTAAAAGAGAAGATTACTGATAGTTCATTGAACTCAACTATCTCGAACAGAAGTACCATTGCTAGAAGCATATATTATTCACTTATCCAATGTTATATCATGAATTAATGATTACATAAAATTCATGAACATTAAGCATGGAATACTTATCTCTTCATGTAGAGCTGAAATTCTACCCTTAGATTTAAAAAATACAAACAATAATGAAATACTTATCTTTTGTTGTCGGTACACCTCAATCTTCATTTTGCATAGAAAATTGTTTCTCTTCTCAAAGGCTCAACTTTACTTAGAATTTGTAGTGGTAGCTGGTTAAATTTGAATGGTCAAAGACCATATTCAAATTTATCGATGCACTCCTTTTCTAGCTGCAACCCACCTAGAATTGCTATCCAGAAGCAACGAACTCTATGATGTACAGATGATCAAGGATGAACCCCAGCGCATCCAACAATGGTGTGTTTCATGATGGCAATAGAAACAATACTTCCAGCAACAGAGTCCGACTAGAAGTGATGAACATTACTTCCAGAAGGCACAAGTCCGATATGGAACTCTTCCCATCACTTTTATTTGCTGGATGGATCTGTGCACCAAGAGATGTCTCCATCATCGAATGGCATCATAAGTAATGCGATTTTTAACTCCTGATGCTCGGAGGATGCTCAGATGCCTGAAAGATGCTTATGAATTCATTGAGGAAATGATTCTTGGCTCAGTTCTCTTACGGCAAGAAGCAGAGGCGCCAGAGATTTAAACATAGGGTAGCATTACTCAACCAACTCCATGCTTTCAATCTTTCACAAGAACCAATTTTAGTTTGGGCAGAACTTGAAATATCAATGTCCGATTCCACAACATATTCAACAGAGCGAAGGAGATGTTCGACTCTTCAATAGAGAACATCGATCTTATGAACTTTCTCGATCATCCAAAAGATATAGAGATCCAGGAATTTCATCACAGGACTGGAAATGAATGATGTCAAAGGAATTTCTCGATCATCCAGTCAATCTCTAGTGCTTAATATCCCGTTTGATGAATTCCTTCTCAGGCCCATCTTCGGCTATTCTTCATTTTCCTCAAGATGACAATTTCATATATGCAAACTTCCTCTGTTGACTCCAATGGCCGATCGATAAATAGATTGCTATACCCGATGTCTATTTACCATTGCTATATTGACTTTATCTGTGATAAGAACCTTGCAGTTCAAAATTTTTTGACTCGGAATGATCTCCTGTCATCACTCAAGGGTTACGCTTTAAACATTCTATCGAAGGTATTGAAGGTACGAGTTTTGGAGTCATATCTTTCCAGGCTATCGGTGAGGATGTGGTCACTCACGCGTTGGAACCCATGTTGGTGCGTAGCCTCAGCTTGGGAGAACTCGTGTTTGCTTACATCGTTTTTACCATTTGCTCATTCGGGATTTATGTGATTTGCAAACAGATCCAGTTTTGGTTCACATCAATACAGAAACGCAATCCACACAGGTACCCGCGTATTGAGGAGAAACGATTATAAACGGCGATCAGGCCGAGCCTCACGACTTTGGTCGCCGTTCCACAGAGGCGCAAGTACAGGGATAACGAATTACAGAGCACGGGATTTCCCAGACCGTTTGCTATTACTTGCACATTCGGCGCACACAACCTTGTTCATCAATCGACAGAACATTGACACAAGAGTTAACATGCATAACACAAGGGACTGGCCCGAGCATGGTAGAGCATCATTACTCGATCTCTCAAAGCAAACGTACATTCACGGATCTGGATCTTTGGGAAATCCGACGCCATTGTAAGGGCGGAGGTCACTGAAAGGAGTGATCGCTATAACCAAGTGTGTAATCATTCCTTCTATATTCAGTGTAATCGGTTCTAAAGTGTGCTTCCAGATTCTCAGACCGGTACTAGGAGTGGAATTTTCGGCCAAGAAATGTGGATGAGAGTTTCGATTAAAACTCCAGAATTCCGCTCCACTGTCGGTAGGAAACTAACAGACGACATTAAAGAAATTTAAAGGTCTCCAAAAAATTCGGTTTCACAGAGTCCTTGATAATACCATCAGTGCCATCTACCATCCCATTTTGTGCATATCCCGACACCATGACCGTCCATGAGACCTCATTCCGCACAGGCATTAACTCAAACAATTGGTGTGCCTCCTTCATCCGTCCGCATTGGCAATATCCATTACTCGTCGAAGTCCAAGAAACCATATCTCAGGAAGGCAATCTGTCAAAAAAAAAAATTCCGCGCGACATCAATCCTCACGACCTGTATGTACCCCGTCATCATGGCAATCCAAGAGATCACATTCCGTTCAGGCATTTTGTTTGTCGCATGCATCAACTATTCTGTGATCCCGAACATAAGCTTTGATCATCGACGTCCAAGAAATCGCATTTCGTTCAGGCACTAGATCAAAACAGTTTGCGTGCATCCTCAGTTCTCTCATTCCTCACATACCCAGAGATCATAATTTAATCGAATCTTTCCTAGCGTGGCTCTGATACCATGTTAATGCAATGATTAAATTCTAATTCATTGAAGGTCGATCCTCACAGGTAAAACATCTGTAGATTTCCATGTCTCCCAAATGAGGAAAGAGTGGGTATAAGTATCAATGTGGGAGACACGTCCCATGAGCGGATGTGTCTCGTCAGCTCAAGGGACGTGTCTCTTTATTTAACTTTCTATCACTTGTTAAACAGCGATCAATTATTTATCTGACCGGTGCTATCAATTTTAACAAAAACTCCAACATGCAAACCTCCAAAACAGCCAAGGAACAACCAAAATTGCAAGTCAACATCTCGTCATGCATGTTACCACATCTCGAAGCTCTCCAAAAACCCAGAAAGCTCCACTAGACATGCATAAAAAAATCTCACATGCAAGCCTTCAAAACCTCCTCTAAAATGGAAACCCTAATTTTTCCACTGACTAGCCTACGGGCATTCGGGAATAGGCTATCAATCACTGGAAAGTGTAGTGCTAAAAATGGGGACATTACAGAGGTTTGGATAAGTGTCACTTTTTTCAATTGTGGGTTATAGTCTCAAACTCTATATAAAGAAATGAACCTATTTATAGTTCTCACACCATTATTTCATAATATTATATTGTGTTATTAGCTCTTCCTCCCAATATGGTATCAGATTAGGTCAAATGCATGGGAGGTCATTTTAAAATGCAAGTTTGTAGAAGAGTTATAGGTCATGGAAGGTTGTCAATAATCAATGGCACATAAGGACATTTCTTGCATTTTTTTTCTTAGTTGCAAGGATGCTAGTTAGTAGCAAAGCACTTAAAACTTTCAAGATGGACATCTAATAAATCATTTGTGAATCACTTCATCTTGTAGGAGGATTTGTTGTATTCTTTGATGCACTTAAGGTAATAGGAAATCTAGTCTTAGGAAGAGAAAATCATGGGCAAAAGTTGCCATTTTTTTTTGTAGAAACACTAGTTGCTAGGGCAAAGGAAATTCATGGGTCACATTTTTCTTTTGTTAAAAGGTTGTGGCTTGGGCATGAGTAGACAATAAATTTTTTTATTTGTTGCAAGGTTACGACTAGGGCACAAGTAACCTTTTTTTTTCCATCAAGGAAGAATGTTTATCGTAGGTAGGATTTGTAAGCAAGAGTATTTTTAAAGATTTTGTGGGTATGTAAATCTACAAAACCCTAGTCTTTTTTTTTGTGTAAAATTTAAGTTTTTTTTTTTTTCGGATAATGAAATTCTTTTAGAAAAATATTTCGGTCTCAACTTCCACACCTAGAAAGTAAATCTAGATGCAATTGATGAACAAGAATTTGTAGGGAATAGTAAATGGGAATGAGAAACCACTTATATATTTTTTATTGGATTTGTAGAGTAGAGAGAATAAACTGAAGCCATTATTGGTCTTGTTCTCTTCAATTTTGAGTTACATCATGTAGATATGGAAAAATAATCCGAGGAAATCTAGGAGGTTATTGCAAAGTTTTCTTTGAAGCTTTAGCTATTTAGATTCAAGATTGATGATAAAGTCACTATGTCTAACTGTATAAGCAATTTAAGGTCTCATTATATAGCTAGCAAAAGTCAAAGGTACAATAGATGAATAGGATGTTGAAGGAATTTTGTTAAGCAATCTTCCTTCTAAATATAACAATGCTATTTGTATTCTTAGATACATTCTCAAACTCTAGAAGATTAGATTTCGTCTTTGTTAGCTAAAGAAAAGGGAATTGCAGGAGATATAGAAGGTGATCCTCAATATGTGAGTGGATTTTCTCAAGAAACAACTGTAGAAGATTAGATAAAGACAAAGGGGAGATTGAATGTTATTACTACAAGAAAAGAGGCCATACACCTGGAACTATAGAATTTGAGCCAATGATGTTCTCAATGGAAAGTTCAAAGACCAATCAAATAAAGCTAATATAGCCATTGTTGAAGATCCATTGAATGTTGACAATGGTGAAGAATTTGTTGATGAAGAATACATATTTGAAGAAGCACACGCTTTGAATATAGGAAGAGATCTAGTGTAGATGAAGCTTATAATGAGTAATTGTCCTATTAGTTCGAGATTTTGTGGATCTTGGGAATTAGACCTTCGTGAGGGTCATGAGAGAACTTAATGGAGCACTAAGAATGCAGCTCAACATAAATGGTCATCCAAGAATTTAGGAGATTTGTAATTTAGGAGTTTAGGGAGGTGGAATCTAGGAACTTAGGAATTCGACTCAGGAGCTCACTTTTATGAGGGCTATGAGGTAGATTGATGGAGTTCTATTATTAGCTTCTAGAGGTTTGGACAAGTGTCATATTTTAGAGGTTTGGACAAGTGTCACATTTTTTAATTGTGTTTCACATATCTCAAACTCTATATAATTCTCTCTCCAATATTTCATAATATTGTATTCTGTTTTGGTTATCTCTCTCAATATATGTTATTGAGTCTTGAGAAATTGGTTGATAAGGAGTCAGGAAGATGCTTGTGAGTTTACAATTGAGTCCAAGGTGTTATTGGCTTTGTATACAATAGCTACGCTAATTTCATTTTGGAAGTTTGAGTAAGTTTTTAGAGATCCTTCAATTCAATCGAACCCTTATAGGAATAGTGATTCTGGACAAAGATAAAAGGGGACATACTTTTCTTTCTTCTATCCCTTGGCATATGAATTTTTATTGAGTTGGATCATTTAGGCTATGGTTTTTTGAGCGAGAGGAAGAAGTGTGAGTAGGTATACCTAGTTTTCTATGGGATAAATTGTATTATTTGGACCTCTCTTGCTATAGTGCACTAGCCATTATTCCGCTTGGAGAGTCTACCCTTGTTTTGCTTGAAGTGCCATTCCATATACTAGATGAGCTGTAATGTCCCCTTTTGTATATACTTAGATTTTGCCTTAAAATCACAATTTCAAAGTAAGAAGTGTATCTTATTAAATTACGACTTCCAATAAACTCCGATTTTAACCCTGCAATAATGTTAGCCAATAACTCATAAACAATTAGTTGATCATTTGTATTGTTTGCAACATCGTTTAAATTATTTGATATATATAAGGTTATTTGATCTTAAACAGATAAGTAACTATTAACATGGATTCAAAGTTATTAGCCACTCTACTAATCAACCATTGGGAAGATCGAAGATGAAGCCGCAATAGGATGCCCAGAGCATTTCTTCTTTCTAAGCCCAAGGGCAGATAGGCAACCCCTTTGGCCCACAAATGGCAGACACTTCAGTCATCCATTATGAGTGGTCTACTTAGCATGAAATCTCATAACTGCTATCCCCCTTGTACTTCTGTCTCCTCTTCCCATGATTGATTGTAGAGGAATAAGTAAAATGGGAGTTTAATCATAATAGGGATTGGATGGGAAACATGACAAGTCCGCACGAAGCTATCCCAGCTAAGCCCAAGAGTGGATATACCATCCCTCTTGGCTCCAAGTGGCAGACCTCCGGTCATCCACATGGAGTGGTCTACTTAGTGGGTAAACTTGTATCTGCGTTGCCTATCCATGCTGCCTTATCCAATTCCATAGAGATTAAATAACATATCATCATCCACAATATACATTATAGTGCATACACAATGCCTTGCTAAAATATAAACTGCTATATTTTAAGATGCAAATATATTATGGTTGCTGACTTCTGCCCTTGTCTGCTGAGTGCAGATAATTATGTTTGATCTGCTCCAATTGCCTTGTTGTTCGATCTGTTCTTAACATTCAGAAGATATTGCTTAGTGTAAATCAACAAATAAGAATCTATTATCCATATTCTTATTAAAGAATCATAATTATTTATAAGGCTCAATAATTGCTGCAAGCATCCTTATTGCATAATCGTATATAACATCTATATATATATATATTTCATATAAATGGATGTACATAATAATTAGTTTTAACATACAATAATTACCTTGCATATATCTATCTATCTATCTCTCTAACTGTATGTTTAAACTTACTTCCCAAATATATTTCTGCTAATAATATTTTTAATCTCATACTTGTTCCCTGTTTTCAATCTGTTTTCCAATTCTTGTTCCATTCCTTCTTTTTCTGCCTTCCCCGAATGAATTGATCTCCCTTATATATCTTTTTATTTCTTGGGGGTCACACCCTTTCTTTATTAATGCCTTTTTAGAAGAGTCACCACTATTCCTTTAATCACTGATCTGAAAACCTTTTAATTTTAATTTAATATCTTCTTAATACTTACCATATTTAACACTGCTAATTATCTTATGAATCGCTGCTCTCCTAAAACTTAATCGCTGCATTATTATTATTGTGGAATTGCTGCCTGTTACACCCCGGAAATTTGTATAGTTACTATTCTAGTAATGCTTAGAGCATTCTGATTGTAAGGAAGGTTTTGAATGAATAAAATGTGATTGAACCTTGTTATCAATTTGAGAATCTGTTTACATGTTATGATTGGCTCATTCTGTATTCTTGATTGATGTTATTCTTGGATAAGCAATGCATAGAGGAAAGTAATTAGTCTTGTTTTATATATACTACAAATATATTGAGCAATTGATTGTCGTGGTTTTGTGCCATGGATGCAGGAACAGGAACTATTCCTCCAGGTGGAGGGGAAACATCACTCGGGAGAGGAACTTGGTCGGCTAACCGGTAAAGTTGATCATAGGAGCATACACACACTTCACTGAGGGTTTTGGGAACTAAGTCAGATTGAGTTGTCATGATAAGTCATCCTTAGGCTTAGGAGTTTCTGATTACTTCTTTATGCTTTATGAGTGGTGTTACTTGATTGACTAACTTACTGTTCTATGAACCTTGAATGTGAAATGTGAACTGATAAGTTATACTGACGCCTGGAATTTACAGTTAAATGTATATATACATGTTTGTGCAATTACGTATATTAAAGGTGCTCTGAGTGGCCTATAATACACGTAATTGGAGAATTGAAAATAAACATGTATAGATATATTTAAGTGTAAACTGGGTAAGTTTATTAATATATTTAATATCGATACTATTATAGTCTTACCGATAATATAATACATTAATATATCTAATGTAATATTCAAATATTAGATAGATATATTTATATATTTAAATAAAGGTAAATTAAAAACTATAATATGTTATATTGAATATAATACAAAATATATTAATAACATTTTAATATAAATATTAAAATGACTTTGCCTTGGAAAGATTTGAAATAGACTTATATAGTCTTTGGTAATTACTTTGCATTTACCATATAAAGGTATTTCGAAATTTATTTATCATTGGAAATAATGGAAATAGACTTATATAGTCTTTGGTAATTATTTTGCATTACCATACAAAGGAATTTCAAAATATTCAAACCTTTGGAAAATACGTTGAAAGTATTATTGGGGAAAGGAATTTCGAAATTCATAAGACCATTGGAAATTCATGAAAAATATTAAGGAAATGTAAATGTTTGAAACTATAGACTTTTTAAAAGATTTAAAGTAAATATTTTAAATAAGCTAAAAATCGCGGATTTTTTCACGGGAAGAAATCGCGCGACTGTATGAACCAGAAAATAATGGAAACAATGGAGAATGTTTGGGCGCCCAGCTCGCATATCTTAGACTTGGTCGCGGATGTTTGAACGCCACCATTCTGGACGCGTGGGCAGAAGGAAGCTAAAAACGTCTGTGTGTAACCCTTGACGTTTTCAAACAGCAAACTTAAAACGCCATTTGTCTTTCAGTTTGCCATTTTTGAGGGCATTTTCAGTGACTAAACTTGTACGTGGATGCTTCACGAATTCGTCATGTGATAGTTGAAACATTCTTCGAAAATATGTTTGATTCATCACTTAATTTTGCTGAGTATTTAGCTATTCATTTGCCACTGCGCATTTTGACAATGTCAATAGGAGAGGTGTCGAATTCTCATGCCTACAATGTAGTAAACATGAGAATTCGAAACCTATATATAGGTTCACTCTCATTGCTAAATTCACCACTTTCCTTTGCATTTGGAATTCCGAATTTCATTGCTGTAAGCTTCTTCCTGTGTGTTAAATTCCCTCTTGCTGTTGAGTTTGTGAGAGCTTTATTTCACCATCACTGCTGTTGCATTATCACTGAGAGCAACATTTCCTCATTACCGAACTGCATTTACCTGAGAGTTGTAGTTGTTCATGCTTGAGAAGTAGCTGGTAAAGGCTGTGATGGACAGTGGAGGAAGAACTGAAGCTACCAATCGAACTCATTTCGCAGCAAGGAAATCAGGCATGAGAAATATCTTTGTAGAATTTCTGTCATTGATTTAAAAATGAGTTATTTGTTTGCTTGATTATGCTTTGCATTATGTTGTAGTATGAAATGAAAATATTAGAAAAGCCTCTATTGTTCTAAGGAATTGTATTGAATTAGAAATAGCTTAAAGGCTTATTGAATTAAGAAATAGCTTAAGAGCTTGTTGAATTGGAAATAGTTAAAAAGCTTGTTGAAATGAAATAGTTTGATTTCATAGGAGAGTTTGAAAAGGAATAGCATAAAAGGGAAATGTTTGATTACTTCTTAATAAAAGTACTTTATGTTTTGTATTATTTGAATACTGCTTGAACTCCTTAAATAAAGGAAAAGGAACTAGTTATTAAATATTAGGACGAGGGTGGATTCAGTACCAAGGTAGTCTAAAGCTTTAGAGTTAAATAGGTTAACTAGAGAAAGCTATGTACTCCATGGATAAAGATTTCCACGTTAGAAGGTACCAGAGGGACCCTTTGTTGACTGTACTCTATTTCCTGTTTAAGTAGTTGAAGTAGGAAGTCTAGGGTGATTGACTACCCACGGAAAGGACTCAACCTACGCGTAGGATAAGGCAGCCTTAAGTCAAACTGAACCTGACTTAGTGCAAGTGATAGATGACCGTCAGTTTAAGTACTGCCGAAATGCTTTGGCCAAAGTAGTGTAGTATACCTAACGTCCACTTAGACTGTGAGACGAATTACACTGTCAGTTCACAGTAATCCAGGTTACATGCTAGATTGAGATTGTGAGGGCACAAGGATTTAGTTATGTAGGATTACACACTATGCTCAGTTGGTCATACAGAACCGGTTACCCAACCAATCTCTTCGTAGAAGGGAGGGCCGTCTACTTAACAGTAAACGTGCGGGGGACCACAATATAAGTCCGTGGTTGGTGGAAAAGCACCTGAGTGATGTTTCTCCTCCACAGTAGACTTCTGATGAACCAAGGTTTGAAAGGGAAGATCCTGGACAGTCTTATTCCTATTTGCTCAAAAGCTTCCGAGCTATGTTTGAAACTTGTAAGATTCTTACCTTGCTTTTTAATTAAAAGAAAAGTAATGATGAAAGCGTACTCTGTTATTTACTTGGAAAATAGAACAATGATGTATTGTGTCATTTATTTCTTTATGATGAAATGTTCAATTAGAATGAAAAGAAAAGTTATTTACTTTGTCATTATAAATGTATTTCCTTGTATCTTATTAGTGAAAGTAGAAAATTTTTTGTTTACCCGGTTTTGGGGTCGTTACACTGCCTATGCTAGTTTATTAGTGATCGACTCCCTTGCCAAATTCATTCCAGGGGTGATCTCATAGACTAGTTATTGCTGCGATTCACTTGGTGTTGTCTTATGTGGGTGGGCATGGCTCTTTATGATTTTTCTCCCAATCCTTACTATATGGGGGATTAAATCTGTTATATGTATCTTATTTTACTAAGATATTTATAAATTGAATTTATTGTAATATATTTATTTATATTAGTTTTATATACCTTTTAATATTATATTACGATGATTATGATTATAATAACATTTAAATTGTTAATATTTATTTTTTAATATTTTTAATACTTTAGTGTTGATCATGGTAGGGGCATGACATGAGCCTTTGTTGTGTAAGGGGAATCCCAAGTAGGCCATGAGCAATTGACCCTTTGGGGAGCTCTAGTTATGTAGGAATTCCATGGTTAAGAGATATTCATGTTAATAGTATAGGATTTTTGCACATTTATTTTCTGCTAGGATGTCTTTCAATTCTTTGATGATTAGACTGTGTAAATGTAATCAAATCTTATCAGATAGGATCCTAAGAAATCTAAGTAATTTCTAAGTCTGAAATTCTGTGTAAGAATTCTAAGTCAAGATTCTAAGTTTCCAGATTTAATTCTCTTATGCTGAATGTGCTGATTGCAGAACATTTATAAATTTCGATGTTTGCATATCAATGAGGGAACCATGTTATATACCTTGGAGACCCGCCTCTAAGAGACGCGTCTCATGAGAGGACGTGTCTCCACAAGTGGAGACACGTCCGCTCATGTGATGTGTCCCTTTGGGCGTGCGGGCTCCAAAGATAACCGACTAACATTCAGTTAACAAATAACCTCACATACTTGGTGGATATATATATTATTGGAGTTTCGATTTTATTCAATGCAGAATTTGAACATCATTTATTATTTCGAATTTTATTCATGCTTATAAATTCGATTTACTTATTTTCCAGAAATATGTTAACGATTAATTTCGATCACATATAAATGATGATTATGCTATTTAGCAATCATCATTTATATCTGACCGAAGCTATATTTCATTAACAGACTGGCTAGGATGTATCATTCTGAAATTGGAAGTTGAAAAACTGCTGTTCATGGATATATTAGTCAAACTCAAATGTCATGATATATATTAAGGTTAAAAAATAATAATGTCAAGTGTCAACAATCAACCATCATTGATCATAAATCATATGGGTCTTCAAAAATATCATCACCACCATCCATATTAGATGATGTAGGTACTAGTAAATTAGAAGAACCACAAATATTGGCATTGGCATTGGCATTGGCATTGGCATTAGCATTGGCACTAGCACTAGTAGTAGCATTGGTACTAGCACTCTCATGCTCAGTAGCTGGTTCATCATCAACATCAAGTGCAGCAAAGTGGGAAGTGGAAGCATCCAAGTCAATATGCTTTGGCTCAATATTCTACTTCCCTGTGTCCCTTTCTTTATAGCCACTTTGTGTGTAAAGAGCCACAAGTTTGAATGCACATACACCAAGTCCTCTACCTTTTTTGAGTGTAGTTGATTGTGCTTTACTGAGTGGATGGAAGAGTATGTGCTCCAATTCCTCTTAGATGCAGATGAACTAGCAACCTATTAAGACAAAATTAGAGAGTTAAGAATTACAAAATTAAAAAATTTAAATTATTAAATTTAAATATAAGTAACTCTTAAAAGATAAAAGATTTTTTTTATTAAATGTAGTTGATATAAAATCTTGATCGCAAGAGGTTGCAGGTGTGTGAATGATTAGCCATGGAAGTACCACCAACTATGAGCATCAACCTTATACTTGTCCCAAAGAGCATCAATACTAAAGTTGCTGGAGCATGCAAAATCCATGAACTCAACCCTCATTATTTTACATGTCACGATCAATGAAGAGTTTGCGAAGTATTGCTTTGTACCCTTGATTAAATTTAATATCTCTATATGGGGCAACTCTTGTTTTCACAGAATGGAGCTCAACAATGTAATATTTAGGACTCAATGCAAAGACAAGAATATGTGTTGATGTTAGAACCAGCGTCAGGCTTCTACTTCCAGCCTGCGATGAAGACAATTTAAATTGTAGCCTAAGAGCTATTTAAATTGCAGAGCGTTTTTATTAAGAGACACGTCTTTCATTAAATGATATTTAATACTTGTTTATTATTTATTGAGGCCGACCCATCTCTAATTGGCGATTATATTGGAGAGTCATCACATTTCATGAAGGTTGACATTACACTTGAAAGGACGCATCTATTGAAGTCTCCTCATTCGAATTGTATATAAGGAAGGTGCCATTCGATCATTCAAGCATTCAGATTCATTGTTCATATAGTTCGATATTCACAAGTGCAAGCAAGAGTAAAGGAGAAATATATAATAGTGTAGATCGATATTATTATAGAAGGCTGAGTTACTTCATTGCTGTGTTAGCATCAGATTGTGGTGCTCATTCTTGGCCTTAATATCGGCCTCTTTGTAAAAGAGACATTCATTGATATTCAATATATAAGTGATATATTATTGCTGGGTTTTTCTCCCTCAAGTGGAGAGTTTTCCCAGGGTATATCCTATGTTATTGTGTCTGATTTGAATTAAATTTCTGTCTATCTAATCTGATCATAAAAACTAACATGGTATCAGAGCCAGGTTTAAGGAAAGATCTAATCAGATTTATAAGCAGCGCAGTCATCCATTAGTGTTCTCATCTTTGATTGCATCTATCCTTTTATCAAGATGGTGAACGGGCTCAAGATCGAAGATAGATTTGAGGTTGCATCAAACTTCGCCTCTTGGAAGTTTAGAGTGATGCTCGCTTTTGAGGAAAATGAGTTAGCTGAGTTCGTGGAGGGCGAAGTTCTCGAACCAATCGAAGAGAATGGGAAGCCTCAATGGAATAAAAATGGCACTAAAGCGAAAAAGATGTTGGTTGATTCCGTGAAAGATCACATTGTGCCAATTATCTCCAAGTTGAAGGTAGCAAGAGAAATGTTCAAAACCTTGGAGGAAATTTATGAGTTCAATAACACAAGCAGAACACTTGCCTTGAAGCAACAACTTCATCATGTCAAGATGGCAAAAGGAGACTCTGTCATGTCCTACTTCATGAAGATCACTGAATTGAGAGATCAACTCTCTACCATCGGGCATATGGTTGATGATAAGGATTTGGCCATGTTGGCCCTTAATGGTCTACCTAAATCTTGGGATCCATATATCCAAGGTATTAGTGCAAGATCAAAACTACCTAGGTTTGATTGCTTGAGGGCAGATTGCATTCAAGAGGAATCGAGATTAGTAGCAAGAGGCAATGGGCAAAGCTCTACCAATGAGGAGATTCGTGTTCTTACCGCTCAATCTTCAAAGAAGAAAGGAAGAGAAGGAAAGAAAGGCTACTTCAAGAGGAATAAAGATAGAAGATTTGATGGTGCTCCTCCATATAAGAAGAGGAAGGATCTCTCCCACCTTCAGTGCTTTAGATGTGACAAGTTTGGTCACTATGCAAAGGATTGCCCTACTAGACCAAAACAACATGCTTCATTTGCGGATGTGGGTGAAATCTCTCCTCAAAAGGATTCAAGGGAATTTCTATTCTATTCTACTTTATCAAGCAATGATTCAACAGATAGCAACACTTGGTTGATTGATAGTGGCACCTCTTGTCACATCATTGGATTAAGAGAACATCCTTCAGATTTGGTGATGAGAGATTCAAACGTTCAAGTCATAATTGGAGATGATGCATGTTATTTTGTGAAAGGTGTTGGGACCTCCTCTATTCACTTAGATTCTGGCATCTCCTTACAGTTAAGTGATGTACTATTTGTACTAGGCATCAAGAGGAACCTTGTCTCTATTTCAGCCTTAGAAGATAAGGGATATCAAGTAGCATTCTCTGAAGGAAAAGTTCCGGCATGGCCAAAGAACTCTAACATCAAGTCAGCCAGCGTGATTGGTGTTCGACAAGAATGTCTCTATAGACTCTCCACCCGTCCTCTATAGGCCTTGTTGCATGATACATCAAGTTCATGTGAGCTTTGGCATAGAAGACTTGCTCACATTCACTTCCGAGCGCTTCCAACCATGGAGAAGATGGTCACCGACATTCCTAAACTCAACTAGGAGCATGAATGTACTTGCCGAGTATGCACATTAGGTAAGAATATTAAAAGACCCTTTCATAGTAGTGAAAGTAGATCTAAATGTATTCTAGATCTTGTTCATTCTGATTTGTGTGGTCCAATGTCTGTTACTTCTTTGAGTGGTTTCTTGTATTATGTAATTTTCATTGATGACTACTCTAGAAAGACTTGGATTTATTTCTTAAAGACTAGAGAATCTAAGGAAGTACTCAAGAGATTCAAGGAATTCAAAGCTCAAGTAGAAAACTTGTCCGGGAAGAGGATCAAAGTTTTGAGATCTGACAACGGAGGAGAATACATCTCTAGAAGCTTTAGTAATTTTTGTGTTGAAGCAGGAATTAAGAGGGAGTTTTGTGTTCCGTTCAATCCACAACAAAATGGTGTAGCAAAAAGGAAGAATAAATCTATTGTAGAAGCAGCTAAGGCCATGATTCATGATCAGGATCTGCAAATCTTTCTTTGGGACGAAGCTTCTAGGACAATTGTTTATGTTCTGAATTGAAGCCCTCATCGTATCTTGGAGAACATGACTCCTGAAGAAGCTTTCACAGGTGTGAAGCCTGAAGTTAGCCATTTGAGAATATTTGGTTGTCCTATGTATGTTCATGTCCCTAAAGATAAAAGGACAAAGTTGGAACCATCTGGCAAGAAGGGAATATTTGTGGGCTATAGTGAGTCTTCAAAAGCCTACAAGATTTACATTCCAGGTCAGAAATTGATTGAGATTAGTAGAGATGTTACATTCAAAGAATATGTTGCATTCAGGAGATCTAAAGGCTCTCACATAGAGATAGACTATGAAGACCAAGAGTCTCCTCATGATATGGAAGTTGACCATCCTGAGATTCAGAGGGAGGCTACTGATTCTAAAGAAGATGATGATCCGGTTGAGCCTATGGAACCTACTGATGGGCCTACAGACATTGTTATTGGTCGGAAGAGACCTCTATGGGCTAGGAAAACAATGCAGGAGGCAGAGAAGTTTGCAACCCCTAGAGGAACATTCAGAGAAAGCAAAAGACCTCAAAATTTTTCAAACTATGTTGCATTGATGAGTCAAATGATTGAGTTTGAGCCTTCCAGTGAGGAAGTTACAAGTTAGCAAGTATGGAAAGATGCTATGGCTGAAGAATATCAATCTATCCTCAAGAATGATGTTTGAGACATTGTACCTAGACCAAAAGGCAAATTTGTTGTATCTTCTAATTGGCTTTTCAAGATCAAGCATGTGGCTGATGGAAGCATTGAAAAGTAGAAGGCCAGATTTGTGGCTAGGGGATTCTCTTAGAAAGAGGGAATAGACTATGAGGAAACCTTTGCTCCAGTTGCTCATTATACCTCCATCAGAACTATCATTGCCATTGCAGCAGCTAAAGGATGGAAGTTACACCAGATGGATGTGAAGACAACATTTCTAAATGGTGTAATTGAAGAAGAGGTATACATTGAGCAACCTGATGGATTTGAGGTTCATGAGAAAGAGTCTCATGTTTGCAGATTGAAGAAGGCATTGTATGGCCTTAAGCAGGCTCCTCGTGCTTGGTATGAGAGGATTGATCAATACCTGCTGAGTTTGGGCTTCTCTAAGAATGATGCAGATTCTAATCTATATTTCAAGGTAATTAATGGTGAGGCCTTGATCTTGGTTCTCTATGTTGATGATCTATTTCTTATTGGAGAAGAACACCTCATTATCAAATTCAAGAAGGAGTTGGCTTTTGAATTTGAAATGAAGGATCTTAAGTACATGCATTACTTCCTTGGTTTAGAAGTATGGTAGAGGCCTGATGAGATCATTCAAAGTCAAGGGAAGTATACAATAGACATCTTGAAGAGATTTGGTATGATGGATTGTAAATCCATGTGTACACCTAAGGAAACTAATTTTAGAAGTTAAAGGAAGTTGCAGCTAATTCAGACCTGGTGGATCCCACCATGTACATGCAATTGATTGGATCATTGATGTACCTAGATTCTAGACTAGATATTTGCTATGTAGTGAGTGCACTTAGTTAGTTCATGTGTGAACCAAAGCAAATACATCTAGTTGCAGCGAAGCATATCCTAAGATACTTGCATGGCACAGTTGGGTATGCCTTGAGATATTCTTCTGGTGTGGACTTGAAGCTGCATGGTTATACAGATTCTGATTGGGTAGGTTGTGTTTCTGATCGGAAGAGCACCTCTCGATGTTGTTTCAGTTTGGGGTCTGCGATGATCTCTTGGTGTAGCAAGAAGCAGTCTTCAGTGGCACTGAGCGCCGCAGAGGTAGAGTATATTGCAGCATGTGTGGCAGCTTGAGAAGCAGTGTGGCTTCGGAAGCTCCTTGCAGGTTTTGTTTGGACAATCATTGGAGCCAACTATCATTCATTGTGATAATCAAAGCTGTGTGAAGCTTTCTGTCAATCCAGTGTTTCATGACAACCAAATATGTTGAGATCAAATACCACTATATCAGAGATATGGTATTGAGGAAAGCAATTCAGTTGAGATACATTAGCACTGATGAGCAGACGATAGACATTCTCACCAAGCCCCTCTCCAAAGTAAAGTTTGTGTACTTCCGAGACAAGCTTGGTATTGTGAAGAATGAAGCCCTAGCTAAGAGGGAGACTCAGCTTTAGTGATCTTCTATGATTTGCTTTAACGCATTTTTCTCTGTGAGAGAGATTTGAGGTGCAAGCCCTTGTTTCCACCCTTTAGGAGTATCCAAGGTGGATGTCATGTGTGTGACTCCATGACAACATCATGTGAGAGAGTCCGTGATGATTTTCTTGTACTTGTGTTTTTCACCCTCTGGGAGTAGCCATGGTGAACATCATGATGAGATGACGACATCACGTTGAGTGATGGGCACTTGTGCACATATACCATTCATGGGAGTAGCCATGATGGTTGATATCATGATGAGGTGATATGCTCTTTTCACACATGGGTGTAGCCATGGTGGTTGACATCACGATGAGGTGATATGTCTTATACAGCTGGAGGTATCCTCCCTAGCTGAGAGGGAGTGTTGATGTTAGAAGCAGCATCGGGCTTCTACTTCCAACCCGCGATGAAGACAATTTAAATTGTAGCCTAACGACTATTTAAATTGCAAGGCATTTTTATTAAGAGACACATCTTTCATTAAATGATATTTAATATTTGTTTATTATTTATTGAGGCCGACCCATCTCTAATCAGCGATTAGATTGGAGAGTCATCACATTTCATGAAGGCCGACATTACACTTGAAAGGACGCATCTATTGAAGTCTCCTCATTCGAATTGTATATAAGGAAGGTGCCATTCGATCATTCAAGCATTCAGATTCATTGTTCATATAGTTCGATATTCACAAGTGCAAGCAAGAGTAAAGGAGAAATATATAATAGTGCAGATCAATATTATTATAGAAGGCTGAGTTACTTCATTGCTGTGTTAGCATCAGATTATGGTGCTCATTCTTGGCCTTAATATCGACCTCTTTGTAAAAGAGACATTCATTGCTATTCAATATATAAGTGATATATTGTTGCTGGGTTTTTCTCCCTCAAGTGGAGGGTTTTCCCAGGGTATATCCTGTGTTATTGTGTCTGATTTGAATTAGATCTCTGTCTATCTAATCTGATCATAAAAACTAACAAGATGTAGCGGAGTGGTCATTTTGTTCCATCTCTCTTCAATGATTTTGTGTAGTTGTTTGAAGAATTTTTCTTCAGGATCTTGCTTTTTTGCATTTATGATGACTTTCATCTTCTCAATCATTGAGTCAATGCCATCATATACCTCACCCAAACAAGGCCTATCCATGTTAGTATAACAGATCATGCTCAATATGGGCTCAATGAAATTGAGGAGATATTTAACACAATCCCACCAAATGTCATATAGGATCATTTGCTTAACCTTTTCTGCCTTGTGCTAGATTGCTTCCATATAGACCAATTTGGGTTGATGACCATGTTAGAAATGCTTTATGAACCTTCACAAATCGTCTCAACACAATTGTGTTGGAGGCAAAATGTGTCTCAACAAATTGTTTGAAAATCAAAATAAAAAAAATAAATTTACAAAATCTAAAAATAAAATAAAAATTTAAAAGTTTACTAAATTGAAACATATTTAACTTACCTTCAGCAGCTCCAATTTCGAGAATGTTCTACATATGCCTTGTTACATATGGTTGTTGGTGACGAATATTTGGATTTCTTCGGCTTCAACATACACCTATTTGATCCAATCAATTTTGGTGCCAATTTTTTGTAGCATGAGGTTGAGGGAGTGGACAACACAAGGTGTCCAAAAAATGTGTGAATAATGCTCTTCAACCTATAAACCAACTGCTCTACAATTTTTGGGATTGTTTGTTATAACTTGCACAACATTTCGAGGGCCCACTTCCTCAGTGGCTTGACAAAGAATGTTAGCAATAAATGCACCATCCTTCACCTCCCCTTCACAATCCATTGCTCTCAAAAACATTGCCCCTTTAAGGTACACTACAATAACATTGATCAATGGCCGATTTCTTGCATCTTTCCATCCATAAAAAATGGACACCCTGTTTCGGCTCACAAATCCCTTATGGGCTTCAAGGACTCCTCTATACACTTCACCTCTTTTTCCAATAAGGTGCTATGCACCACCTCATAACTTGGGCCCTTGTACCCTTTTGGAGCCTCATTAATTGCTTTCACCATTTGTTGCCAATATGGTGAGCGAACAACATTGAATGCCAATCCATTCACCTAGACAAATCTTGCTACATGTTGATAGACAATCTCTTGAGACTCATTATGAAATGCCATTTCCAATGGTTCCTTTTATCTCTTATGTGTAGAGGCCATAGGTTGTTCTTTAGGTGTGGAAAAAATTGTCTCTTTATAGGTTGAAAATTAGAAGGTGGTGGAGGCGGCTTCATCCCTCAAGATCCTTTCTTTAACAAAGGATGATGTGATTTACGATCTGTTGCTTGATTTGTTTTATCTTGCTCTTCACTATATGCCAAGACTTGACATTCTGGAATCCGTTACCATCTTAACCAGAGCAAAATTTGATGCCTTGTCTAGCGATCTTGCACAAGTGGCTTTTAACTCAATTGTATGAACTTGAATATCTAACATTACATTTACTAAAATCTAAACATAACCCCCACCACTTGGAAGTTGTTGTACCATTCCAACATATTTTCAAAGGGGAGAGTTTGGGTCTGTTTTGAAGTAGGCACGACTCATAGAGCTAGAACTGGATGCCATTGTAATACCTAAGACAACAAGTTCAATAAACACATTCAAAGAATTGAAACAAATAAAAACAAAATATATAAAGACAACTTAATTCATTTAGAAAAATTAAGCATGTGTTATAGATACCTAGAAGAATGAAAACAAAACAAAAACTTCCAAACAAAACAAAAGAGTTCATTTGTAAACAAAAAAATGTATGAAAAGAAAACCAAAAACTTAAGAAAACTTACCTCTTTGAAGAAATCTTCCTCTAGGATCTCCTTGGCAACAAATGAACTCTTGCAAATGCGTAGGAATAGCAAAACAACCAGTTTGGAACGTTCAATGATCAATCTTCAACTCTATTTGTGCAATGGCAAGCAAGAGAAAAAGTTCATCAATGAAGTATTTTTTTTTTCATTAACAATATGAGAAATGATTTTGTTTTTTTCTTTTAGATGTCTTTTATACCACGTTTTAAGGTTTGGGTGGGCGAATTGCACTTTTTTGGCTAAAAAAAGGTTAAAAAATGTAAAAATAAAATAAAAAATGGCAAAATTTTCAATTATGGTGTAGGTACTTGCCAAATTCGCCCTAGGTTCGCCTAGGACGGACCCACAAGGGAATGGTGGGACCTTGCTTGGACCTGTAGGTGAATTGGATCCAGACTCAAACCTAGGCTGGATCAGACTGGGGCCCAAGTCCTACAAGAAGCGGATTGGTAACACAGTGAAAGGATAATAAAGAATTTATTAATTCATTAAATGGATAATTAGATGAGGAAGTTACTAATTTGATGAACTAGACGGACCCACAAGGGAATGGTGGGACCCTACTCAAACCCGTAAGGGAATGGTGGGACCTTGCTTGGACCTGTAGGTGAATTGGATCCAGACTCAAACCTAGGCTGGATCAGACTGGGGACCAAGTCCTACAGGAAGTGGATTGGTAACACAGTGAAAGGATAATAAAGAATTTATTAATTCATTAAATGGATAATTAGATGAGGAAGTTACTAATTTGATGAACTAGTTAATTGATGAGGGTATAATTAGGAATTATTAATTCATTTAAATGGATAATTAGCTCATATTAATTAAATAATAAAGTTTTATTTAATTAAATGATTAAGAATGGATAATGATGACCCCCCTATTAATGGGGCCTCGAGCGTTCAGGCTAAGGCGACTGCTAGTGCCAGTATGGTCCTGTTGGTGTGTGTTTTGAGTACGCCACCGAACACAGAATAAAAATGCCCAAAGGACACTCTTATCCTCTCTTGAAAAGTGCTTGCAAAAATCTAGTAGACAATACAATAACTCCAAGGTTTCTTTGGTCAGGTCTTGACATGTGGATAAGGCCAGTGGGCGTTGTGATTGCTGGTAATCACAAGGGGACTTACATGAAATTCTTTTTGCGGGTTGGAAACTTAGACGGTTTTATCCTTGAAGGCTCTTTCGGTGGGTATCTTCAGATTTTCCAAAAAAAATAAAAAGGATAAGGGTTTAGAGATCTAAACTATGCCTAAGAATTTAAGAGACAGCAGCGACTAGATAAAATGGGTAACCACACTTCGTTTCGCCACCTTTGGACAACTACGCGAAGCAGGTGCAATCTTCAACGGAAGTGATAAGAATTTTCATATTTGAATCGGTAATTGAAACAAACAGAAGTTAAGCATCCACGATTTAATGGCTCAGACTAACTTTACACGTCAAATGCAAATCATCCACTCGACAAAAGTATGAGCAAAATTTTATCCGCCACCGCGATCAAATCTATCATTCATCTAACCAATGCATAAATGAAATGCTATTCTAGTTCTAATCTAAGTGTTGAAGGAGAAATATTCAACCTTGCATACTACTTGAAAATAAAAGTTGTTCTTAGCAAATCATGCACAAGAGCTTTTATAAACGGAAATAGTTTCGTCGCAACAATCTTTTATTACTCACTTCAACAATTACAAATGAGGGTCAATGAGTTTATATAGAGTTCTCAAATTGAATAAATGGCTCAGATTAAAATTGAGCCGACGGTCAAGATTTAACAAACGAAACCCTAATTAGGGTTTCCCAAAATGACTTCAGTTAACTGGCAGTGAATAGCAATGAGTTGGCAATAGGAGCTATTTTCAAGGGACTATATCCTGATCCTCTCGAGCTGCCGTGTATTCGCCAAATCTGGATACGATCAAGGCAACCTCGTCCATGGTAACCTGCGGAAGCATGCTGATTCTGAATTCAAGCCCATCCATGCTCTCGGCGCATCTGGCGAAGGTCTCCTCCCACTCTGGTTCAGTCTTCTCAAAGGACTCTCTGATGCTTAAGAAGTTCGCCAATTTGGCCCAGTCCTACCCCAAGATGGGCCCAGTGATGTCGAAGATATTTTCCTGGACACTTTTCTTCAAAACTTCCAACTGCAGGTCATTCTCTCACAGCGCCTCCTTATCCAGGACATCGGCAATTATGTTGAGGATTCTGGCCTGAACTTCCTTGACCTGTTCCTCCAATCTGACACCATCAACCTTGACCCTCTCCAGGACTTCACCTCGTGCCGTCAAGGCCCAATACCAAGTGTGGAAGTCATAGGCTGCTCCCGCTGCGATGACGCCTCCCTCTATCAATTCTTGCTTAGGAACTCCTTTCAGAATCCTAAGGCAAGGGATTATTCTATCTTGCACATCCGGAAGGTTCTCCCATACTTTCGCCAAAGCAGCCAACCTAGAAAGTAAGGCAGTGGCCTGACCATAAACCAAAGTTAATCTTTCCAAGAATGCCTTAGCTTCAATCCCCTTGGCTGCTATCCATTCTTTGGCCTCCTGAACCGTGAGCCTGTTTTCTTCTATCTCTTTAATGGCCTCCTGCGAAGAGTTCGGAAGTAGAGGAGCTGCCATAGTGTCCTGATCAAGTGGCTTGATCAAGTGCTGAATATATTCCCTTAAGCGCTCAATCTCTAATTGGCACTCCTTCCTTTTGGCTACCTCCTTTGCCAACCTTGATTTGATGGCGGACACAAAATTGTCCAAATCTTCCATTTCTTGGCCCTTAGTGGTTGGACCCAAGTCAATGGTCGTGATGGCGTAATCATGTGGAGCCATATCCTCCTGTGGCTTGTCCACTGTAGGCACGGCGATTTGCACTGTCCTGTTGCCGGCCTCGTCTCTCTGTATGCTGGAGAATTTCTTCGCCGACTTTTTGGCCACGGTTTGAGACAGTCTGGCCAAAAAGTCTGCCGTATCATCCTCTTCTGGTTCATCTGCCGGCACTTGTACCTTTAGCCTTTCCTTCAGCCAATCCGGGATCGTAAGCTGCTCAACACCGTCTTCCTCCGGCACGCCTTCTCTATCAGGAACGTCTACAATTCCCCTAAGGGCTGAAATCATCCCTTCCTGAAAATCCTCATCTTGGGTGCCCACATTGTCGTCATCCGACTCCAATATTTCGGTGCCCGTGGGAGAAGGTGGCGCATCCTCATCTGGCTGAAGCTCCGCGTTGTCTTCAGGAATCGGAGAAGGATCCCTCATATCTGCCAGTGAAGCATCGGCGGTAGCCAATATCTCCTCAATATTTCTGGAGGCGGCTGATTGAGAAGGTTTCATCTTTGCCTGTTTCTGGACCGGCTCTTTGCCTGCAGCTATTTCTTTTCTTTTCCTAGACGTGGTGGCTTCTATCACTGGGAGGTCATGCGATGCTCCCGCGTTGGAAGAATAAGACTCTGCCTCGCTTAGCATGTCATAGGTCAGGGTTATCTTCTGGCGCCTTAATTCTTGAACTCGTTGATCAACCCACCACTGAGTAAACTTGATGACAGGCCTCATCAAGACGTTCAAGTCAGCATGCTCTGCTTCTGACCACTGGACAGCGGGCAAAGCTGAATTCTCATCGAAGCGCGGTTGCGTCTGATTCTCGTCCTCTTCCAACTGATCTGGCACGTGACAAAATTCTGTTGCCCTGATCAAGCTGAGAGGTAATCTGGACCACATCCTCCGTCTGACCTCAAATTCGTCCGCAGCATTTGCCCAAAAGTCCTCCAGTTCGACCCTGTGCTTGTATCTTCTTCCATCCACCATTTTGATGTGGTGATGGGGGTCGTAGTGATTTCTGGCCGGATATGGAGAGAAAGGGTAATGCTGTATCTCGATTCTGGCACTGTCAGCTGCCTGTGATGACGGACACGACTCCAGCATGTTCCCTATAAAGAAGGGAAAAGTAACTGCCGCCTTTTGCTTTGCTCTTTGAAGGCCTTGGAATTCTTCTAACTGTCTCAACACTTCGAGTAGGACCATCTTGTTCGTGGGGAAGATGGGCAGACGGTACGGGCTTCCGGTGAATCCCTGGATTCTGATATAGGTAAATCTTGGATATTGGATGAACCAAGACCCATATTTACTGATTAGGCTTTTGGCCTCGTGTGTTAGCCGCTGATGTGTTCCTCCCTGGAGTATCCTGGTGATGTACATCAGGAACGCGTCGTGGGCTCGCCTAAAATGCGCCTTCTCCCTCAGCTGGAGTTGTGGGTAACAGTCATAAGGTTTTAGCTCGTTCTCCTTACTGCCAACTGTGCCTTTGCAGATCAAGCCTGCATATCTGTAAGTTCTGGCCAACATATAGACGACGTAAGAACCCATATAAAACGTTTTGGTCTTCTCTAGATTGATAAGCTGGTGGTGAAGATTATTGCTTATCATCCTCGCCCAGTTGAACATTTTGACACCTTCTGTGAGGTCCTCAATGAAGTAATACATCCACGGCTCAAAGGGTGCTCCCGAGGGATTGCCTGCCACTCTGTTCAGCAAGATAATAATATCTCCATAGTCCTCCTTGAAGTCCGTGCGCATCAACTTCTTGGGCATCTTCTTAACGGACGGTCTAGGCTTGTCTAGCCAAGATTTGTTAAGGTTGGCGGCACAAAGACCAGGATTTTTGTCATATAACTTCTGAGCATCTTCCTTGGTCTTGTAGACGGTTTTAGGATATGCCGGAATGCCGAAGGCTTCCTGAATGGCCACCTCTGTCAGATGTGCCAACACTCTCCCATCAGGCGCCACAATCCGCCTTGACTCAGCATCATAGTGAAGTGCACACTCCACCATCAGTTCAGCACAGCAAAGTGCAGGCTGGAATCCGGCAGCTTGAAATATGCCATTTCTCACTATCCTTCTAGCTGCAGGCGTTGGTAAGGGTCCGTTATGTCCATATACCCTCTTTTTAAATTCCACGAGATCGACGTGGCCAAGATCAGTGTCTGAGACATTTTTCCATTTAGACTTTATTCTGGTCTCTGGCTTGCGATCCTTTACTTGCAAACTTCATCTGTGCCTGCCTGGATATTTCGCTTTGATCGATCGGCAGCCTGCAAGCACAAAATACTTAACATTAATACAATATCATTTAAGAATTAATGAGTTTCGGGGTATAGTTTAGACAAAATCGCACTTTCAGCCTTATTAAATTAAAATTTCTGTCAAAAAGCAAGCTGAAAGTAATTAAATTCGCCTATCATGAATGAAATTCGTGCCGGAAACGAAGTAGAAGATAGAAACACAGTGCAAATACGTTGTCGATTAACTTCCAAACCTCAAAGATCGCGTTGTGGCTGCAAATGGATTTAAAATTTAGAAAATCTGCCAGTAGAAGTGCGCCAATATGCTGGAAGTCGATTTCAGCAAAGAAATAAATTACTTCTCTCAAAAATCACGCCTGTCAATAAGAAAATGCTATCTTGATTCTCACAATAATGAATTTCTCCTTCGCGAATGATTTCCTGAAGATTCGAGAGAGATAGTTGCTTCTCAGCTGGAATTTGTGAAGAAATGAGTTGCTGAAACTCATTTTATGGTTGAGAAGTGCGATTTTCTTCAAGGCATTGCTTTCTTTCTTTTGATTTTCTTCCAATTTTTAGAAACGTTTTCTCCTCGGATTAGCAAACTTCTAATTTCACTTTCAGTTATCGAGGCAAGTTTCTAACTTTCGTCTCTGTGCCATCTCTGCTGAGATTTTCAAATTTTCTCAAGGAAAATTGACTAAGTGTTGGAAAATATATTAAATTAATTGTCCAAAATTATTTTTCCAACGCATTTTAAATCTTCCAATAATCTCCGGACTTTGAATTTTTAATTAAAATTCCCTAAGTGTCAGGAAAATAATTAAAAATATTAAAATATTTAAAATTTCAACCCGTTTAATCTTGATACATGGCTAATTTCGTTCGTCAGAGGCAAAATATCTCTTTTTAAATTGTCTGCCTAGCCAAAATGTGCTCAATAGCTCATCTGCCAAATTTTAATTCTCTAGGCGGAGTTCTGACCTTTCTGGACATTTTTATTTTAGCCGAACGATTCATCTTCTGGGTTGGGCAAACCTGGAGACCTCTGCCACTTTGCCATTTTTTTACTAGTGCTTTAGGAATTTTCCAAGCTGAGAGGGGCGGACTTCATGTTTGCTCTGCCAAGCACTCTGCATTTTGTGCCAAAGAATTTCACTCCGTTGTGCTGGGGCGTGATTTTTATGCCGGCCAAAACCTCTTCTTCTTCTAGACATTTCTCCGTTTTTCATGCCTTAGGATAATTTTCTCTTCAAGAGTTGGGCGAATGTCTTATAATTCCTTGCATATGGCGTATTTTATCATCCATTGGTCTTAGATTTTCCTTGCCATGGCGAATTTGATTTTTGCCTTGTCCAATGGAAAATTTCACTTGTTTCCATCATTTAATTCAATTTTCAATGAATTATCTTGCAATTTTACCCCTTTCCAAACACCTTGGAGCGCACCCCTTCATGTTTTACCCTTCTCCACACTTCTTGGGGCGGACTTCATGTTCTTCATGCCATTTTCTCTAAGGCTGGGCGGACTTCATGAGTTTTATGCCATTTTTTTTCTAAGGCTGGGCGGACTTCATGAGTTCCTTGTGCCAAGGGCGGACTTGGCAACCTTCATGCTTATGGGCGGACTTCAGCTTCTTTGTGCCATGCGCCCCTTCCAAACATCTTGGGCGGACTTGGCAACTTTCATGCCTTGGGCGGACTTTAGGCCTAGCTTGCCTATGGCGGACTTGGAGACCACCTTGCCTATGGCAGACTTGGAGACCACCTTGCCTATGGCGGACTTGGCCTATCTCTTGCCAGTGCCTACCTTTGGCATGCCAAAGGTAGGGCGGACCTTGACTTTTCCATGCCATTCCTCTCTTGAGGGCGCCAGTCTCAGACTTCGGCATTTTTCAAAAATTCTTTGCCAATTTTCAAACTTTTTACATTTTGCCTTGATTTTCTTGATTTCTGGAGACATATTGATTTTCTGCTCTGTGGGATCCAAAAATAGAAACTTTTTCCCAAAATAGAAACTTTCCAAAAATAGAAACTTTCAAAAATAGAAAAAGCAAAAAGCATCCCTAAAAAATAGGGACTCCAGAATGGCCTAAAAATGCCAAAAATCAAAAAAGCAAAAAGCAAAAAAGCAGATTCCCTAAAAAATAGGAAGTGTCAGAAACGACCGAAAGCAATGGTGATCTTCGTCTACCGGGTCTTCTAAGCACTTTTATGACGTTAAGGCACACCAACGGGTTCGAAATCTCAACTTAGCCGGACTGACTCTCAAAATTTACCCAAATTCAAGACTCTCAGAGACGTTGCGCGGAAGGCGGAACCAAACTTGGGGGTCCCCATTTGCGATGGGGCGATGTGTGAAATAGGTCACAACAGGTCCAACATCCACTAGAAGAAGGGTGGACCAAGTTAATTTTGATGGTGCTTCAAGAGGTAATCTTGGCCCCTCTGGTGTAGGATGTATCCTGAGAAATTGTAGAGGGGAGACATTGAAGGAACTTAAAACACGTCTCTTGGATGGCACAAACAATGTTGCAAAAATGTAGGCCCTTTGTTATGGTTTAGAATTTGCTGTCAAAGAAAAAATAAGTTGGCCATCGAAGAGGACTCTCAAATAATTGTCAATGCCATCGTAAAATGCAAAACATTGAATTGGAAACTTAACAAAACACTTGCGGTTTGTCTTGAGCTCCTAAATAGCTTCAAAGATTATAAGCTTACCCATACTTATCGAGAGGGCAATAAAGAGGCCGATGCCTTGGCAAATGAGGCTATCGATGACGTCACCTTAGGTCTCGACATCACCATTATCTAAGCTCAAGGCGGCCAAATAGGAGGAATTGACAGCTCCTACATCTTTTACACACGATAGGTGTGAGCTTTGTACGTATTGCATGGAATCTCGACGGTGAAGTACTACGTGATTGAGTTGGCACGATTCATGCAATCATCACAAATAAATTTGGAAGCGTGGGAAGGACTGTTGTAGAGGAAGGAAATATTTTGGAGATTTTCTCCTCGCACGGAAGGTGGGATGCCATGGCCGCGGGCTATATCTTTGCGGCCAAGGATGAATTCAACCATTGGTTTGGCTAGTTGTTGTTTGTGGTGCTCGGTGATGGACACCCTTATCCAGCTTACAATCTTGCGGAGGCAGATGGCATTCTTAGGGGATATTTTGGACCAACAGTTAAAGGTGGTGATGAAGAACTTTAGTGGTAGGTCTTTGAAGGCTGTGAAGATGATCTTGGGCATAGACTTCCTGGTGGAGGATGTGTTGACGTGTGTTTTATGACAACACCAACATAGAATAAAATGTCCAACGGTCACTCTATTCTCTCTTGATCAAAGTGTTCCGCATGCTAAGATTGCGTGAAAGTTCATGCGTTCAACTCCAAGGTTCCTTTTATTGCGAATAGACTCGGTTGATGTGAATATGCTGGGTATTCCAAGGGGACTTACGTAATTGTTCGATTTTGTCAAGCAGATGAAAGGTTTTGACGATGATGCTCTGGTATTTGAACAGACTGGGAAATACTGAATTTAAAGGGAATAGGGATAGGGAGTCTACAATCTATTTCTAAGGGTGGAATGTGAGGACAGGCTTTGACAATCTTCAAACCAAACTTCATTTCGTCTCCCCTTCGGACAACTTTGACAAAGCTGGTGCAATCTTCAAAGGATGGATAAGATGTTCAAATTGTGATTCAACATGCACACTCCGTCACAACGATGCAAGTGGACACACGAATCACAACCGAAGTTATGTACTGATATTCCAGTTGACCACGCAGGGGCAGATTTACCATCAGCAAGCTCGCCAGTGGTATGGATAAAGGAAGATTTGCCCAAACCAACGCCACATTCCACAATTAACACTACTTGCATAAAACAAAGTCTACTTTACTCTACTCTACTTGAATTGGAAATACGAAAAGATCTCGTCAACAATCCACAATGCAAGATAGAATCACCAATCAATGAAAATCCTTATATTATGAGAGTCTTACACAACAATATTTTACAAAAACCTTCAAAGGGAAAGTTTTTCTTTCCTTTCCAAACTAAGCTAACTCCTAGCTCTACTCTTTAACTTCTAACTAGCTCAACTCTATCTCTGATTTATGTCTAACTCTGATATATTACAAATGAGGGGGGATACCCCTTTTATATCTAGCCCAGTCCAGTGGACGGCTTAGATTCAAATACGACGGAAGGCCCAGATTGAGCCACCTAAGCCCTGATTAGGGTTTTAGCCCTAAAAACCGCCATTGAGAGGAGTGGGGCAATGAATGCGCTGAATATTGTCCCCTCCTCATCAATGAACCACTATCTGCCATCAATGCACATCGTCCCCTTCCAGAAGATCATCATCCAGAAGGGCGTTTCCTTTCTCCTTTTCGCTGGTTGCAAATCTGATGAACCTGGCCGATACTGTCTCAAATTCCTGATCCGAAATGGGAGGAATGTGATCCAGCTGAAATTCCAAAACTGTAACCGTTTGCCCATACCGGGCACAAGATTTCTTCCAGGCAACAAGGGCGTCCTGGGTGTTCTGTATAATGCTGGAGAACGTAGAAGTGTTCTTGAAGTCATCCTGTGTGAAGGTCTTCACCTCATAAAAGAATGGTGTTAATCTGTTCTTTAAACCATCTGCAGTCACTTCTTCAGAAGTCAACCTCCTGGCAAAGATTGCCTCTAACGTATTGAGAACTCCATCTAAGATATTCGTCATGGCCTTTCTGACCCTGACAGAATCTGTCTGTGATGCATCGTAGAATCCTCGGCCTGTGACCACTGAAGAGTAACATCCGGCGAAGTCATATCTATCCCCCTGCTGAATCACACCTCCCTCAACCAAAACCTGTAGAGGTATGCTCATCAAAGCCCCTAAACGGAGAACAACTCTCGTTTGATAGATATGGGCCTCACCCCAAGCATGGTTAACTACATCCATCCTTGCCATAATATCGGAGGCTTGCTGACAGGCATGTGCAAGATCCTCCATAAACTTTCCTGTTTTGCACGAACGCTGGCAACCCACTGGTCTACCTATTGTGTCATTCTTTTCAAATCCTCTAACCCACTGATTGACTCCCTGGAAAACTCAGCTGGAAGCTCAATTGCCGGATTCTCTTGCCCACAAGGACGGGACAAGTGCTTCATGTAGCCAATCAGTGTCTTGTGCTCTACCTTCAATTTCTTGTACTTGCCCTCAACATGGGACAATCTATCCTTGAGTGCTCGATAGGAATTATTGCACTCCTCAACTACTTGTGCTCCAGTAGGGCGGCCAAGCTCCACAGTTGTAATCACATAATTTTCGGGAATGGCCTTGTCCTGATCACACTCCACCCTAGGCATTGCCACATGCAAAGTTCGAGATCCGTCCTCATCTGTTGAGATCTTGGAGAACTTCCTGGCCTTCTTCTTCGTTGGAGGTGCTCTGATCCTCTGTAACAACTCCATCTCGGTTGCAAGATCAGTCTCATCTATAGGGTCATGTCTCATCTTATCCCTTAGCCATTCTGGCACCTCCTGCTGCATGTCTGATATAACAAAAGGCTGCTCAACCTCGGCCTCTACCTCATGAACTTCATCTCTGCCATCGTTCTGACGAGGCTCATCATCATCAATAGGCTCAGTATCTCCTGAGCTCTGGGCATCCTGATCCGAAGTAGCATCGTCCTCGAGAGCTACCTCAATCTCCTGTTGAAACTGAGTGTCAGTGGCCGTCCCCTCGTCCGTCTCTTGCTGATTTTCTTCCCGGGGCATGTTGATGCTCTGGCCCACTGACTCTCTACGAGGTGGCTGGCTTGCCACTTGCACTGCTTGCTCTACATCCAATCTCTCCCTCTGATCAGCAAATAGTGATACCTCCTGCATACTCGAAGAATGTGTTTGAGATGGTGTATGCAAGGACTCCTCAACTCTCAAAGGCTCAGGTTGAACTGGTTCCTTCCCTCTTGGCTTTGGAGTTTGATCCACCTGCCTTCTCTGTCTAGCTGCTGGCGACCTGTGGTCTCCCATCAAATTATATGTAAGGGGGATTGATCTTCCCTTAAGTCGGCTGACATGCCTCTCTACCCAGCTCCGTGTGAATGTTAAGACTGGGATACAGAGTGTATCCAAGTCGGTAATCTCTGGCTCCGACCAATCTAGGAGTGGTAGAGGCGTATCTCTTACTGTCTCGTAATCAGCCTGTACAACATTTATGTCTTCTTCAATTTGATCTGGAACTGGGACAATCTCGCATTCCCTGATCATCACCAACGGTATCCGAGAGAACATTCTTTTCCTAATCTCGATCTCATCCACTACACTTGCCCAAAAGTCTTCGATTTGTGCCTTGTGCCTGAACTCTTTTGACAGTATCCATCTGATGTTCCTGTGGGGATCGTAGTGATGCCTGCTGGTGTGGTAGGAAAGGTGGAAGAATTGGAGCTCATTTTCTGCCTCCCTAGCTACTTGTAGTGATGGGAAGATTTCATCTGAATTCCCCATGGTAATTGGGAATCCAAGTCCACCTTTCTTCTTCTTTTGGATCTTATCATAGGCAATAAGTTGCCTAGATATTTTCAGCATCACTATCCTATTTGTGGGATACCGGGGCAATCTATAAGGATAGGAAGAAAATCCTTGCAGCATTATGTAGGTAAACTTCAGAAATTGGATAAACCAACACCCGAACTTCTCAATCAACTCTTGTGCTTCCCTAGATATTCTGTGATGGGTCCTTTGCTGCAAGGTCCTCGTTATGTGGATGGTGAAGGCGTCATTGACCCTTTTGTAATTGGTGGTGCTTGTCAGATGCAACTGTGGACAAGCCTCATGTATCTTAAATTGATGGGAACCACACCCGATTGGTTCCTTATAGGAAATTCCCCTATACTTTGTCATGCGAGCCAGCATGTAGACAATGTAGGAGCCCATGTAAAACGTTTTTGTTCTCCTCACGCCACAGAGCTGCTCGTGTATGTTGTCACTTATCATCAGTGCCCAATCCACGTAATCTTTGCCCTCTAGTACCAAGTTGACATAATAAAACATCCAAGGTTCAAAGATGAACGCTTGGGGGCATCCTCCAACTCTGCTCAGCATCATTATCAGATCACCAAACTCTTGCCTCAAATCCTCTGAGATTATCTGTTTGGGTAATTTTGTACGAGTTGGCTTAGGTTTGATCATCCACCAGGTATTTATCAAATCAGCACACCGGTCTGATGTGGATGAGTACATCTTTTCTGCCCTTTCCCTTGTTTTGTAAATCATCTTCTCGTGGACTGGTATTCCGAATGCTTCTCCGATTGCCTCTGGTGTCAGGTTAGCCAATATCTTGTCATTTGGTGAAATGACAGTCCTCTGCTCTGTGTTGTAGTGGTTGGCGCATTCCATGATTAGCTCTGGACACCGGATGGTTGGCGGAAAGCTAGCAGCTGCATATAGTCCACTCCTAACAATATTGTGTGAGGTAACTGATGGGTGATGACCTCCAGTCCCCATTATCTTCCTTTTGAATGCCTCTAGGTTAAACGAGCCCAAGTTTGTGTCAGCCAACTTGCCCAACTTTGAAGAGAATTTTGATTCTGGCAAGAAGGACTTGCTCAGCTTCTTGATCACTGTTTGTCTTGATGTGTTGGCCCTTGCGGATTCAGTGTGGTTCCCTCTGCTTGCAGCTCTTCTGCTTGATTCAGCCATTCTGCAAAAAGGCAAGAGAGTTAGAAAGCAAGATTTTATAAAATAATATACTACTTTTGAGGGTGCCAGCAGATTTTCAAATAAAAAGGCTGCAACACTTCGTCACTTTCAGCTGCAAACCTCAACACTCTTGTTCACTTCAACGTTTTACTTCAACTGTGAAATTTCTGTACTTGCAGCAGTATGATATCAAATGCCTGGAAATGTTTGCTTGCAGAAATTCACCCTCAGTAGTTATGAAACTTCTCTTCAAATTCGCCTTTCTTCTCTAAAAACGTACTTTCAGCAACCTGTTTGCTCCTCTTAAATTTGTACTTCAGCAAGCTTGGAAATTTGTATTGCAGCAATCTCCAAATGTCTAGACTCAATTTCGTACTTCAGCAGGCAAATGAGACCTCCTCACAAAGTCGTGCCTTCAGCAACTCTAGCCTGTAGCAAATCAAATCGTGCCTTTTCACCTTCAGCAACTGGAGACTTAGAAGTTCGCACTTGCAGCAACTTCACTTCTCTTTCTCCACCAGTTCGACTTTCAGCCTTTAGTAATTTCAAACTCTCAAGTCGTACTTCTTAGCAACTCAATCTTCTTCACAAATTCGAATTTCCCAGCAACTTGAGAATTTTCTATCTCTGCAAACTCGTACTTCAGCCTTAGCAAATATTTTGCACTTAGCAACCAGTGAGGAGAATGAAGAGGACTCAAAATCTTATAGCCAAGTCGAAATCCAATAGAGGCTATACTTAGCACGTTTTTGAATTCCATTTCCCCCCCCTTTGGCCAGTCGCAACACTTGTTGTCCGAAGCATCAGAATCTTGAGCTTCTAGAATTATGAATTTCATCACCCCTGCACAGGCCTGCTTCATCATATTCAAAATATTAAATCGCTCACTTCTTTGAACAATTTTGATTCATCTGGCTAAGTCATTTTGTTTCATGCTTGCCTTGGCAAAATTATCCAGTTCAATCCTCAAGCACAACATCTTAGTAAACTCACTCATTTTATTTGCCTTAGAGGAATTCCTTAAATTTGCCTTAGGAAATTTATCAAAATAGACACCGGGCAAAAATATCCACCGAAATGATGTGAGCAAGGCGTGGAATAAGTTCAAACCATCTCGCAATCGAAAACGTTCAATACCTAGAAGAGAATTCCCTTCAGAATTCATCGTTTTCATGTGTATCCGGATGGAGGGGTACTTTTAATTTTATTATTTTAAAATAATAATGTAACGACCCCAAAACCGGGTAAACAAAATTTTTCTACTTTCACTAATAAGATACAAGGAAATACAATTAAATGACAAAGTAAATAACTTTTCTTTTCATTCTAATTGAACATTTCATCATAAAGAAATAAATGACACAATTTATCATTGTTCTATTTTCCAAGTAAATAACAGAGTACGCTTTCATCATTACTTTTCTTTCAATTAAAAAGCAAGGTAAGAATCTTACAAGTTTCAAACATAGCTCGGAAGCTTTTGAGCAAATAGGAATAAGACTGTCCAGGATCTTCCCTTTCAAACTTTGGTTCATCAGAAGTCTAAGGTGGAGGGGAAACATCACTCAGGTGCTTTTCCACCAACCACGGACTTATATTGCGGTCCCCCGCACGTTTACTGTTAAGTAGACGGCCCTCCCTTCTTCGAGGAGATTGGTTGGGTAACCGGTTCTGTATGACCAACTGAGCATAGTGTGTAATCCTACATAACTAAATCCTTGTGTCCTCACAATCTCAATCTAGCATGTAACCTGGATTACTGTGAACTGACAGTGTAATTCGTCTCACAGTCTAAGTGGACGTTAGGTATACTACACTACTTTGGCCAAAGCATTTCGGCAGTACTTAAACTGACGGTCATCTATCACTTGCACTAAGTCAGGTTCAGTTTGACTTAAGGCTGCCTTATCCTACGCGTAGGTTGAGTCCTTTCCGTGGGTAGTCAATCACCCTAGACTTCCTACTTCAACTACTTAAACAGGAAATGGAGTACAGTCAACAAGGGGTCCCTCTGGTACTTCCTAACATGGAAATCTTTATCCATGGAGTACATAGCTTTCTCTGGTTAACCTATTTAACTCTAAAGCTTTAGACTACCTTGGTACTGAATCCACCCTCGTCCTAGTATTAATAACTAGTCCCTTTCCTTTATTTAAGGAGTTCAAGCAGTATTCAAGCAATACAAAACATAAGGTACTTTTACTAAGAAGTAATCAAACATTTCCCTTTTTTATGTTATTCCTTTTCGAATTCTCCTATGAATTCAAACTATTCATTTCAACAAGCTTTTAAGCTATTTCCAATTCAACAAGCTATTAAGCTATTTCTTAATTCAAAAAGCTTTTCTAAAGAATTTAAACTATTCCCAATTCAACAAGCTCTTTAAGCTATTACTTAATTCAATAAGCTTTTCTAAGGAAATTTAACTATTCCTAATTCAGCAATTCCATAGAAACATAGAGGTTTCCTATTATTTTTCCTTTCAAACTACAACATAATGCAAGGCATAATCAAGCAAACTAATAACACATTTTAAAATCAATGACAGAAATTCTACAAAGATATTTCTCATGCCTGATTTCCTTTTGCGTATGAGCTCGATCGGTAGCTTCAGTTCTTGCTCCACCGTCCTTCGCAGCCTTCTCTCAGCTTGAACAAATACTACTTTCAGGTAAATGCAATTTGGTATGAGGAAAAGTTGCTCTCAGCAATACAGTCTCAAATTGCAAATGGCTTTCACAAAATGGTAATGGCTTTCACAATCTATCTCACAATCTAATTGCAATGATGGTTTGCAACTTACTGTAAATGCAACAGCAGTGTAGGTGAATAAAGCTCTCAACAAGAGGGAATTTTAACACACAGAAATACCACAGCACTGAAATTCGTGATTCCAATGCAAAGGAGAGTGAGTGAATGAGTGTTTTCAACAATGAGAGTGAACCTATTTATAGGTTTCGAATTCTCATGCTTACTACTTTGTAGGCATGAGAATTCGACACCTCTTCCTTTGAAAATGTCAAAATCTGTTGTGGCAATCGAATAACCAGACACACAGCAAAAGAGTTGATGATTCAACATATTTCCCAGGAATGTTTCAACTTATCACTTCTGAATTTCGTGAAGCAACCACGTACAGGTTAAAACATTATTCATGCCTTCAAAAATGGCGGACTGCAGCACAAATGGCGTTTTTAGTTTCAGTTTGAAAACGTCAAGGGTTTTTCGCAGTTGTTTCTTTCTTTCTTTCACCCACGCGTCCACAATGGTGGCGCCTTAACATCTGCGACCAAGTCTCTCAAGTGCGAGCTGGGCGCGGATCTGCAAATGCTGCCATTTCTCCCCATTTTCAGCTTAACACAGTCGCGCGATTTCTTCACGGGAAGAAATCCGCGATTTTTAAATATTTCATTTTAAGTCTTTCAATAGTCCATAGTTTAAAACATTACATTTCCTTCATTAATTTTTCATGCATTTTCAATGGTCTAGTAAATTTCGAAATTCCTTTCCTTTATTTAATACTTTCTAAAGTTTGAATATTTCGAAATTCCTTTATATGGTAATGAAAAATAATTACCAAAGACTTATACGTCTATTTCAAATCTTTCCAAGGGTTTAGTCATTTTAATATTCTCATTAAAATGTTATTAATACATTTTGTATTATATTCAATATAACATTATTATAGTTTTTAATTTACCTTTATTTAAATATATAAATATATCTATATAATATTTGAATATTACATTAGATATATTAATATATTATATTATCGGTAAGACTATAATAATATCGATATTAAATATATTATTAAATATATTAATAAACTTACCCAGTTTACACTTAAATATATCTATACATGTTTATTTTCAAATCTCCAATTACGTGTATTATAGGTCAGTCAGAGCACCTTTTAATAGACGCAATTGCACAAACACGTATATATACATTTAACTGTAAATTCCAGGCATCAGTAACTTATCAGTTCACATTTCACATTCAAGGTTCTCAGAACAGTAAGTCAGTCAATCAAGGAACACCACTCATAAAGCATAAAGAAGTAATCAGAAACTCCTAAGCCTAAGGATGACTTATCATGGCAACTCAATCTGACTCAGTTCCCAAAACCCTCAGTGAAGTGTGTGTATGCTCATATGATCAACTTTACCGGTTAGCCGACCAAGTTCCTCTCCCGAGTGATGTTTCCCCTCCACCTGGAGGAATAGTTCCTGTTCCTACATCCATGGCACAAAACCACGGCAGTCAATTGCTCACAATATTTTCAGTATATATAAATCAAATATATAAAACAAGACTAATTACTTTCCTCTATGCATTGCTTATCCAAGAGTAACATCAATCAAGAATACAGAATGAGCCAAACATAACATGTAAACAGATTCTCATATTTATAACAAGGTTCAATCACGTTTTATTCATTCAAAGTCTTCCTTACAATTAGAATGCTCTAAGCATTACTAGAATAGTAACTATACAAATTCCGGGGTGTAACAAATAAAATGGTTAAGGCTTATTTATCTTCACTCCGGACGTCTTCCACACCTGCAATCTCCAATTTCTCTGCCTTGGCACTTTTCCTAATTTTCCTGAAGAATTTTCCCTCTGTCTGGCATATCTCATCTTGCCTCTGGAAATTTTAGCATCACCTCCTAGGCACATTTCTCATTTTCTCCTTAGAAAATGCCTTAGAAAATTTAAATTTAATTATCTTACCCTTGAAGGGCACATTTGAGCATGTGAGCTTCCATGTTACCTCCCTACGCATTAGCAATCCCTTTCGCCCTAGGAAAGATTTCTAGAAAATTCATTGTAAATTACCCATGAGGGGCGTACTTCACCATATTCATCAACCTTTGCCTTTACCCCTTAGGCATTTTCATGCCTAGAGGCTAACACTTTACCCTTTGCCTTAGGCGCATATAATATGTGGAGGAGGAAAACATCTTGGGCGCAAATCACACATGCCACTTCCATTCTAGGGTGCAAATAGCCTAGTCAACTTCCACTCTTGGGCGCAAATAGGAATGTGAAGAGGAATTTTCCTAGCCCTTGTGACTTCTCACCTCCCTTGGGCGCATATTGCATGGTGGGCTTCCATTTGAGGGCGCATTTCATGTGCCAAGAGGGAAACTCTTTTCACCTTAGTGCATTTTCCTTTATCTTCCAACGTTTTACCCCATGTGGCCCCCTTGGGCGCATTTACCATGGGTAGGAGTAACTTGTGGGCGCATTTGCCATGGGTAGGAGGAATTTCCCACACCCTTGGTGACCCTTCACCTTCCTTGGGCGCATTTTGCCTTGATAGCTTCCACCTTTGGGCACATTTTACCTAGGCAAAGGAAAACGCCAAAACTTAGTGGCTTTCCACCTTCCTTGGGCGCATTTAGGGGTATGAGGAGGAATTCTCATGCCTTAGAAGAATTTTCTTGCTAGCCTTTGCTTGTGTGGGCGCATTTCTCCTATGCTGCTTCCATTTCAACTCTCAGAGATTTTCAAACCCTCTTATTCCTTTTGGGCGCATATCACATGTGTCTTCATGCCAGTTATCTCTTATAAGCTTCCAACGTTCTAGCCATGCACTTACTTTCTGTTTTTAGCAAATTCAGAGAAATTAGGGTTTCTTTGCATTTCATCCTGTTTTGAGCTGGAGCAGGCGTGGCTGTGCTTCCACTGACTTTGCCACCTTGTTTATACCCTTTGCCCACACTGGTATGCTATTTTTAGCAAACCCTAAAATTGGTCAATTTTTGTATCTCCGTTTGCTTTGAAATTCGTTCTAGTTGTTCTTGATGCTGTAAGTGACCTGTTCGCACTTGTCTCTGGCAATGACGTGCTATTTTTAGCCATGAGATGACTTACTAAAAATAGTAAGTATTCAGATCGTGCTCAAATTTTGCCAGTAGGCAGCCTGAAAGATGCTGATCCCGATGGCGTGCTTTGCCTTGACATCTCTGCATTTTGTTCCATCTATTTTTAGACATAGCAGGGGAAACCCTAATCTGACTTGAACTCTGGACTGCTTCCGCTTCCCATGATTGCTATTGTTTATCATTCTGCTTGCTGGATTGAAGCGTTGGGTAGTTGCTGGACTGAAGCTGCTATTTATAGTAAGTGTCCGGAAAGTGGTATATCTGATGTCGGATGAGTTTGCATGTCACAATGCCCGTGGGATCTCAAAAAACCCAGAAAAACCCAGAAAACTGGTCGACATGCCGACACTAGCTAAAAATAGTAAGTCCCTGAAAACTGACTCATTTCATTTGCATGTCACACCATTGCGAAGCTCTCGCAAAACCCATATGGAATATCCGGACATGCATTGAAAATCATTGCATGCAAACCCTAAAAATAGCCCTTGAAGGCTGTACCGCTGAAAGTCACCATCTCGGTTTGCATGTTATATCACCGCGAAGGTCTTGAAAAACCCAGATCCATTCTCTAGTCATGCATTGGAGAATCGCATGTTTAAATCCTGAAAATAGCCTCTGAAGGCTGAACTGCTAAAAATAGCCAGTTGTCCAAATTTGTTCAAATTTCTCGTGTAGGCACTCTGAAGCTGCTTGAATGTGCTGAAGTGGTTAGAATCCCGAAATCTTGAGGAAAAGACCTCAAATTAGGTACTTACCAAAAATAGTAAGTTGTCAGATTTCAGTAAGATTTCAGGGGGATCCTGCCTTGAACTTTCCGACTGTACTGTTGCACTTAGATTTTACCTTGATAACTCAATTTGACCTCAAACAAGCTTGAAGGATCGAAACCCTAATTTCGTAGACTTGGCAATCATTTCAACTTAGGTCAAAAGATGGGACATCCCCGGAAGGACAAAAAATCAGAGACAGAGAGAACCAAAGCCAAAAGACCGGAATGGAGCAAAAATTAGGGGGTCCCCATCTTGGATGGGGTGATGTGTGAAAAGGTCACAACAGGATGGAAGGTATGGAGTCAACACGAGCATCACGTCCCACTTTGTCGCCTCTCTCCTAGACCTCAGTGAGCTTAAGGAGATGGTGAGAGAGATGGCCTATGCAGTTTTCAAAAAACATAATCTAGTGGGTCTGGAGGAAGTACTGCAAGCTACACATTATGGAGTTGGTATCCTGCAACCAAAGAATATAGCCAGGGTGTTGGAGAAAGGGGTTGTGGTTGAATAGCGTCCCTTCCTCGACAATTTTTGTTCCAAGACTTTAATGCAGCATAGGGCAATTGTAGAGAAAGGAAGGCATTATTTGAAGAAGGTGAATAATTTGGAACAAATTGAGGACTTCGAATGGATCAAAGAGTTTGATGAAGTGCTTGCGGTGGGGATATGAAATGTCAATCTAGTGCTTGTGCTTTGTGAAGAGTACATAGTGGGTAGTTAAATGTATGCTCATTTTGTCTGAGCTAACTATTTACGCAAATGAGCCAGCTTGGCCTCGATCTGTAAAAAACTCTTTTTGATAATATATAATGCAGCTCCTGCTGCCCTTAAGTATCAAAAAAAAGAAAGAATGGATAATGATGATAATTAATAATGGGATAATAATACGAATAATTAATGATAATAATTGTGTGATAATTAATGAAATGACAATAATTAGTAGATAATTAATGGATAATTAATGATATAACATTAATTAATGGATATTTAATGGAAGAGTTATTTTTAGTGTCTATAGGTTGATTTGGGCATGTTTGATTTTATAGCTGGTCCTATTCAACTTCGAATGAAAGGATGTCCAGTGTGCTAAACTAGTAAACCAATTGTTTGAATCACTTATGATTTTGGATTCCCCCAATTGTGTGAAACTATAAAGTGTTTGTCTATCTTTTGCGTGTCTCGAGCTTATTTTTTATTGCATTTTAGTTGTTTAATTTAAAAAATGGTTTAATAGCTTTTGAAATGATTAAATGCATTAGAAAATGAGGGGGATGTTTGAATTTTGCATGCTTGAGAAAAAGTCAAAATTGCATTCTAGCCATAAAAATAAAATGGGTTTTATGTATATTTTTCTTGGGTATGTTTTCAACTAGTCAAAAGGTTAAATCTTGTTGGCCCACAATTGCCGTTGCACCAAAAGATCGACCTATTAATGCTCGATACAACTACCATAGTTAACGGATCTACGAGAGGCGGTTAGCCCATGTCACGAATCCCAAGGGGAGCGCTGACCATCTGCCAACAAACTCCCCCTTAGCGTTACCCGAGGGGATTCGAACCCGACACCTTTGGTTCTAATACCACTTGTTGGCCCACAATTGCCATTGCACCAAAAGATCGAGCTATTAATGCCCAATACAATTGCCAGAGTTAACGGATCTAAGGGAGGTGGTTAGTCCATGTCATGAATCCCAAGGGGAGCGTTGACCACCTGCCAACAAATCTATGCTCCTTGGGGATGTGTTCCTTGCCAAATTGGACCTTATCCCCCATAGGGGACATTTTGAGGACATGGGGATGGGTAGGAAATGTCCACACCCTATCCTTGAATTTGCAGAAATATAGAAGACATTCCAGGTACTTGTTTGTTTTAGGAAATGCTTTTGCACGGTCCCGTATGGCCCAACCATTTTTTCATTCACCTTTCTTACTCCATAGAGCCGAGATGAACCATCAACCTTCAACACTCAATGTAAATACATACCTTAGTTTTCAAGACAGATTGGAGGGTTGTTGTAAGAGGGAGCAACACACATCAAAAGATAATTTTAGTATGCTGATTTGATAGTCCATTACCTTACAAATGTTGTTATAGGTTTGTATGGTATTGCTAGGAGATGGAATCGCTTTCATCAGATTTAGTAGGACTGTTGTAGTTGTATGAAGGCCTTTTCCTAACAGTGTTGGTGTGAGAGAGAGTTAAGTCCTAGAAGACACTTTTCATGTTATTGAAATCTCAGTCATAAAGGTGATATCACATTCCTCTATAGTACATCTATGATCTAGGTAATGGAAAACCCACATGTGTTAGAGGGTTGATTGTAGGTTCAATCCAGCTATGCTAGTTTTCTACAGCAGCAAGTGATCATAAATGTAGGAGATAAATGAGTAATTTCAACATTAAATATAAGTGCATTTTAGGGCTAGTTTAAGAAGGAAAATTCAAAAATATACGTCAAAAGAATAATTGTAATGTACCCAATTTAGCCTACGCTCTTCATTTGGATTTAACCTATTTTCGAGAACTCATAGGCTAAGCAGTATTGAAAATTAGGGTTTCCACTTTAATAGGAACTTTCAGATGCAAGTTTGAAGGTTTGCATGTGATAGTTTTCAATGCATGTCTGGTGGAGCTTTCTGGGTTTTTGGAGAGCTTCAGGATGAGGTAACATGCATGTTAAGATAATGACATGCATTTTGGCAGATACCTTCCATGCAGGAAAGGTTTTCAGAGACCTCCAGGGTGGTGTGACATGCATCTGAATTTGACCTTTTCGAGAACTTACTATTTATAGTAAGTCATGATGGATGCCTGGTTTGTGCTCAAAAGATATTTGGAAACACTTACTATTTATAGTAAGTCATGATATTGCTTAGTTGGTGTTCGAAGGAAGTATTTATAGCAGTTTGCTATTTTTGGTAAGTCTATTTTTAGTAGTATCATTCTAGTAGCAGCTCAATCATCTGTAGTTCGGTGTGGCTGATCAGTTTGGCTTTTTGTTGAGTTTGAAGTGAACTTACTATTTTTGGCATTTGCTATTTTTAGTAAGTCCATTTATGGTAGTGGCATCATTATCAGCTTGGTTTAGCTCAACTAATGTCAGTTTTCTATTTTTAGCAGTTTATCAGTTGCAGTTTGAGCATTGCTCTTGTTTACTTCCTTGGATTGAGTTTCATACTTAGTCAATTTTATGTTTTGAAGTTGTACCCCACGCCTAGGCTTGATGACTTCAAGTTGTTTTTAAATGGGGTCATGAAAGGGGACGCCTCATTAAGTGCATTAATGATTTTAATGTTTTATTAAAGTGTAATGTCCCATACCCAACCTTGTCCTAGAACTCACTTGTTTGCCCTAGAATTCATTTGTTGATTAGGATTAGGGTTTCTTTCTTCCAAATGAGTACTCTCCTAATTCATCCATATTGACAACACATCTGTTAGCGTTAATATCTAGATATCAAAAATAAGACGTAATCATAATGCAATTATGCAAACATAATCATACTTGCAGATTGAAAACATAAGAAGAGTCATTCAGCCCATCAGGAGAGGGGAACCCTTAAGGGGCCTACGGTCTACCACCTTCCAATGCCCAACCCTTATCTCAAGCCTGTGGGGTAGAAAGCCTAGGTGGAACCCTCACCCCTCCATGACCCAACCCTAGCAATGGGCCTGTGGTGCAAACTACCCAACCCTTGCTTTGAGCCTGTGGGGCAAACTATTCAACCCTTGCTTTGGGCCTGTGGGGCGGAACCTGGGTGAGGTTTTTAGACAAACCACTTAAGTCATGACTCAGTTCTCCTGGCAGGATTACAATCTCAACTCAGACAATTGATATGCTGTCACCAAATATGCAGTCATTAGTACTTCATTTGTATTTACACATATTATGCAATAAGAGTATTTATGATCAAATAGTTCCTTAAGTCCTAATATGAAGGTATATCAAAATACAAAACTAAATTAAGCAATATTCATGTCTACATGTTCATTATGTTCTTTTGCAATTCAATACATCTTGCAAGTCCGATATTTGCAAAAATCAAATATAAATGTAGATTAATCATCATTAGAACCATATCTATAGAAGATAAACCATTTGGCCTATGATCAGTCAAGGACTACATAGTCCACTTAAATACATTGCTGATTTCTAGTCTAGTGAAGTCTGTTTCCAGATTTGATATCAAGAAGGCATGGTTCTAACACATCAGAAGTGCATATGTGCATTCCATGAATAGAGTCTATGGTTACATTTAATAGTACACAGATTGGCTGGGCAACAAGGTTCATGCATTATGGTTATGTCAGATTGAAGATAACTAAATATTAAAACTAAGTGAGTAGTCTCACCTGATCGGCTATGTCTTCCCATGACTCTTTATTCCTTAATCGTCTTCCTTCAACCTTATACTGGATTGATCATAGGATGAGGACAACTCATAAATATACATAATCTACTTATGTTTATATTAAAGAATCATCATTACTTATAGTTATCATTATTGCATAATCGTGTATATATATATATATATATATATACTTCATATACATATATATATAATTATTCTTTTACTTATACCCATTAGTGTTCATATATATATATATATATACATGTTTATATAATTATTCTTTCCTTATTCATATATATTCTTTATTCATTGCTTATTATTCATTATAAAATTTATCTATAACTATGCATATATATTTGTATGCCTATTAAATTATATATATATATTAAATGGCTCTATATTCCAACGCATAACAATCATTGTTGCTGCTGTTTTGAATTGCAGATCGTATTTCTCAATGTTTTTGTCCCTCTTCCTTATTTTTCTTCCCCCTATTTATACCATTCAAGGTAGGTGACTCATGGGGGGAATGTATTGTTTGGTGAAAGAGGTGACTTTTCATAAAATATATCCCTTTGTTAGATATAATTGCTGTCTTTAAAGGCTTATTATCACAATAATATCTATTTTTGAAAATAATATATTATTACTAATAATTATGGTATTTCAAATTCTATACTTATATTATTTATTTTGATGTTTTATTGAACATATTTTAACATTATTATATAATAATAAAACCAATTTGCTAATATCTTATTATTATTTTATTCTAATGTATTACAATGTTTGATGTGTAATGATTATAATATTTATTTATTATTATTATTTTTGCCTATATATTATTATTATTTTTGCCTATATATTATTATTATATTTGTTAATTATATATGTTTATATTGATATGGTACACATTTATTTTATACTTAATCTTAATATTGCTATTTATTAATTTATTCGTATTTTAACACTTGGTCTTTATGGTATTGCTATTTCGGGGACATGACATAAAGTTTTATTATTTCCTCAAGTGGGACGACTTGGAAATAATATGAAGAGTTTTAAATATTTCAAAAATGCCTTTTGAAGTGGACGCCTCTTGGTGAAGTTGGAGAGTTTCTTGGTTGAAGGTTATAGTTGATTCATCTCCTCTATTGAAGCTTATTTATTGATGCCTTGCTCATTCATTCATATGTGGAAGATTTTGGTAAAGTTATGCTACTGGACTGAATCCACAACCTGGCTAAGGGGAAGCTTAGCAAACGTACCATCCTTCGGGCCTAAAACTATGGCTTCCTAGTTGGTTAATTGAGACTGTGCTTCACACAGAAGTGCAGATTGAGCGTAAATTATGATATTGTTGGATAGGTTGCTGCTGTGAAACCTGGTGTCTCACTGTTGGTTATACACGACTGAAGTGAACTATTGTTGATAGCTTCGCCTCTGATTTTCTTCTCATTTTGGGTATTGGCCCAAGTTGTGTAACTGTGGAGGGCGCCCATATTTGCAAGTTTACAAATTTTATTTTTGAGTATTGGAATTTTGAGAAGAGGTCAACCTCTCCCTAGGCCGTACTTCCTGGCAAGTGCATTGGGAATTGTGCCGACTGTTTATGCTGTGATTGGCATGTTTTCTCAGTTGGATTTTGGACGCCTTGTCTTGAGGCTTCATTTGATTGCTGTTTGAAGCTTTTCAGAACTGTATTGGAGGAACTGCATCCATTCTGGTGATATTCTATCTTGCTGGTCTGATTTTTTGTTCATACTGTTTTTAATCAGATTTAGTGATTTTTAGCTTATTGCTGGTTGAGCTTAAATTTCATACTAATTTTGTATTGTAAAAGTTAGAGGATTATTTCTCTAACCATTGGATGATTTTGGAAGCATATCTTTATGTTTGCAGTTGAAACTCAATAATTGTAAAGTTAGTTAGTAGTACTAATAGCTGTCATTTTATTATTGCTGCAAGTTATATGTTTGTATACACTCACACAAAGAAGTGGTTGAGTTTAAAATAATTATCTTAATTCTTGTTAATTTCGCCCCACGAAATAAGTGGTAGAGTGGAAATATTCCGCCCCCGCTAAATAAGTGGTAGTGCGGAATTCATGGTTGTTTATCCGCCTATAATTGTATTTACTTTCATTCATGGTCTGCCAGCCGCCTATAGTTGATTTGTAATTCTTTCCAGTTGCTAACGATCGCTAGAACGATATGCTATCACCTCTCTCACATTGGGATCTTGGTGAGGGTTATTTTAAAAGTTGGTTTACTTTTGGAGCTAACGCTAATTAGTGGTCTTGTGTTGGTTTTATTGTGGTCAAAAATCAGAAAAATTAAGGGGAATATTACAATAACTTCAAAATGTTACATCATCGGTATATACACCTGCTGTCACTTTATATTAACAGATTTTAGGGCCAATTAAGAGGGAAAAATACACATCAAAAGATAACTTCAGGATGCTCATGTCATCAGTCTATACACCTGCTATTGCAGGTTTGTGCAATATAGCTTGGAAAGGGAAAACCTTCGATCAAGTTTGGTGTTAGGACTGTTGCAGCTATATGAGGGATTTTTCCTGACAAAATGTTCATGCAAGAGAGAATTAAGCACTAGATGACATTTTTCATGTTACTGACATCATTAGTCTATGCAACTGACATCACATCCATGTACGGAACAAATAGAACAAGGAAATTGTCAAATTTTCATGCTGAAGGTTGATGGTTCATCCTTGTTGTGTGGAGTAAAAATTACTGTTCTAACAGATGCTGATTAGGGATAGTTGCATATTTTCTATGTTTTTGTCATTTTATGCTGAAACATGCAGGCTTTGGGCATTTTGATGTATTTTTTATATAATATATATGCGCATTGACAATGAAAGCAATTAAAATCTGTGAATTGAAGTCTAATGTTATGTATTAAGGTTCTATACCGTCTATGATGAATGCCTTATCAATGTTATCATATGAATATTTGAAATTTCCTTGTATTTTAAAATTTTCCCTTTTTTTTCCTGTAACTGTCCCTAGAAATATTGGCCTCGCAAAAACCTGTCCCAAAATCATGTTGCCTTGTCCCCTGCTGTCCCCATCTTGGAAACTTGGGGAAGCATAGGGTTAAATTGATTGATTACAATGATATAAAGGCATGCTTAAAATATATTGCATTGAAAAATGAATGTTAATCTCTTTGTAAAATAGTTTGATTTTGAAATAAAAATATTTTAAGTGAAATGGGGAAAAATGATAAAGAAATAAAATAGGCTTTGGCATTCAAAGGAAAATGGACCAGAAAAAGAGTTCCTTTATCTTTTCATTACAAATTGTTGCTTTGGAAAGAATTGGGAAAAAGTAAAAGAGGATTTTGGACATTTTTGCACTCAAACCTTAGAAGCTTGATTGAAACTAAAGCTTAGAGTTTTGAGAAAGATTGTTTGTTGTGAGTGGTTGGGATTGAAGTGGCAATTTTCCTTGCCTTTATTGTTCATTTGAGGTATTTTTCTTTTTTGTTAATTATGTATTTTCTATGAAAAGGAATGGACTGGTCATGCTCCCACTTTGTTTGGGATGTTCATATGGCTTGTATTTGTGTGCTTGAATGTGGGCTAGGATTAGTTTTATGTTTTTTGGGAAATTTTAAATTATAGCATTAAAGCTAAGTTACCGGTTCATTTTTGGGTTCGGGTACGGGTACGGGTACGAGATTCTGTTACGCGGATTCGGTCAAAATTTTTTTGGGGTTGGGTTTGTTTTGGGTACATTAATACAAAAACAAATAAAACCAGAAATATACACATATTTGCAGTAGTAATTAAGTTCAAAATACACCACCATATTAATAGTCAAATAACATAGCAAAAATACACCACCACTTTCATGGTCAATTTAATAATACAATACAAGGGCCTTCACACTCCCAATCTGATGTAAAGCCAATACATTTTTACTCAATCCTCATGCTATGGTTCAATGTTGTGAATCAGTAGAAAGGAGAAATAGCAAGGCAACCTATTTCTCATGAAGACCAAACACAATGCCATCTCAATATCCTAAACCATCACTTACAACAGAGATCTGGTTTCTATGGTGCTTAGAACATTCTATATTACTAGTACCACCATCAAAACATCTTTCCGAAGAGATGTGCAAGGATATTGGCATAGTTCACGCCCTACTTCCACTGAGAACATCAGAATCTGCACTCAAAAGTTTAGGGAAGTCAAATGGACTATGGGCATATGTCCTCCCAAACAGTGATATCTTCCAAGTCCCAATTATAAATTCTAACAAAGCAATGAATAAATAGAGCTGCCCTTAACATCGCCATAACACAAGATGCAAAGTTTACAAAGAGCACAAAACAATCCCATAAAAGAATATAATATAGTTTCTGATGTTGAATCTCCAACATTTTACTCATGCCTAATTTGACTCAGCTGCTCTTCATCAAATATCTCAGCCATCCTAAAGATATCAAAAATATTTGACACTTGAGAAACCCTAAAAAACAATCTGTTTTGTTGGAGAAAAATGTGAGCAAAGTTGAAATGAGAAAAAAAATCACAATTTACAGCCTTTGAAGGGAAAAAATCAGATTATATCCAAAAAAGTTAACATGGATTCTGTTTGGGTTTGAACCAGAAATGAAATTTCGTACCCACACTCACACTTTCGTTTCCTGGTCATTTCCATAGGCAAAAAATCGTATCCTGGATGTTTTTGAACTGTTTTTGTACCGTATCTCGTACCAGTATTATTTCCGTATTGTATGCAAGGTCATTTATAGGCATACTGGTAACTTAGAATTAAAGTTGTGAAAAATGTTAAATTGCCCCTAAACTATGCAAAGTTTTTGTAAAATTTATATGATTGCAAAAGTGGACTCTCCTTACCATTTATAACTAGATGGTACATTTATATTTTTAATTGGGTGAGTTCCAATTTTTGGGTGAAAAGCTTGGAGGTCCATTTATGGTGGACCCTAGCAATGTATGGTTCTTGATGAAAATTTTAGAAAATAATTGATGGAAAATAAAAAATTTTGTGATTGTTTTATTTTGTGGAGTGTAAGGTTTCTCCATGGGAATGAAATAGTTTATACTTAGGATGCCTATGTAAAGAAAAAGGATGACTTTCATACTTTTTTTGTCTCAAGGGTTAATGAGAATCTTCATGAAAATGCTTGTTGAATGCAAAATATTGTTTTATGATCCTTTTTGAGTGATTGGGTATGTTAAGTGAATGCATTGTGCAAAATATTCGAAATGTGCAAAAAATGGGAAGTCTTGGTGCAATTTTGCAATGCAATGGGATGTTGGGAGTTTGCACAATTTTTTAGTGTAGTGGGACTTGGGAGTCCCCATGCAATTTTGCAGTGTAGTGGGACTTGGGTGTCCTATTGCAGTTTTGTATGCAATGGGACCTTGGGAGTCCTAGTGTTGTGCAAAGGGACCTTGGGAGTTGTAGTGTAGTATAAAGGGACCTTGGGAGTCCTTGCATAGTTTCACAATGTAAAGGCACTTTAGGAGCCCTTGTGTAGTTCTGCAGTGTAATTGGACTTTGGAAGCTATATTCTTCTTGTTTAAATTTAAGACTATTTATGGGTTTTATTTTGATGAATAATGTGCATTGAAAAGGAATGAAAGTGTTTGTGTTTTGAGATGTGTGATTGATGTAGCTGTTGTGTAGGTATTGTTATGTTGCCAAAATTGCTCTAGATCTCTATTTGGCGATACTCCTATAAGAGCATGTGCCTGTGATTGTATTGTAACCTTTGTTTCTGATAATATTATTTGTTCATGCTTTGGAGTAAGGTTTTTCTCCCAAAAGGGCTTTTACCACGTAAACCCGTGTTATGGTATAATTATTGTTGTGTATTTTTCCTTGTAACTACAAAGATTTAATTTATATGCACATACCTCTCCTCAAAGATTAGATTAGGGAGTATTTCCACACTCTTGCTTTCTTTAATGTTTTGTCCCCATCTTGTTGGGCTAGAGACATCCTCATTCATAAAAATGGGTCAAAAACCCCAGGGACACATCCCATGGGTACAATTGCATAAGTCATTTTGAATAGTTTATGAAGTTTTTGATACATTGTTTTTGTCAACTTTAGTTAATTCTTTGAGTTCTCATAAAGTCCAGCCAATGTTTTGTATTTTTCCAATTCAGCTAATTTCTGCTTGTGTTCTCTTGAATGGAGTCAAGCTAAATGTGACCACGTCTTGGCAGAGTTTAATTGATTTTGGCTAGTTTAACATTTGTTCTAGCCAAGTGAGTCTTATATGTGAGCACTAATGAGTCAATGGCAAGTACGCTAACAACAAAAAATATTGGTTGAATCAAATTTGCATTTATGTACATTGCTCCTTTTCTCAAAAGCTTTAGATTTGTGCCTTGACCATAGTAAGTGGGATATGTGTTTTCTAACCTCTTAGTTGTGTCCTAAGAGAAATAGAGACATACAAGTTAGGTCTGTTTGGGAGATGACCTAAACATCTTTGACAGTCTTCTAACGTCAACTAGGAACATTTGTCAACATTTAAGTGGAAAGAGATAGGATAGAATAAATTTTTGGAAAAGAAAATGATGCACTTAATTTTGTTCTTGTCTCCATCCTTGCAAATGAAACCATGAGATTCCTATGCTTCTAGTAGCTTCCTTTTCCCTTGATCTTTCTCTCAATTGGAATCTTTGAGATGCTTATACTTAAGTGAAGTTTACCTTGCTTTGCCCTTGATCTTTCCCTTGATTGGAATCTTTAATATGCACATTTAGTTTTCTTTGTCATTGAATTTTTTCTTTATTGAAATCTTTTTTCAATTCGATTCCATTTTCTTTGAACCTTAACAACTGGAGATTCCTTTGTCATGTTGCAACCCTAGGTTTAAACCTCAGAATTTGTAAGATACAGCTTTGAGATTTCATTGTGGATCTTTTTGTACTATTGAAATTTGATATGGGAATTATTGGAATGGAAGAGCCTAGCTTTGTTCTTTCCCCAAGTGAGTGAACAAGGTACATGAACTACTTTTGTAAACAGAGTTTGAATCTCTTTAGAAACTCACCAAATCCATCAACTCATTTAGCATTCATGATGATGAGGCTTGTTATGTAGTTCCCTCTTCCTTCATTTAAGCACAAGGGAACAACAAAATGCAAACTAATATGAATCTGTTATAAAATCTGTGTTTTCTGATGCAGCTATTACCATTCTGGCATAAGTATATTCCAAAATAGGAGCACATGTGAACTGAATATTTTGTTTGATTCATAGAGCTTTTGTGTTCCATTACTGAGTACACGGAAATTATTATAACTGGTTTTGTTGATCTAAGGTGATCTGTTACTAATGGAAAAATTGACCTACTCACCATTTCTATAGACTTGTACACTTAGTTACTCTTATTCTTATGCTCGAACCAATGTAATGCAAACAAATTCAACGGACAATTTCTGATGTTATTTTCAATTTGGATCCTTGAGGAGTTCCATTTTGTTTTCCTTTTCTATGATGTTGGAAATTTGTTTCCTTTTGTTAGTCTTAAAGTATTTAACAATGTCTATAATATCTATATTTGCAGGTGGATGAGGCAAATATTGTGAAGGACACAAAACAATATACATATAAAGATGGTGGACAGTTTGTGTTCATGGATATGGTGGGATTCAATTCTATGGGAGCACTTATTAGACTCCTTATAAAATTTCAGGATACATGTGCTTTATCAGTGTGTAAGATAGTGTCTATTGCTAATTCTGGTCATGTCCACATAAATGTTAATGTGAGAAATCCCCTTTCCTTTATCACGTGTTGACTAACTTGTGTGCCTTCGGGTTGCATATATGCCTTTGATATCCTTTTAGTGATGCGTAACATGAAAGGCAAAATTTTCACTTTCAGATTCTGCTTTTTTTTCTTGCTTCATGGTGGTTGCACATTTTAGAAGCCTCTAGTTAGATTGTTTTGCTGTACCTGCTAGTTGAGGTTTCCCAAAATTAAATCAAGGCTAAAGCTGCCTCACAAGTCTCTCATCTCTCTTTATTATGAGAGAAAGTAACAATTCTTTTCATCAGATGATTGTCTGTGGTCAATTCTTCGTGCATAGATGCAATGTGAAAAATCCCTTAACTTTATCACGTGGTTACTCGTACCTCAGAATACAGGTTACGTATGCTACAGTAATCCTGTAGGTGATACCACACAGGAGAGGCAAAACTTCCACTTTTTTCTAGATTGTTTTTCTTTTTTTTTTTATCTGCAAAACAAGGAGCTTATATTAATATTGAAAGTGAGTAACAAAATAATCAGAATCTAAGCCAGCTGTTAGTGAATAGTGTCCAAGAATTCTGATTAGAAAGAAATGAAAACATGAGGACATGTGGCCCCTTCATAAGCAATTTTCAGCTTACTTCTGGAGTTTTTTTGTCTTTTTCACTGATTGTTTTATTATACCTGGCAGATCAGGCATCCTGAAATTACATCGTTATACTTCTATTAGGTAAAGAACACACATAGTGAGAATTAAGTTTCCTTACAAACTTCTCATCAGTCTTTATTCTTAGAGAAGGCAACAAGGAAATTTTCATTGGCAATCGTATGTCAGAAAGAGTTAACTTTTTCCCATTTTGGAAATATATTGGTGCGCTTTTAGAATCCCTAAAGAAGCCTTGCAGAGCTTTGTTCTCCTTTATCTTTGAATGGCACAATTTTTTAGCAATTTAACACTACCTCTTTTTGTAATAAAATTTGAATCTTAATTCATGATAGCAACCAGTTCTATTTTCATATCCGCAAAGCTTTTAAAAACTTCACAAAATCATTTGCCATCTTGTTTTGGGAACCGGCCATTTTATTAGTACAATGGACTAAGAAATTTTATTCCTACTCTCAATCATCTCTTTGGACCGAGATATTTAACTGTAATATATAATGTGAAGTGAAGTGTGTAACAAAGATTCCACCATGTTTTTTATAGAAAGATGCCTATCCTCGTTATTGTTTTAATCTTCTGATCATTGTGGCACATGAATTTACTTAAATTTTCATTTGTTATTCACTCTCCGTTGCATTCTTATTGTACTGCCTTTTACAGTCTACATATGATGAATCCCGACTAAGTGACACAGAAATTGGTGACAAGAAAAAGTGGTTGAAGGAGGGCATGGAATGCAATGTCCTCTCTTGGAATGGGCGGGTATAACACATTGCCTTTAAACTTGTTTTCGTTATCAAAGTCAGCATTAAATTATTAATACATCAAGGGTTTGGGGCCTGAGTATGGAGTTGGACTTACGATGAACAACAATTTTTTTTTAAGGCTTCCATTTTTTCACGTTTTTATAAATGTTAACAATAATTGGATAACTATGTTGGCAAGAAGATAGTTAAGAAAAAAATAGTAATAGACTTGCCAATTTTCTTTTGGAAATTTTATGACAAATATTGCAATTTCTATATTAAAATATAAAAATATTATACACCTGTATGCAGTTACAAGTTGGAAGGTGGGAAGTTCCCAGAATCAAATGAGATATCAGGGGAAACGAACAAATGGGTTCTTAATACATCTGTTTTCATGTGATGGGCATGCTAGTATTTTTCTATAGGTACCTGCAATAATGATTGAATGGACACTTGGTTGCAGATAATTGATGTTGAATTTCCGATTACTGTCAAGTACAAAGTTACTGAAGCGGAAGCTGGGGTGAAAGGAGACACAGCACAAGGTTATTAATACAGATTATATATGCCTAACTGTTTTTTTTCGTTTTTTCGTATTGTCTTGGTTGAGAGGATGGCTATGATCACATAGTTGATTAAGTTTGCTTTGTTGGCAGGTGGATCAAAACTAGTTACTTTGGAGACAGGTTCTGTAGTGACTGTTCCTCTGTTTGTCAGTGTTGGTGATGAGATTTTTGTAGACACAAGGACAGGGACCTACATGAGTCGTGCTTAGGTGCTATTTCCTAATAATTATTTTCTGTAGGTTTCAGTTTTTCAGTGAAACAAAATTCCAACTATATTATCAATTTATATTTTTGAATTTGACAATGTGTCTCTTGGTTGCAACTTCAATAATCATAGTGTGTATAGTTTTTCAGTGCATCTTTTATTCTATATTTGTGGACTTGATTTCAGATAAGTTGAAGGAAATGCTTCCACAATGATGCAAGAAAAATGGTCATGACATGGAATGTGGTCCTGCCATAGGGATATATGTTGGGGTTGTTTCTTGTCACATGTGGGCCCTGCACAGACAATGATGTCCCAAGAAGAGGAGTCCTACACCGGCCTATCACCTATATCAAGAAGACCTAGGAGCTCACCTTAGCAGCAGCAACTCCTCAGGAATTCCCATTATACGTGTTGACTGTCAAAGAAGTAAAGATACTGGGAAATAGAGTAGTAACCATAACAACACTTGGACAAGACTATTCTAACTATGCCAAGAAGCACATACATATATTCAAGAATCTAACATGTTCATCATGCTCAAAGACTTTACAAGAAACCTGTGTTTACAATCAATCATAAGATTCATATATTCACATTTGTATCCAAAGATTACTTCTCCATATTACAATCACCTCCAAGAGGTGTAAACTTCTCTTATCTTCTACCCAAGGGACACATGAAAACCTCAGTTACCTAGGCAACATATCTGCTGTTCTACTAGCTTATCAATATATTCTTAGCCTATCCTCACTCTAATCAATCTGGCATAATCTTGGCATGCTTTCACAAGCTCTTGCTCATGATGTTCAACTGCATGGACATGGTACCTTCTTATAGGCCTTCATCCCTATAGACATGTGGATTAGAATCCTTCCCTGAACATGTGGCCGGGAGTTCTCCCTTGATCTCTTTGCTGTGGTTCATCCTCATGTCATCACCTTGGTTTGTTATTTCATGCCACCCATGTGCAGATATTTCTGAGTTTCTTATCAGGCAGTTTCTTCCCTTTGGCTCTTTGAATAGATATTTGGCTTCCTTGGGCAGTCTCAGCCTTTTGTGCAAACCTTTCTTAAACCCTGATGACCTACACACAACTCTTGTTCTTCTTTGTGGTTCCCGAGCCTTAGTTTTTGATTCCTTTGTGTTCTGCATGTGCCCTGGTATTTAGCACAGTGTCCTGTGTTGCATTCCATCCCTGTGACATATCACGTCAACCCTCTTTGCATTCTCTGGTCAACAATTTACAAGTAAACGTAACTTAGCTTCTTGTAATTACAAAAAAGTTCATAGTGATAACCACTAAGTGATTCTATTATTAGAGAGGACAAGATAGCTAATACTATGACATAAGGACTCGTAGACTTTTTTGTTTTCTGGATTTACAGTTTTTGGTGTGTAGAGTGCTTCTTACACATTACTTGACACAATTGTTATTATGTGGACTATTTTGCACACAAATGAAGAGGTGGTATTGATTCGGAATGAAATCCCACTATATACACATGCTATGAATAGCATACACCTCTCAAACCATATTGTGACTTGTTCTTCATCGACAACCAATCACTATTATTTGTAAACATAATTACGATCAAAGATTTGACAGATACACCATAGACTTAGAACTGTGGTATCACAAATAAATTAATAATTAAATAAATCTGAAAGTTCATGTAGAGACACTTATGGATTTAGCGACATTAACACATATGGTACTAATCCTCGGCAAAATCAGATCTGTAGTGGTAACATTATCATATGTGGAACTGATACTCTACAAGATAAAATCTATAGTAGTATTACCATCAGGAACAATTTCATTGTTGGCAGCGTGGATGGAAGGTGGATCCTAGTGTATGAATGAATGGTTTTTAATGACGTCCACGAGACCAGCAGTCTATGGGACCAAGCATCAAAACTTTAACCATTTTCAAGTTCTTTTCCATGTCCGCCCTCCTATTATAGATCTTGACCAGGAAGCCAGCAGTTTTGAGGAGCCTAGTCTCCTTAAAGAGCTCATTTTGATTGTGCACCTTCAAATTGTCTTCATACTGGAGATATCATCATAGCGGCTTAGATTAGATGGAATAACTTACCCACTCACTTTGGTTCCTCCATTGGGTTGGTCAAGCAAGGGACTGCGCTCTCCCTCCCTCCCATTAGGTTGCTTATAAATGGGAAAATATGGGTAAAAATTATTCAGAGGTCTTCCTTTTGGTGGCAAATCTGTAATTTGGAAGGTACCTCCGTAAATAGCTTTACATAGTAAAAACAACAACACAACAAGTAGAGGATCTATATAAGTTACTAACAAACCTATAGTATATTCAACTATTTTTTTTTTTAATTTGTTTTTTTTTATACAATACACACAATTACATATAAAGGCTATTTTTTAGTTAAATAATTATATGGACATAGTTATAGCTACGTCTTTTTGAACTGTTCTATAATAAAATAACGGTTACGAGAGTTTGTTGTTCCTATACTACATAGAAATAGAATGAAAAATAACTAAAATATAAAATAAATTCATCTCTCCCCTTAAAATATACAATGAATTCTTCTCCTTAATCCTGACTGAATATATTTTTTCCATATTAGAACATTCTTTTCATTCATATACAGTTAAACTTAATTACTTCTAAATTTTTTCCATATTAGAAAATTCTTTTCATTCATATACAATTAAACTTAATTACTTCTACATTTATAGACCACTTAAGTAGTTTCTAACAGGAACTAATTATAAGAGTGATACTTTATGGATAAAAGACTAATATTCCATAGTATATATTGAATATGTGCATTTATTTGAATGAGGGCAAATATATATGTGTTAATTGAATGAAGGCAAATATATATATATATATATGTGTGTGTGTATACATATACACAATGAATGAGGGCAAATATATACGTGTATACATATATTATACACACTGAATGAGGGCATATATATATGTGTGTACACACATATATTTGAATTAAAAAATGAATTATACAATATGTAAAAAGGTTAAGCCAAGAAGTTTATTGTCAACTTTTGTTGCATCAATTTTACTTTTATTTTCATAATTAGAATTTATACCTTTCAATAAAATGAAATAAGTTTATAATTTTTTATTTATTTTTATTTTTCAATGAATGTAAAGAAACTTCATAATATTTTAAAAAAGTGATTATAAGGTAGATGAAAGAAAGTTTTTTAAAGTTAATAAATGTTTCTATAATATCTTTAATTATTATTTTTAAGATATAAGAGTTTAATTGTTACAATTAAAGTAAAATTTTATATTGTTATGATTATAATTATTTAATTAATTTATAAGAATTATTTTAAAATAATATAATGTAATTAAATTTAAGTAAATTCATTTTTTAGAGGGAATATTTTTATAGAAAAAAACTATAAAAAAGGTTATTGTGAATAATTTTAGTTTCACAATTTAAGATTAAATAACATTAAGAATATTTGAAAGATGGCATCTTCTAAAATTTAAGATGTAATATAATTTTATATAATTAGATCTTTTAGTTATTAAATATTTATGGGATATACATTTTGATTAAAGGAAAAAAGTAAGAAGAAATTAATAGATATGATTTAGAAAAAAAGAAAACATAAATATAATGTATTTGAAGAATGGGTAATTTTTTTTTTTATTTGATTATTTAATAAGCAATAATAAATGAGAAGTAAATTGATCTATTTTTTTACCTTCATTATACAAGTTTCTTTTATAAAAAATGGAGCAAACAAGAGTGAAGAAATGATGCATTTACAAACTTAAATGATATTACTAAAAGAGAGATTTAATAAATGATGATTAGTTATATTTTAACTATTGAAAGATTAAACAAGATTAAATTTAAATCATTATTTAATTATTCAATGTATTTTATGTTGTATAATTGATCACTAGGTGCTCTTAGTGATATATGACAAGCCTTAGACTTATGCAACATGATGATAGATACATATCTCTATAGTTAAAAATGCTTGGACAATTTTTTAGAACTTTCATGAAATGAGTCAAATGAAGTACAGTTGATTTATATATCTTGTTTTTTATATTCACAATAATTTCAAAAGAAAATCCTAATTTAGAAAGGGAAGGGTTTCAATAATTGGTCTTGTTTTTTTATATTGATAACAATTTCAAAAGAAAATCTTAACTTAGAAAGGAAAGTTTTATAATAATATAATTAGTAAATTTTTATTTTTTTATGTCTTTGATCTAAATTTTAGCTAAAATGTTTTGTGCAGAAGGGGGTTTTGGTTTTGACTTAAAGATGACCAAGCATTATATTATCAAGTTCCTAAAATCTATGATAATCTAGAGGTTATCATTTAAATGTTGAAGCCCAAATTTGCATTAAAAAAAAACAAAAACTCAATCACATATTCACAAATTTTGTACTCAAATTTCTTACCCACATTGGTATATTATTACATATTAACACAATTTGGTAAAAGAGGGGCTCATAAAAGGCCAATCACCTAAAAGATAAAAAAAGGGGATCATTATGTCAAATATCTTAGATCATTTTCAAGGGCTTGTTGGAAATACCTAGTATTTTGAATTTTGAGAACATGAACATTAATTTTAGTTTAATAGCATTGCAAAAACTATATAAGATTTGCAAAAGAAAGACAATATTAAAATCAATAAATGTTTAAATTTATTGAAATTTAAATGCTTGGAAATAAAGTTTTCAATCTAAAGCTTGTGAAATTAATGTACATAAGCAATACTAATTAAATTTATAAAATTAAAGAATTTTAAGAAAAATTAAGTGGAAGATTAATTTGAAAAGATGAATTTATTTGAATTCATTAAGTTTATTGGAAGTAGAATATACTTCACATTCATATTTATAAAATAATAGATGTGTATAAATTAGAAGTAAATGAAGTGTCATTATTTATTAGTGAAATTGTATGACATTTTCTTAGCATTAAAAAAAATCATTTTGACACACATTTCTAACAAATGATTTTTTTTAATGAACTATATAAATATCTTTAAAGAAATAAAAATACAAAAAGTGAATTCTTTGAACATCATTCCCTTACAAAATATTCACATAAGAAAAAAACTACCTTTTATTTTTCAAGTCTACATGAGTGCACTTCCACTAAGAATTAATTTTGAAAGGTAATAAATCATAAAATATATATCTTCTAATTTTTTTATGAGGTAAAACTGGACCTTTAGCTCCACATTAAGATCGTCTATGAAATCCAACAACATAAAAGAATTAAGGGAAAATTTAGATATCTATTAATTATTTTATTTTAAAAATATGTTTATATCGATACTTTCTTTTATAATATATTATCTCAAAATAACTAGTTTGAATATTTTTGCCTTTTGATATCACCTTTTGTGTTATAATTGATTCAAAAAAAGGATTTGTAAAAGCTAAATATCATAGTTTTGTAATATTTGACTATAGAGATTGCCACCCAAGACAAAGAAGGCTAACGGCAAACACAAAGAAATCAAAAGACCAAAATAATAGAATAATGAGTTTCTATTCAATGTCACAATATGCAAAAGAGATATTGGATTATTGCTCATATGAGAGCTACAAGTGGGTATATATAAGATACACCACTAAAAGATGTAAATGCTGCATTGATACACATGCACATTTCTATCAAGCTAGGAAAGTGTAATTCATATAATACATAGGCAATTTACTTAAGTATATACCTACCTAGGCAAGCTTATCTTATTTATATGCAATAAAGTAGTTAACCAAATGAAAAAATAATGCACTAACACTAACCATAATTATGTAATAGAATGGGATAAATCATATTGTACTAATGAAAAGTACATGAAAAATTATGTACTTTCAAAAAATTGTACCAAAAAATGTTGCTATATGAGCTTGAATGGAGCCTTATAACTTCTCATAACAAGAACTACTTAGGATCACTTATGAGAATTTGTAATTTTAAAAAAATTGGACACTAAAATTGAGAGTTGTTTAAACCACTATGAAGCTACCAAAATATCAACCCACATCAATAAACTGCTTGAAAAATGGAGCCAATATGACTCGAACTGAGGCCTCTAAATTTTGATTACCAAATTCAAAACCACATTTCTAAGGGGGTAAAGTTGGGAAGGAAGGTCTATTGATGCTCGTCTAATGTCACTAAAAGATATTCTCCCCTTTGATGAAAACATATCTTTTTGAGTCTAAAATTTCCATTAGATGTGCAAAAATGACCCCTCTATTGGTAAACTAGTGTAAAAAAATAGAAAACACTTATTAGAGTGTGGAGTTAGATTTGGGGGCAATAAGCTATTTTCAAGTTGATTTAAGTAGAATATGTGAATCTTCGATGGTCATGCTATTTTGGGACATAAGATCAAAGCTTGGAGGTGCCATTGACAACTAAAGGGTGAAGCAAAGGGGCCATAGGGCCTGAGTGGGGCTGGTGCTATGAGTTGTAGCCATGGTGGTTGGGGCAGTTTATGTCAACCATTGAAGGTACTAGTGGGATGGCCACTATTGTCTATTCAAGAAAATATTAGTGGTTGCTTGCAAGGGTGGTGAATGCTTGTTAAACAAAAGTGGTACTACAAGTTGTAGCCATGGTGGCTAACATGGTGTATGCAAACTATTGGAGGTGGTAGTTGGATGGTTGTTGCTACCAATTCAAGAAAACCCTATGGCTATTGGCAGGGGTTTGCAACTACCCATCAAGCATTGTAATGACTATTGGTTGCCAATAACAATGCTTGATAATGGTTGTATATGGTGTCCTACTAATAAACAAAAAAACAATAATTTGTGATTGCCAATGTTGCTATTTGTACCAGTAGGTGTAGAGTGCCTTACATACTATAATGCAGAGAAGTCCTCTTGCTTCCAAAACACACATTCACACAACATGCAATTTTTTGCATACAGAATCAAATATCAAGGACACAAGGATTGAAACAAAATTAGGGTATGTGCAGGATCATGATGGGCCAAAAAGTGGTGATATGTAAGTGATATGATGGCCCATATGGCTGATGACTTTTTTTTACCTAAAATTGATGAAATGAAAAAGGTTTTTAAAGGAGATTCTCAACTTTCCACCAATATAAATTATGCTTTACTTTGAATTTAATAAATAATTATTATGCATCTTCTATTTGAATTACGACTAAAGTCCTGATTGATAGATTGATTGAAAAACATCTATAACTTTCAAACGGTATCACATTTTTTGAATCTGAAACATGCATCACATTCTATGCTTCACATACTATAGGATTTAAAAAAATAATGAATTTCATGAAGTTTTGACTAAGTTAAGGTGGTCAGACATACGAGTTTTGTTATTTTTTAAAAGTTGTAATAAAAAAATCATAATTAATTATTTACTTGGAAAAAAATTACAAAAAAATATGTATCACATTGGGACATGAGTCCTCTACTTATATTTAAAATATTATAAAAAAATATTATCATTTTATTGTGGTTAGGGTGGTCAAACAAACACCTACTTCTTATTTTTTCCTTGAAATTTAAATACTTGCATTGAAATTTCAAATTTTCACCAAATAGATTTTAAAAAAAACCTAGTAGTTTAGAAACTACATTCAATTTTCTACAGATTCTATTCTTACATATTTTTGAAATAATATAGATAACTTATTCAAATTTTTACGTCAAATTGCCCAATTCTGATTTTTTGAATTTTCATCGCCACATAAAGGCTTGTTTTTTCCATGATGATCCTGCACATACCCATTACTCAATTTTATTAATTTTCACTTCACAATCAAACTATACAACTTGAACAAAGTAATTACAATACTTGGCCTCCCAATGGCTTCTTAAACTTTAGAAAAGAAAACTATGCTCTTTGCTCCACCCTCTCATAACTTTCTTCAAGCTCCTCACATGGGCTGAGAACCCTCCTCAAACTCTGTGAGAAAAATCTGTTTCAATTAGTAATCACATTTTTCTAAAACACTTTGCGGATAAGCTATGTTTGGCTTTCTATCTCCCACTCCCTCCATTTCTTTCCGACACTTCAAAAACCTTTATTTATTTTTTTAACGGGGGTGGGGGAGATCATGACCAACCTCCTACAATAGGAAAGATTTAGCCAACCAAGCTAGGGCCCCTACCCCTTCAAAAGCCTTTTGTTGCTGTAAAGTATTTCATTTTATTATTATTTTAAACCAAAGAAATGGTGAATCCCTCTATTCCATCTTCCATGCTTTTGAATATGTTTCAAACTTTTAAAACTTTTCCTAGAAGATTCTAACATCCCATTATTCTTTAAATCTGCCCCTTAAAGAATAGGCAATTTATTTTGTCAAAATGATTTTGAAACAACCAAGACACTATTGCACTGCGTTTAATCATTTGTATTCATTCAAAAATGATAATTTATTGCCTCCAAAAATAGCTATACATTTTCAATCTCATGATTTTCTATTGGTGAAAGAAAATTATTGTTTGATGGGCTTGTAGTTCTACCAATGGCTAGAAAATGATTTTTTTGCATAACTTCTTACCAAAATCTCCTCTTCACTTGAAAATTGGCCATAAGTGAAAAATAACCTTATGAAGCTTCCCTCCAAGGATTTTTTCTCTAGCCTTCACAAAACTTGATAATTTAAAATTCTCATGAAATTGCCAACACAAACTTCAGGCATTAAAATATCTCAAATGGTGAAATATTCGGCCATGAATTTTTTTCCACATTTTTCAAAATACATCTAATATTATCCATGTAAAATTATTTTTGTCCAACTCTCATAATTTCTAGAAACAATTAGTTTTGTAAAACTATCTGCAAGCCTTCAAAACAATGAACCGATGGAAAATTGAAAATTGCAATTTTGAACCGATTAAAGTTTTTTTTGCTGTAGAGAGGTGTTTGAAACTACCAAATAAATCAAAATACACACCAAAATTGAAAATAGAACTCAAAATATTTTTGGGCGATTCAGGATTGTTTGTAGATCCGAATGCTCCTACATCATAGTACCACAAATGTTGATGCTTGTATAAGATTCATCTACATAGGTAGTGTAGAGTCCCTACTAATGTCTAGTAAACTTGGTGGAAATCACACAATTTAGAGGGAAAACCTAATTGAACAATCCACTTAAACCTTTGGAAAGACCTTCATTGAATTATCGATCAGGGCTAGTAAGCTTGTTATGGTACTAACACTGTATGTACTTTCAAAGACTTACACTTGCTAAGAAATCATAAAACTATATAACAATAAAGAAAGTAATGCTGGCACCATTGCTACGGGTACTTACAGTATAAGTCTGTAACTAATTATTGTCAAGAAAAGAATGTTGGGAATTAACTGAAACTGATAGTAAACCTATACTACACTCCAAAGTACGAAACACTCAAGCAATTACAGTATAATTATGAAACAAGAATTATTCATGAATCCATTCATGACTGTAACACAAAGAATCTATTTAATATAACTTGCATTTATGAAATAACTACTAAAATAAATAAAAAATAAAAAAAATGGAGTGAAGGACAATTACCTTGAGTGGCCCTTTCTCAAGTGGTTGTCTTCACTAATCTAAAAAAAATCTAACTTCTTAGATCAACACAATCATGATAACTCAAACCATTCATTGCACAACTCCAAAAGATCACATAAAATTCTATTGAAATATTTTATTCATTGAAACCATGATTGAACAATAAACATTATCTACATAAGGAATAACAACTAACTGAAAAAGTATCTGGCAACTATATTTTCTCTAGAACAAAAATCAACTAATTGAATAACTCCCTAAAACCTCAATCACCAAGCCATACATATATGCACAAGGGAGTTTATTAAAACATGAATCTAAACTGAAACCATATATTGACACTCCCTAAATATTAGAGTGTGATAAAGACTTAGTAATCTAAGTTGCAACTGAAAAGGAAGAAGAGTCCAAGCAGGATTGTGACTTTGTTGTAATAGAACTAGCACGTTGAATGCTCAAATTAGTTATGTTAGAATCCCAATTGTAACAGGGTTCTTCTCCTCTAGTATATTTATTAGACATCATAATGATGCATAACCATCTTCATTAAGTGCCTCCATGTTGTAGTTGTTGCACTCCATTCATTTTGAAACCTCCACTATTTTTTTTTCTAAGAACTCCTTTGGCTTCAAGTTGCACCTCACAGTTGCTGCAGGCTACAATCCACCTCCTCTAGCTGCAAGAGTTAGTTCACAAATCATGCACACAATACTAACAACCATAGATAAGAACATACATCAATTACATTTCATACATATCTACAAATAAATTATGTATTAACCATCACATCATAAGCATATTTCCATATATTTTAAATCAAGTTCAAGGTTGCATAATTGTATAAAAGATAGCATAGTGTAGGAATATGTATAGGATAAATGTTTGGTAATATCTATGAACTTGCATAAAAACATAAGAAAACTAACTAATGTCTGGGCTCATCATTCCCCCCCACTACCATTTTGCTTGCCCTCAAGAAAATTAACTAGGACTGGAGATTGTAGTGCAAGGCGATTTCCCTAAAGTATGCAATAGTATCCACTCCTTTGACCTATTTTAAATAAACCCCTTTTATGACATGCACGCCTTTTCATTTTGATAATTTTAGCCCTCACACATTCCTCATGTTTATCTCCTGTCTAGTGTGGTACCAGATAAAGAAGTATTGGTGGTTGGAAAGTGAGTGGTACCCATTCAAATCATTTGTCCTAGGCAACATCCATATACACGCGTGTCCTCTCAAGCATAGCCATAAAATTATAGACTGAGTGGGGCTCTTTTCTTTGTAGCTTAGGGGTTAAGCTATCCCATCTTTCTTGCACATACTTGTAGCAATTATGAACAATTCCAACCATTAGTATTTACATCCTTTTGTAGTCCTTCATTCTCACATTCATAATCTTCCTATCTACACCTTTATGATCCAAAAGTTCTAACCATTCTTCTATGATCATATCATGTTTTTTAGATTCCTTCCTTATTTGGAAGAGCAACTAAATTATGTCTCTCCATATGTTCTTCCATAAGTTCACCCCTGAATTTTTCATTCCTAAAATAGGATGCTAGTGCCCTTAATTGTAAATTCCCTACAAATATCAAGGGATTCCATTTTGTGTCTTTTGGTAGTACATAATTATGCAAATAATATTCACATAATTGATCCTATTCCTATGATGTGGCATCAACAAAAACATTCAAAAAATCAAAAAATCCACTCATAGAAATTGGCTTGTTACTTATCAGTCTACTGAACTAGAAACTTAAGAATTTTTCTTGTAAAAATAGAGCGTAGGTCCTAGTTGGGGGTTTGCATCTGACAATTTGGGCAGCTTTATCTGCAACCTTTTCCACCTTAACTGCTAACCTTTTTAATTCAATATCCTTACCCTCTAGTATTCTAGTATGTTTTGTAATTATTTGTTCTTTTTCCTTCTTCCATTTCTCTTTCTATTTGGAAAACTCTTGATTAACCTTCCAAAATTGATATCCTAGGGACAGGGTTGCATGATAAGTTGGAATTTTTGTAGTAGGGGGCTTCCTATTTTCTGATGCAAGCTCTTTATTCCTTGCTTTGACTATGACAAGTTGTGCCAATAAGTTTAACTTGGTCCCATGTCCATATGTTTGTAACTTTTCCTCCAACTCTTGTATCTTCATTTCCCTTTCGTTGTCCTTTTTCTCATAAGTCTTTACCCGTTCCTCTAGCTGTTTGATCCTTTCTAAGGCTTTTTGCAATTCTTTTCTAACATTTCTTTCTTCTAATTTTTTTTTCGCATCTTTCAAAAACTTCTCATCACCAACCCTTGTGTATTTGAAACCCTCACTATCAGGGATAAATGGGTCTCTCTTCTTGATTTTATTGGCAACAAAAATATCCTCTGAATTTGAGTCAAGGGTAGTAGATATATACCACTTCCTTTTTGTAGGAACATGCACATTCTTAGACACATTATCTTTCAATTATGAATCAGTATCTAATGTCACAACATATTTTTTTTGTTCTTGATCCCTTATTTCCTCCTTTGTTTTTTCAATGCTTCTCCTCATGACACCTTTCTTTCTCAAGCGACCAGAATGCCTTGGTGGGGTAGATTTATTTTTTGGGTATCCCTCTTTTTCTGCACCTTTGAAGGTGTAGAAGAAGAAATACCTCTCCTTTTACTGGTCTTAGGTGTTCTAGAGGAAGTTGGGGTCTCTTTTTCCACAGGCTGGTCAGATGCTGCATGTGGCGATCCTTGCACACTTTGCTCCTCTAGTTTACCTCTGTTGTGGCTAGGTGAAACAACATGTGAAACAAGGGGCATTTCCCTTAAGGATGCATTAGGTGAATCTAGGTTTTCAGGAACTGTTAGTTCCTCTAGAATATGGTTAATATCTTTACAAATTAAAAAGCTCTCCCAAGACACCTATGGATGTTAAATCCTAAGGCTTCTTTTCAATAACAAAGTCACCAAGCAGTAGTGTGACAAAGCTGAATCATTTATCTTCCTTTGGTATTCAGACCCCATTCTTTTTTGAAAATTGTAAAAGAAATTAGGTACATTGACCAATCTATTGCGACAAAGATGACTTAGTAACTTAAAATGCATAGTGTATAGAAGGGATTGTCTCCCATCACAAGTGATATGCTTAATAATATAGGAAGCACAAGAGGCCCATATCCAACGAAGTGATAATCTTTTCGTACCTTGTGATGATGAATCAAGATTTTCTCCTACCTCCCTGAACTCATCCCTGACAGCTACTACATTTTTTGTAATAAGGAATTCAACTCCATTCCTCGGTAGACCAAACACTTCTGCAATTGCAGCCTCTGAGGCAGCCACTCTCAAGCCCTTGATAGTGGCTTCATCATGCTGTAATGTAGCTGCAAATTGCCTTGTGATGTCTTCATTAAACTCTGTCAACTTTAGGAAGTATTCCAACCACCATGCCCTTATGAAAATGGGTAGAACTAACCCATCCTCCAATTTTTGTTTGTGTGTTGATGGCTCCCTTTTGATAATATCACCTTCCATGGTGAACTATCTAGACTCTACTCAAAATCCTTGGAAATTCAACTCAAAATTGACTTCAATCAACCACAAACCCTCTCTATTTTCTACACTTGCATGCAATTTTTCATTGTAACTTCAAATGTGATGCCCCTTTATCCTCTATTTTAGCTTAACTAAAGCTTGAATTGGCTTCAAATTATCTTAGAATCTAGGGAATTGATAAAAAAAAGGTTGTAGGTGCAAAAAGGTATAAAAGAAAAAAGGGTTCATATGGTTTTTTTGTGTTTTGATTTTAGTGGTGAAAATAAAATTTTGGGATATATACTATCTCCCCCCAACTTAAAATATTGAAGTGACTTCACTTCAATACATGTGACTAGGCAGAGGGTATAATCAAATAATATGGAAATAAGTTTAATAAGTGCAAATCATGCTAAATTTAAATACAAGTACATAATGAAAGCATTGAAGATCCATGTTAATTATGGAAGTTAATATGTGTACCCGTCGAATGAGATGAATGTAACTCCACATGTGTGAAGTTGTTGGAATAATTTCCACAACATGAGTGTGATTTGACATCACTTAATTGCAATGTGGCATCGAAATGAAAGGTTGGAATGGGAAAATTAAAAGTCTATGGAATGTATGGTGTATGAGTTATGAAATGACTTTTCAAATATATGAAAAATCATGATGGGTGACATGGAATGTGGTGATGAAGCTGCATGTTATGATATGACACCTTAAGATTGCATGTGCGGAAAAAGTGGAGTGATTGTGGATGGATTGCAATAATTTGGAACAAATATTTGAATTCTTTGATAGATAGTGGTTGCGGGTACCTTCATCAATAGGTCCAAAATTAAACTTTTATTTATAATGCTACAGGTCCCTACTACATAGTAAAATGATCTTCAAGAAGCTTGTTGATTGTGGCACATGTGCTGTGTGTGCACGTGGAGTAGGATAAGAAATTATACCTGAGTTCTCTTAAAGGTGAGTTGTGTAGTTCATCTACTGAGTCACTGTGAGAAGCGGTAGTATCTATTGCTAAGTTATTATCTTGTGATAGTTTGTTTGTATTTGAACCATTTTTTGGACCATATAGATGTATTAGAGAAAGACAAAAATCATCTTTCTGAGCTAGCTGCTTGTATATATTCAATCTGTGTTCACTCACCAATAGTGTGAATCTAACTACATCTATAGTTTGTAACTTAACTGCTCTATTGGGAAATACTTGTTGGATTTCATAGGGTCCCAACCATCTAGACCATAGCTTCCCCTTGTAGTCTTTGTATCTAGAATCATACAGTAAAGCCTAGTCATCCACATTGAATTCTTTAGTCTTTATAAACCGATCATGCCATTTAGTCCTCTATTTTTGAATTATCTTTGTGTGATGCAAGGCCTCCATTCTAATTTCATCCAATCCATTTAGATTGTGTAGCCATTATTTTTGTGCTTATATCAAATCCATATCTAATTCCATTTTTGTCTTAAGTGTCTTGTACTCAAACTCTATTGGAAGAACAACTGTTTTACCATAGACTAATTCATAAGGTGTGAAACCTGTAGTTATTTTACATGTTGTTTTATAGGCCCACATTGCTTCAGGTAATCTAGATGCCCAATCTTTTATGTGAATTTGCACTGTTTTGGTCAAAATGTTCTCAATTTCTCTGTTTGTAGCCTCCATCTTCCCATTGGCTTGGGGATGATAAGGTGATGATTTTCTATGTCTTATTTCATATTCTTCAACCAATTTAGAAATGAGTTTAGAAGTAAACCAGTGATCTTGATCAGTTACCATTTCTCTAAGTACTCCATACTTGGTAAAGATGTATTCATACAAGAACTTAGCTATATTCCCATCTATTGAAAACTTTAATTCTTTGACCTCAACCCATTTTTTAGATAGTTTGTGCAAACCAAAATATACTCTTTGTTATTAGAGGCTAGTAAAATTGGGCCAATGAAGTCAAGCCCTAATTTATCAAATGGTGCTAGTGCTATCTGTGGATGCAAAGGCATTTCATCTGTCCTTGTTGGTTTTCCAATTCTCTGACATCTATCACAACTCCTCGTATACTTGACTGAATCCTTATGGATAGTTGGCCAATAGTAATCTATTGTAAAGATCTTAAATTTTGTCCTTTTGGCTACAAAGTGACCCCAACAAGGCTCATCATGGAAAGCTTATTGAATGTAAAAGATCTCATCTTATCTTATACATCTTCTCATGATATTATCTAGACCATTGTAGAATAAGTAACCAACTACCTAAGAATATGGAAAGATTTTATGCACCAAATGTGTCTTTTCTCTAAGAAAGAAATGTGATGGTATCTTCCCTACCACTAAGTAATTTTCAATATAAAAAAACCATGGTTTTTGTACAATAAGAGAAAAAAAATGCTCATTTGGAAAAGAGTCATCCATAACACTTTATTCTATTTGTGTAGGAAATCTAGAAAAAAAATCTTCCACCACATTAACTTTCCCTGGCTTATCCACTATTGTTATATCAAACTCCTATAGCAAGAGTAGCCATATGACTAGTCTCCCCCCAAATACAAGTTTGTTCATTAAGTATCTTATGACAATATGATCTATGTAGATAAATACTTTATAGCTAATAATTAACACCTAAACTTGTTGATAGCATAAACAACTACCAAAATCTCTTTCTCTGTGACTGTAGTTAAGTTTAACTCCTTGTAAGTTTTTTCTGATGTAGTAGATATCGTACTCTTTGTTACCTTGTTTTTGTCCCAAGACTTATCCTATAGTAAAATCTAAAGCATCAGTGTGTATGTGGAAAGGTAGTGCCTAGTTTGGCCCTCTCAAGATAGGTGCTTTTTTCAAAGCTGTGTTAAGTGCTTCAAAAAGAAGTGCTAACATTCTATAGTCTAGTCAAATTCTATGTCGTTTGTGAGAAAAAGAAATAAGGGTACTAAAATTTTACTAAAATCTTGGATGAACCTCCTATAGTAGCATGCATGTCCCAAAAAGCTCCTGACATCTTTTTGATTATATGACACAAGAAGTGTAGAGATCTCCTCAATCTTGTTGGGATCCACTTGAATTCCTTCACTTGAGATAAAGTTCCCTAAAACAATCCCTTGAGTCATCATCATGAAATATTTCTCATGACTCGATGATAGGTTATGTTCTTTACAACTTTTCAAAAAAAATTCTAGATTGTTGAGTGCATCTTCATATGTGTCTCCATAGGTAGTGAAGTCATCCATGTAGATTTCCATGGAATCATGAGCATAATCTGAAAAATTACTTAGCACTACCCTATGAAAAATGGTTGGGGCATTACATAGTCCAAAGGGAAGAAAAAAATATGCATATGTACCCCAAGGGCATGTAAATTTAGTCTTATCCTAGTCCTCTAGAGCTATTTATATCTAATTATAGCCACTAAACCCATCCAAGAAGGAGTACTTTTTTCTTGCTAGGGAATCAAGCATTTGGTCAATGAAAGGTAGGGGAAAGTGATCTTTTCTAATGGTTGTGTTTAGCTCCCTATAGTCCACACATACCCCCAATTTTCCTCCTTTTTTAGGAATAATGACAATGGCAACACCCATTGGCTATCAAAAATATGATAAATGAAGACTGCATCAAGTAGCTTTTGCAACTTAGTCTTAACTATTTTTCTTAAGGCAGGGTTCATTCTCCTTTGGGGTTGTTTAATTGGCTTGAAACCATCATTTATGTAGATCCTATGCAAGCAAAGTTTTGGATCAATCCCTTTCATGTCATGGTAGTCCCATGCAAAGGATGTTGCATGTGCCTACAACATAGTGTTCAGGGAATTATGTTGTTCTTCAATTAATCCATTATTGATATTCAACATTTTTCCTAACACAATTTCCCATGTTTTGGATTCTGATTATACAAATAAGAGATCAAGTCCACTAAAGTTGGGGACACATTGTTGTGGCAATAGAGAATGGAATAGTTGGGATACTTCTTCTAATGAATTTGCAGGTAGAATATTCTGCATTGGATCGTACAAACATGAAAGTTAGTCTTGTTGTTGTGTGTCCCTACCATAGTTATTCTATATGATATGGTGAATTAAGTCATCCTCATCTTGAGTTGCTAACAAGGGGCTGAATTCTATTGTCATGAGAGTTTGCAGGGAATAGTGGTCTTCTTCATCTAAGGTAGGCCATATAGTCTACTCTAGATTTCCATGATATTTGACTACTTGATAGAGAACCAATTTCTTGGTCATAGTTCCATTTGATATTATCACATTCCTAGACCTACAACCTATGAATGCATCAGTTGTAGCTAACCATGGTCTACCTAAAATAAGTGGATATCTTGCAAGGTTGACCTTTGGCTGCAAGACTATAAAATCTATAGGATACTCTCATGAATCTAATGTAATGACTAAGTTTTGAATGATCCCCTCAGGTTTCACTATCGACCTATCTTCCAACTGTAAAACAATTGGTGTAGGTCTAAGGTTAGCTAGTTGAAATAGCTGCATTATCTCCTTAGTCATGACATTAATTATTCCCCTAAGTCAATCAAGGTGTTCTTAATAAGGGTCCCATTTATCTTTGGCTCTAAGAAAAATCATCGCCAACAATTCACCAAAGAAAAAATCACTACCAAGTAAAACTTACTGCCAACAATTCACCACACTATATTAATATTTTTTAATATATATTTCAAAAACTTTGATTTTATTAAAAATGTTAATGCAGTTAATTTTCTGCTGCGATGAATTGCTGGTGGTGAATTTTCCATGGTGGTGAATTTTCCTTCGATGAATTGCTGGTGATGAATTTTTTTGGATGCCTTTATCTTTACATCCACTATTGGACTTCCAGGGTCCGTGTATTTAGGGACAGCTATATTCCCTAGCATAATATCAACAAGGTTCCCTAGGACATGAACTTTTTGAGGGTCCTTCCTCTTTCTCAATGGTTTCTTAAGACAAAGGTCTCTTACTATCTTGGTATAGATTGGGATAACCTTGATAGCTTGAATGAGGGGAATTTTGACACTGACATCCTTAAGCTAACCCGATTGGTCTATCTCAACTTGGGTATGATGTTTTTGAATGGCTAAATTCTCAAGGAAAGGAGGCTCTGGACTTGAGGTGGTCTGGTTTACTTTATTTGAACTAGGCTCCAGAGGTGAATTATATAAAGCTTTAGTTGTAGGTTCCTCATCCACCGTCTCAGTGATTTGAGGGGATGAAGGTACAACTAGTGTGTTCCCTAACCTAAGGTGGACATCACTCACCTCTACCCCATAAGTGGGGTATTATATAGCCTCGTTAGTATATGCCTATTGGAAAGGATTGTTATTGGGGTTAGGTGAAGTTAGGCAGGTAATTGTGGTGTTCTTGGTGGTTGAGATGTTGGGTTTTATGGATTGGGCACGATGGCCTGTTGTTGTGACTGAGAAGGAGAAAATTAGTAATTCACATTTTGGTGCTGCCACTACTAGCCCTTTTCCCATTGTGGTTGTCACTAATTTTTCTACACTGGCCATTAAGGATTATAATTGGAACCTTGGAAATTTTGTTGTGACCATACATTTTCCTACTGCTAGTTCCATATTTTCTAAAGGTTTTACCATTGGTTTTGGTTATTTGGCCGGGGTTGAGAATTCCAACCAAAGAAATTCTAATTGCCAATTGGAAAAGATGTATTGAAATTAGAGGGTCTTGTGGCATACCTTGTTTTGGTTACCATGGCATTATTTTTGCAATGTAAAATAGTTTTCCATCCTCTCCTTATAGTGGTTGAAAATCTGGTTTCTCAGATTTTTCTTCCATAATACTTTCCACCCTTTTCCACTTGTAGATTGCTTTCCTTTGTTTGCAATTGGGGTAGTATTTAGTAAGCATTATTTTAGCCTCCTTTTTCTTCTTATTTTATATGTAGAGTGTCCAAATGAGTAGCTAGATGACTTATGATATCTTCCTTCATGTTAGACAAGAGGTTACTTAACTCCACTCTTGAAACCCCATTAGATGTCATGCCAATGGTGGATGTTCTTTCCCCCTTTGACCTTTTGGTAAAGTTCCTTGAGTAATTTATATAAACCTTACAAATATATTCAAAGGGTAATTGAGACACATCCCCAACCCCAATAAGATTGAGTGAATCCATACAATCGTCATTGACTCCTCCTAAGAACACAAGCTTTAGGGATTCATCTGAGAGTCTATTCTATGGGTTTTTATTCAAGAAGAATTGAAACATTTCTACATAATCTTCTAATGGTTCATCCTATTTTTGAGTCATTCTAAAAATATCTATTGAACAAGATAATTGAGAGGGGGGGTGAATTAGTTGTAACAACTTTAACCTTTAAAATTCTCAACAGAAGTTAGATCTACATGCATTCACAACACTTTTAATTTGCTAGTATGTTTAATTGTTAAATGCAAAAACAAAAACTAAAAGTAGTAAAACTATGCACACAATAACATCAGATTTATGAGAAAAACTCAATGAGGGAAAACCATGATGAGGAATAGCTCACAATATAGAGAATTTCAAAATCAAATATAGAGGATCATTTCCAAAATAAGACACAATGTCCAATGAGGACTCACTACCACAAAATTATAAAGAATATTGAAGAGAGTTGTTATAGAGAGAAAACTATCTCAATGCAATAGAGATTCCACCACAATTTTCTCTCTTTTGCAGACATGCTTGAAAGATAGAGTACACCTCCAGCTCACTGCCTTTAGGAACTCAAAACTTTAAAATTTGCATTGATCTACTAAAACTCACATCACAGCCACATGTCCTGCATCTCTCTATATCTCTCACAAACATCTCAACTCATAATTATACCATCTTCACTCTTGAAAACCTTCCAAGGTCGGCCATACATGCCTTCTTTTGTTTACAAATTCAAATTAGGTTGAAATTGAAACATTCTATAGTGGAATAGAATGAGGGTTACCCATGACCTAAATGAGTCCCAACATGCCTCAACATACTTCCATAATATTCGCTAGTAGTTTTTAACACAAGGTCAACAAATACCCGTGCAAACACATAAAATGATCAAGTACACACGTGCTTAACTCAGTCCAATTTATCTAGACAAAAAACTTCACTTGAACATGATTTGGAGTAAGTAATGAACACTTGCAAATCCATTCAGAACCTTCACAACAAATTTTACTTGAAGGATATGATCATCTTGTACATTTAAGCTCACTATAATACACTGTAACTCTGGAACCCAACAACAACAACACAAAATATCAATTCCTCTTGAACCAAGCAAGAGAGAAACCTCATTAACTTATCCTCAAAATCACAAGTCCTAAAATCATGATGTGGAGAAATACAGAGCAACTACATTTCTCCCAAGCCACAACCAAAAATATTGAATTGCCTAGTTCACATACTGGTGAAGATATCTCACAATGCACGATGATCCAAAAGCCCAAATTTTGGATATAGAAACTATCAAAAATCATGAACAATACCTCAGATCCTTACAAGCATAGAATCAACATAGAAGAAACATGAAGCGCATCCTAGAGAATACTCTGAATAACTGCAAGACATAGTTTTATTCATATATCAATTTTTTTCAAAAGAACTTGGAAACCAAGTACGATAGACATCATTGCAGCACAAAATTCACTTTGACACACTTCCAAACATAGAAAAAAAAAGGATAACTCCATGTACTCACAATAATTCTTCAACATATCAACTATACATGCACAAACTGTAGACCTTATTTATTACAATTTTCTCAATATCCTCGACATATACAATCAATAACCAACTTCCTCTACACATAGCTGACACCAATGATGACAATTTATAATTTCAAAAATATCCCCCTTTGTCATTAATGGAAACACATAATGTGAAAAACCATCAAATACAATACAACAACTCTGAACAAATTTTCCTAGTTTATAAATGACTAATATTTTTCACATGGTACTTTCTCTCCCCCTATGACATCAATGGAAAAGAAAAAATATGTTTTTCATTGTTCTCTCCATTTTGACATTGAACCAAGATCTATACTAGCACTGAATTCCCCCCTTAGAAGTACACCCAAGCAATTTCATAATGACAAAACATGACACTACCTGAAAGGAAAGAAAAGGTGCGGAAAATGCCTTCGTAATGCTAATTCTAAGAGGAATAGTGTAGATTATAGGTTCAGTTTCAATTACAGTTCATTAAAGATGCACACTATTGGAAATATAATAGACAATTAAAGCAAGATAGAATTGGACACTAGTATTTACGTGGGAAAAATCTCATGATAGAAAAACCCACCACACCAAGTAAAGCCTCTTTGTATTATAGTAAACAAATTACATACATAGATACAAACTTCACTTTCAAATGTAAATTTTACAACATTTCCTTGATCAACCTTGTACAAATCAAATCCTGATTACAGTTCTACGACTCACTGTTACAATTCTTATACAACATACAATGAAGAACATCAAATATCGAATTTATCGAACCTCTTTACTATTATAACACATTACAATATGTGTCCAACAACTATGGTTGATTCGATCTCTATTCAAATGGTTCGGTTCAGTTTCTCTGTAGAGAAACTGTCGATCTTACCAGTCATGTGAACGGTCACCACCAACTTAGCATAGTCCTCTAATGATCATTGAATAACTCAGCAGGTCAACAGGTCAATGCTCATCTAACCATGATCTACCTTCAAGTCCATTGACATGACCAATACTATCAATGACCAACTGGAATGTCACAACGATAACCCATGTCTCCCCGATGTCCCAAAAGAACATCAAGACCACGTGCATTGCCAAGAGTCTCCCCTAAATTAAAAAAATAGCCTGATCGATAGGACGAAAAGCATCAGAGCTAGTCCGAAATGTACCACCAAGGTCTCAAGTCATCCTGATGACCTCAAGTCCAACTACATTCTATGCCAACTCATCAACAAGAGTCACACCGATGTCCAACTCTCAACAAGACAATGTGCTTCGAAACAAGTTCAAAATGTTGCACCAAATTTGGTATGTCACCTTGATGCCTCTAAGATTGGTAAGAGTATCCCCAATGTAACTTCTCAGCTAGACCCACAACATTATCCCGAGTTCAGAAACTAACTCCGACATTTCAGGTCATACCAACTACTCTCGTCAGCAAGAGTCTCCTCGATCTGAACTCTTCGGCCAAAATTCTATCATCGATGAGAGTTAGAACACTCGCACCGATAGTTCAAGGTTACATCGATGAATTTTGCGGTTCGGCAAGACCAGGCACTAGTCAAACCAATCTAACCACTTCAAGCCTTTAGAGATAAACTGCCTATCGAAAAGACATCCCAAGTGTCTCACCAATTTTTCTCTTTCAGGAGGTTCAGGTCAAAAGATTGAGGCACATGTTTCCAACAAACACCCACTTGATAAATATCTTTTGACACCTCTTGAGCATTCAAGAACTACTGAGATTCATGGGATCTAAGGCCCGTAAAACTAGCACCACCTGTACTTGTCTGTGCTCATTGGTTTCATCAATGCATTTGCAACATTTTCCAGAGTATGCACCTTTTCTAAATAGACCTTTCCATCCCACACCATATCTCGTACAAAGTGATACTGCTCATCAATATGTTTTGTCCTAGCATGAAATTTGTATTTTTCACCAAACAAATAGCACTTTGACTGTCACAATAAATTGTAATTTTCCTTGCACTGAACCCAATATTAGAACACAAACGTCTAAGCCAAACAAATTCTTTGTAGGTGTGAGTTTCTGCCATGTACTTTGCTTCAGTAGTGGATAAAGTGACTACAGCCTGTCGCTTGCTCATCCAACTAACTGCACCACCATTTAACATGAAAATATATCCACTGGTGGACCTTTAGCTATCAATGTCCCCTGCCCAATCAGAATCCACATAGCCTCGAATGCTAAGTGATCATTGTGAACTAATCAAGAGTTTGAGTCAGGCATTCCAATTTCCTCTTTTACAGTCCTAGGCTCATCAGTGCTAGTAATTAAAGCATAAACACAGTTTGCATCCAACATGGAAAAATCATAACTTTTAGGTTGTCACTTCTCACATGTAGACCTCCTCACAAGCTGAGGCTGAGGTTGTGGTTCTTCTTCAGAAATCTTAGAGCTACTTGAACTCTCCTCAAATTCAGGTACACTGTCTATTTCTTGTTCCTCTTTTTATGGTGTTAGAGGAATTTGAACAATATCACTTTCCTTCTTGAATTATTTCATCCCTAATTGTAGATCCACTGAAGAAGGTTTCAACTCACAAAAATAACACTTCTCTTGTACATAACCTTTTAGTCACAAGATTCCAAAGATTGTATCCTTTCATACCAATGTCGTAGCAAATGAAGATATATTTAACCACTTTTTTCTCTAATTTAGATCTCTTCTCGTTTGGAACATAAATATATGCTTCACAACCAAAGACACGAACATGTCTCAGAGAGGGCTTCTTACTAGACCAAGCTTCCATAGGAATTTTGTTAACAAGTGCTGAAGAGGGAGACCGATTTACCAAGTAACATGCTGTAGCCATAACCTCAGCCTAGAACTTTCGCTCCAGACCAGCATTTCTCAACATACTTCTCACTTTCTCCATCATTGTCCTATTCAACCTTTTAGCAACTCCATTTTGTTGCGGAGTGTAAGGTGTTGTCTTATGCCTTTTGAAATCTGCAAAAAAAAACTCACCGCCATTGTCTGTCCTCACGCATTTAATTTTCTTACCAGTATAATTTTCAACCAAGTTCTTGAACTCTTTAAACCGACTGAACACTTCTGATTTACTTTTTAGAAAATATACAAATGCCCTTCTTGGATAATCATCAATAAATTAAACATAATATCTTGATTTCGATAACGAAGGAACATTTACTGGACCAAAAACATCAGAGTGTATATAATCCAGAACACTAAAAGATTTGTGAGGACTAGAGTAAAAAGAAACACGATGATGTTTTCCATATATACAATGTTCACAAAATTCAAATTCCAAGTTACAATCATCAAACCCCTCAACCAGGTTTTTATTTTTCAAGGCTTTTAAACCTTTTTCACCAATGTGACCGAGCCTTTGATGCTAGAGCATAGTCTTCTCTATAGGAAGTTTAATTTCCAAAGAATTTTCACCCAGAGGAACTTCAGTCTCCTTCTCTTCACGAACAACCATGCTTGAATTTCTAGAGATATTGTTATATTAAACAACATGTGCATCCAGCTTATACAAAGTACCAACTCGAGCACCTCTATCCAACACCATTGAGCCTCTTGTCATTTTACAACCACCATTTTAAAAAGAAACATGTACTCGAAAATCATTCAACCTGCCTACAAAAAGTAAATTCTGAGCCAGACCTGGTATATGCATTACACCATCAATTCCTTTTATTCTTCCATTAGGCAATTGAATTTCGACTCTTCCATGACCAACTATTTCCAGAGATGAATCGCTTACCGAATACACATTTCCACCATCATATTTTTCATACTTTGTGAACTAGTCTCTATGAGATGTCATGTGGAAAGATGCTTTAGAATCAATCATCTAGACATCATTTGATGCCTGAGTTGCCAAGGCTGCAATGAAGGCATCTGCATTGTTTTGAGAAGAACCATTGTCCGAAGAGTTGTTATTCTTCTTCATTTTCTCCTCTTTACAATCCTTTTGGACATAACCAGGCTGCCCACAATTCCAACATTTCACCTTGAACTTCTTACCAGGAGACTTTGATCTCCCTTCTAATTTTGATTTGGACTTCTTTTGCTTGTTTCCTTTTTCTTTTGATCTGCCACGAATAATAAGAGCCTCCTTTTCCATCTCAGAAGACTTCCTTCTCATCTCTTTTGATAAAAAAGAAGCAATCACATCTTCCATCTTGAAAGTGGTTGTCATACTCCCTATATCCATTACTAAATGATTCCAAGAGTCAAGCAAAGAACATAATAAAAGAATACAACAATCCTCATCATCAATTTTCACACCCATGAATGTTAACTGAGCAATCAACATGTTAAATGTATTCAAATGATCAATCATAGACATCCCTTCATTTTTAAAGAGTATAAATTATTTCTCAGGAAAAGATTATTCACCAAGGACTTTCCTTGATAAATATCTCCCAGTTTCTTCCACAACGAAGATGCAATCTTCTCTTCATGAACGTTTAGAAGCACATAGTTTTCAAGACAAAGTATAATCAACCCTTTGGCCTTTCTTTTTGTGAGATCCCATTCTTCTTACTTCATGCTTGAAGGTTTCATTCTAGACACATCAAGCCAAAGATCATGATACACCAATGGATCTTCCATTTTGAGTTTCCATAACTCAAAATTGCTGGCATTGAACTTTTTGATTTCTACTCTTCCAGATGTGCTTGCCATTTCAATCTGCAAATGAGATTGCCAAATTCCTCTACAAGACTCCCACTTCTAAATTAACACAAAAAACCAACCCTACCCACAAGGATAACACAACTGGCCAGGTTCTGATACCACTTGAAAAGGAAAGCAAAGGTACAAAAAATGCCTTCCTAAATCTAATTCTAAGAGGAATAGTGTAGATTACGGGTTCAATTTCAATTACAGTTCATTAAAGATGCACACTATTGGAAACAAAATAGAAAATTAAAACATACACAAAATTGGACACCAATATTTATGTGGGAAAATCGTTATGGGAGAAAAACCAACCACACCAAGTAAATCCTCTTTGTATTACATTAAACAAATTACATATAGAGATACATACTTCACTTTCAAATGTCAATTTTATAGTAACAAAATTTCCTTGATCAACCTTGTACAAATAAATTACTGATTACAGTTCTATGACTTACTATTACAATGCTTATACAACATACAATTAAGAACATCAACTATCAAATTTATTGAACCTCTTTATTGTTACAACACATTAAAATATATGTCCAACAACCATGGTTGATTCGATCTCTATTCAAACAGTTTGGTTCAATTTCTCTGTAGAGAAATTTTTGATCTTACTAGTCATGTGAATGATCACTACCAAATCAACATAGTCCTCCAATGATCATCAAACAAATCAATAGGTCAATAGGTCAGCACTCATCCAACCACGGTCCATATTCAAGTCCATCATCATGACCAATACGATCGGCGACCAACTGGAATGCCACAATGATAACCCATATCTCCCCAATGTCCCAAAAGAACATCAAGACCACACACATCACCAAGATTCTCCCCAACATCGAATGAATAGCCTTATCGATAGGATAACAAGCATCAGAGCTAGTCTAAAATGTCCCACCAAGGTCTCAAGTCATCTAGATGACCTCAAGTCCACCTGCATTCTATGCTAGCTCATCGGCAAGAGTCACACTGATATCTAACTCTCGACAAGACAATGTGCTTCGAAATAAGTTAAAAATGTTGTGTTGAAGTTGATTAGTCACCTCGACGCCTCTGATATTGGCAAGAGTCTCCCTGACGTAACTTATCAGCCAGACCTATAGCATCATCTTGAGTTCAAAAACTCACTTTGATAGTTCAGGTCATACCGACGGCTTTCGTCGGCAAGAGTCTCCCCAATCTGAACTCTTCAGCCAAAATTCTATCATTGATGAGAGTTAGAACAATCACATCAATAATTAAAGGTCACATCGATGAATTCATTTAGCCATGCTTCAGTAAGACCAGGCACTAGTCACACCAATCTGACCACTTCGAGCCTTTAGAGATAAAATTCTTGTTGAAAAGACATCCCAGGTGTCTCATCAATTTTTCTCTTTCAAGAGGTTCAGGTCAGAAGATTGAGGCACATGTTTCCAACAATACCTTCTCCCCTTGAGAGGTAGCCACCAATCATCAGTCTAGAAGGAGGATAGATCCATAGGTCCACTAGACTAATGCATCTCCATATGCATGTGTTCAAGAAAGGAGGGGAAATAACCCCCAAATTCTCATAGAGCTACTCAAAAGTATCTTTAAGAAGAGCCTTAGTAAATATGCCAACAATCTGATCCTTTGTAGGTACATACTCAAGCTTTACTTCATTCTTGATGACCTCCTCTCTCAAAAAGTGATAATTGATATATGCTTTGTCCTTGAGTGCATCACTGGATTCTTTAAAATGATAATTACACTTATATTATCATAAAAAAAAGAGATGGGATCATCATACATTACTCTGATATCCTTCAATGTCTATCTTATCCACAAAACTTGTGTGTGAAACAAGATGCTATAGCAATATACTCAACCTCTAAAATGGATAAGGAAACTAAATCTTTCTTTTTGCTTAACCATGATACCAATCTGCATCCAAGAAAGAATGCACCACCAGTTGTACTTTTTCTATCATCAACACAACCTACCCAATCTACATTTGTATAAGCACTTAGTGTAAAATCACTATCCCTAGGATATCATAAGCCATGATCCAAAGTGCCTTCTATATATCTGAATATCCTTTTGATAGCTGCAACATATGTTTCTTTGGGATCCTCTTGAAATCTATCCACAAGACAAAATGCATGCATGATATCCAATCTGGTAGCAGTTAAATACAATAGTCCACCAACCATTAATTTATATTTTCTCTAATTAGCCTTAGGTGAATCATCATCCTTACTCAATTTTAAGCCAATCACCATAGGATTTCATAATGGTTTGGAACCATCCATCCCAAATTTCTTCAACATTTCTTTTGCATACTTTCATTGTGAAATAAGAATCCCTTTGTTTGTTTGATTGATTTGTAGTCCAAGGTATAAATTCATCTCACCAAACATAGACATCTAAAACTCTTTTTGCATTTCTTCAGCAAACAACTTACACAGTTTCATTTCCTCCAAAAATAATGTCATCCACATACACAACTACTATCAAGATCTTGTCATTTTTAATTTTGAAATAAAGATTGCTATTTGCAGTACTTTTGTTGAAACCTTTCTGAATCAAATATTTGTCCAATCTTGCATACCAAGCTCTCAGAGCTTGCTTCAAATCATATAAAACCTTTACAATCTACAAAGCATATCTAGTTGATCTGACAACTAGAATCCCTCTGGTTGTTCCATGTATATTTCTTCTACCTCACCATTTAGAAATGCATACTTCACATCCATCTAGTAAATCTATACCTTCCACTTGTGAGTATCCTTTACACATAAGCCTTGTCTTGTTTCTTACCGCTTCTCTATTCTCATTCAGTTTTTTTCTGAAAACCCACTTACTTCCAATTATGTTCTTGTTTGCTGGTCTAGGAACCAGTTCCCAAGTTTTATTTTTCTCAATTTGTATAAGTTCTTGCATTGCTTTCATCCAATGATCTTTGCATTTCTTTCTCACTATCTTAGGTTCAAATTTAAAAATTAAGCAATAATTTAATTCAACTTCAGTAGCTTTGCTTCTTGTCAATACAACTTTTCTCTTATCTCCAATGATTTGATCTTTTGAATGATTCTTTTGCACATACTTAGGGGTTTTAGGAACCTATGAATACAAAATTCCCATGCTCCCTTTGGGTAATTCTATTTTTCCAAAGTACCGACCACGCCCCCCTCTAAAGAAAAATCAACATCGGCCTCCTTTTGTAAAGTATCATATCGAATGTCACCACTTGTCAATCAAGTGCTCTTTGCAAGGTTTCCTCTCGCCTTTCAAAAGCTTGTGTCATGCTTCCACATGTCAGCAATTCAGAATCTTCTTTGCCCCTTTGCATCGCTCTCCTTTTAGGCCCCGATCGGCTGCCACATAGCATCTGTTTGTGCACATTCCTTGGTGGCCCCCACCTTCAGTGTAGTACATTAAGAGACCTCCATGTGTCTTCAGATCGTTGGTTTTTCATTGCTTAAGGGGATGAATGAGCATCGGCCTCGACTATTTGCCATGTGATCTTCCAAAGAATTCCTCGCAAAGGGAAACTGAGCATGTGGCAACCTATCATCAGTTGCCCTATTCTGTAACTGCCACCATGATTCAATCACATGTGTTAGTACTTTGATCTATCGGGACCACTTCCATCATTTGCAGGGGATGCACCTGGCTTTGGGGTGTGCTCATTCATGGCTTGAATCTTTTTAGTTACAATGACAAAGGGGAAATCATTGCTAAATGCATCATTGCTCATGATCGAAGGATCTTTTCTGTTATTGGCTCACCGAGCTAGGTTTTCACTATAAATACTGCTTCTTCATCGAAGCAGAGGGTTTAGATTTTTGAGAAGAAAATATTGGTAGAAGAGCCAGGCCTTTACCTCTTTTTATATTATTGTAAAGACTTGTAGACTGTGCCATTGTTCGGCCTTTTTGTTTTCTTGAAGATTTTGATAAAGTTTTACTTTTCCATTGTGGTGCTAAATGTTTCATTTGTAGAAATTCTATAATTTGAATGCAATTTTTCTAGTTTAGATCATGTCATTGACTCCTTTTTTCAGTAAATACGCATGAATGTTATTTTATGTCATTAAAGTGAATCATTTTGATTTTACCTTAGTTTCCTTTCATTTTGGACATAGCAAATTGCTAAACGGGCCCTTAGATCAAATCTACAAGACAGGTCTATCGTGCTTTACATCTAAGTCTTGGTGTATTGCCCTAGTTAGATACTTTAATTTTTTATATACCCGCTTCCTTTTCCCATTCAAAACCATAGTTATATAACATTCGACTTCTTTAAAATTCGGAGGTCACATTGTTTAGCACAATAGGTCCCCCCTTTAATTGAGTTTCCCACAAAAGGTTGTTACCTTGCCAATTTTTGGCATCAATAGTTTCTTTTTTCTTGGAATGCCTGGTGGGACCCTTTCTTAGATATACCAGATCATTAGGGTGTACAAGTCATCGACCATACCAGAACTCACCTAAATAGAGTTTTCGGATCCTAACCATAATGTTGATTGCAAACCAAAATTATGTGGCCTGGGATGCCAAAAGTGCCCTTGTCACCCTAGTTACACCTTCCATATGGGCCCCTATCCTGGTCTCTGCTCTCAAAGCTATTCCAAAGTTCATTTGAGATAGCTCAAGAACACCATCCAAACATCTTCAAGATGTGGCAGACGTGTGTCTAGTGCACAGAGTCACATATCACAACATAGCGTTGAGAGTGCTTGCTGCTTCTTTATGAGGAAAAGAACTAGATTGGTATCATAGTCTACCAGCTAATACTATCGGTACCTAGGATGAGCTTAGGGATCTATTTTATGAGATATTTTCTAATGACAAAGATAGGTCTTCACTGTATCACCAACTATCAACTATCAAGCGAGCTCCATTTGAAGCCATGACCGATTTCAACGCTCGATTCCATACAACCTGCCAGAGAATCCAGAATGCTATCCGCCCACCGGTCGAGTTAGCATTTATGTTCTACCTAAAATCCATCAACGCCGACATCTCCATGATGATCCAAGTCACTTGGAAGAACTACATTACCAAATGCATACAACATAGCAGTAAAGGTGAAGAACAACCTAATTGATGCTGGGAAGTTGCCACCTCAACCCATTATGCCGATATTCCCCGAAATATCAATTTCTAATCAAGAGGTGCCATCTACCAGCGTACCCGCACCTCCTCCTTATATGTATACATATCCAAGTGTGCCAAAAAATGTTGCTTCTACATCCGGTGCTTCAAAGGACAAAATGAGCGACATAAGAGAGATGTTATGGAACTTGAAAAATGAAGTAACCATTATCAAGCATAACTAGGCTGCCCCTCCAAGACCATCCTACTAAGGCTATCAAGGTGGGAAGCCCTCCTACCAAAAAAATCAATACCAGGGAGCCGCACACGCAAATCTACTGACTCAGACAAATAACCAAATGGTGCCGGTATTGACTCCGCTAGGAGCCTCTCAAACTAGTACAAGCAGAGAGCTGACCACAGGATAGAAAAATCTCACTGAAGACTTCAATCCCTGGTGTTATCCCTGCAATGACACTCATATGCCTCAAAATTTTCTGTGTGGAAATTTACAACAAAAATTTGCAAAGCAACACAGCCAAGGAGTGGCAACAAATTCAAGATATACATATGACTCTCACTAAATGGAGAATGTGGTTCTCACTACACAGATGTAGGGAATTCCCTCATAGCAAGAAAAAAACATGACTCCTGACCATGCTCTCCTCTCATTCATGGAAGGAGAGGAAGCAGTGTTCACTTATGAATCATCTACATCAGTGACCCCACAAGCGTAGTCTGACTACAATACTCAATCAAAGAGGAGATTCATAGGTAAAACAATCACTCCACAACCTATAAACATCTCAGACAATCCCCCTGACCCTTCTACAATTGCTCCACAACCACAACTATGCAAATAAATTATCATCACCAAACCCAAGGAGCATAAACCTCCAAATCCGCCACCCTTCAACGTGGTGGAGCAATTGAAGAAATATTCTACTAACGTATCCATTTGGGATATTTTAGCCATTCTAGAACATAAGTCATTACTACAGAGGGCCCTGCAAAAAGATATGGATGAACTATCGATAGGACAGACTCCAAAAATTGCAAAGGATGCTACGCCTCCAACTAAAATTCTTGCTAATACTATGGAGGAGTCTTCGACCGGGGCTAAAGGAGAGAAGCCGAAACTTAAACCTTTCTTCTTGACCCTCATTGTAGGGAAGAAACCGATGCACAATTTCATGATTGACTCTGGTGCTAGCACCACAATCATGCCCAAGCAAATAGCTAAAGCCTTAGGGCTCAACTACAAGCCTTTAAAGAGAGGAGTTATGTAGCTGGATCAGAACAAGGTTGAAAATGTGGGCCTTATTAAAGACCTCCCTTTAACCTTGTTTTCATGTCCTAGCATCATAGTGTTGCAAGACACTATGATCATTGACATTCCTCCCATGTTTGGCCTTTGCCTATTATGGGAGTTTACAACAAAGATAGGTAGATACTTTTCTTTGGATTTCTCTCACCTAATTCTTAGGACCAAGTACGGTTCTAACATGAAGATAATATAAAATCCCTGCATTCAGAGCACGTAGCCGACAAAGCTATGATCAACTTCGAAGCCAATGATGCCTCTATTACCAAAGAAGAATCTAGTAGCAGTGAATTGTTGGAGTATGAGTAGACAATTGAAGACAAAGCTGATCGAGAAGAAGTCTTCTTGACAGAGAACACAGGCACCGATCCTTTCAAAAATTATCATGCTACTAGTTTGGTCACCTATGTCATCTATGATAAGGATCAAGAGTTCTTGAGGATATTGAAGGATTCCATTTCCAAACAAGCCTCAAAGCTCTAGATATTGCACTTCGATGGTGCGAGATGCAAAGTCAAAGTAGGAGCCAGAATATGCCTAATGTCTCCATCGAATGAGCAGATCTTCAGGTCATTCCACTTCTAGTTTGCTTGCTCAAGCAATGAAGCCGAGTATGAGAGTCTCGTGCAAGGGCTAAGTCTCATTGAACGCATGGGTATCAAACAGTTAGTAGTATTTAGAGATTCTGAACTTGTAATCAACCAAGTCAGAAACATCTCTACTACAAAAAATGTTCATATGCGGTCTTATAGGCATAGGGTATGGGACCTCATCGAATATTTCAAAATTTTTAACATCCATGTGCCAAGAGAGAAAATCCAGATGCGGATCGCATGGCAATGATAGGATCCCAATTTGATCCTGTCTTTGACTTGATAAAAAATTTACACTATGTGCAAGTGATAGTCTAGCCCTCCATTCTCGATAATGATCAGAGATAGAAAGTGTTTGAAAGAAATGAACACATTGCCTCATTCATTCAAAAGTTGGGATAGTTCACCAATCAGTTTTAGCTGAAAATTGAAGAAGCATATGAATGACAAATCATCCAATTGAAGTCAAACAAGCTTCCAAAGGGGTTGGTCACCCTCAAAAATCTGTTCAATTGCGATGATGCAAGGATTAATAGAAGGAAATTTGTAGCAGACCAGGAGGACTACACCAACCTTGAGGTCAGAAATGGAAGAAAGCTTGAAGTCGAGAAAGAAGTTCCGCAAAATGATAAAGATAGGCTGATACACTTTTGTGAAAAATACAAAGGGGTAGTTGCTTGGTCTTATGGCAACCTCGTGGGATATGATACCCATGTCATCCAACATACCATTGAACTAACGAAAGGTGCTAAGCCTATCCAACAAAAGCAGAGGCCCATCAATCTGAAGATTGAAGCCTTAATGGCACAAGAGTTGGAAAAGCTGATCCAGTCCAAGATTGTCTTCCCAATCAAGCACAATGCATGGGTATCTAATATCATTCCAGTTCAAAATAAAAATGGAGAAATTCATCTCTATGTTGACTTCCACGACCTAAACCAGGAGTTACTAAAGGATCATTACCCATTTCCTTCCATGGAATCAATTATGCAGACTGTCGTAGGTTCAGAGATTTTTTCTTTGTTGGATGGTTTATCAGGCTACAACCAAGTTTAGGTTAGAGAAGAAGATCAGCACAAGACCACGTTCAACACCAAGTGGGGGACATTTGCATATGCCAAAATTCCTTTAAGCCTATCAAACGTGGGGGCTATGTTCCAACGAGCAATGGATATCACTTTCAATGAACTGATCAAAAAAATCATCCTCATCTACTTAAATGATCTGATTGTATTTGCAAAATCTAAAGATGACCATTTTGATCATCTAAAAAAAGGTTTTCATAAAATTCCAGGAGTTCGTGGTGTCCCTGAACCCAAAAAAAATGTGTTTTCAGAGTTTTGCAAGGCAAATTTTTGGGGCATGTAGTATCCCAAGATGGAATCACTATTGATTCTGAAAGAGTAAAAGAAATTAGAGAACTTCCTCTTTCAGTAAACAAGAAAGGTGTACAATATTTTTTGGGGAAGGTTAAATTAGCAAGTAAGTTTATCTCTAATTTTGTAGGAACAATTAGACCGATCACCCTAATGCTGAAAAAGGACCATTTATTCAAATGGACAAAAGAAGTGAGGGAGTCCTTCAAGAAAGTAAAAGATGCTATTTATTCAGTTCCTGTGTTGGAAAATCCCAACTTGTCAAAGGACTTCATAATGTATGTTTTAAGCAATAATACAAGCATCACCAAGATTCAAAAAGATGATGAAGGAAAGGGAGAACACGAGACAAACTATAACTTCATCGAAAGGAAAGTTTTCACAATTGTAAAGGGACTCAAGAAGTTCTGACACCTTATAGCTTGCACTAAAGTAATTGTTTACGTCACACATTCCAATGTATAGGAGTACATCATGGAAGGAGAAATAATAGACAAAAGGGCCAACTGGATCAATAAGATCTTAGAATATTACATTGAAGTCAGGCCTACAAATATTTTCATAGGAAGAGATATGTGCAAGTATTTGGCACATGGCAAAGAGGTGGAAATTGAGGAAGAACAAGCGGAAATAGTCCTAACAAATTAGTTCGAACCTGAAGGCTACTGGCTGATGGACAGGGTAAGATATATGTGACAAGTATCCATCAAGACTTCTATCTCAAAGAAGGAAATTCTACCGACTGCAAAATAATGGGTACTCACTTATCGAAGGAATCCTTTTCAAAAGAAATTTCAACAACGTCCTATTGCGACGCGTCACCTTGGAGCAAGCAAAGAAGATACTCAAATCCTTCCATAGCAGCCTAGAAGGCAGACATTTCTCTGCGAAGACTACCACCACCAAAATTTTGTGTGCTAGGTACTTTTGTCCTACATTATTCAATGATTCCTATGAAATGGTAAAATCCTAAAAAGAGTGTCAATTCTACGTAGGAAGAAGAAAGAATTTCGCCATGCCTCTTTATCCGATAGTAGCGGATGCACTATTTGCATAATGGGGACTAGATTTCATCGGGATGATCAAACCTGCCTCTAGTTCTGGTCACAAGTGGATCCTAACAACCACCAACTACTTCACAAGATGGATCGAAGCACTACCCCTGAAGAATATGATAGAAGAAAAAATTGTATATTTTCTTGAAGGGATGGTAACAAGATTCAGCGTGCCAAAGACTATCATCTCAGACAACGCCAAATATTTCCTAGGCTCCAAGGTAAGTTAGTTCGCATTAGAACATGGAATATTTTTGAAAACCTCCTCAAACTACTACCTACAAGGAAATGACTTGGCTGATTCAACTAACAAAAATCTGGTTCTTCTCATCAAAAGGATCGGTTCAAATCTTGAGAAGGAATGGCATAAAAATATTTGAACAACATTATGGGAAAACCTCATAAATCCTAAGCAAGCCCTAAAGACTTCTTCCTATGAGTTAGTATATGGGAAGGAGGTGCTATTACCAATATGTATAGAGATACCTACACTACAACTACTCAAATATATAGAAATTGAAGAAAATAGAGCTATGGAAGTTCGGTTGGCTGAATTGTTGGAGGTACAAGAAAAAAGGGGAAAAGCCCTAATGGCCATGACTAAACACCAACAGGTGGTGAAGAGATGGTTTCACAAGAAAGCTTTAGACCAAGGTCTAAAATGTAGAGACCTGGTACTAAAATTCAATGAAAGAGCTACGAATCCCAACCAACATGGACAATTCGACAGACTATGGGAAGACACTTTCAAAATAATTCAATGCAAATAGAATAATGCATTCGAATTGGAAAACATGGAACAAGAAGCATTGGGAATTATGGTTAATGGAATTCGCCTAAAATTATTCAATTAAGCTTTAGGTACTTCATACAAGTGTAGACATATGATTAATGTAATTATTTTCCCTTTTATGTTTTATCGGCCGGTTCTTTTTCAACATTTTCACAGTGGCGAAAAGCAGGAAAATTCATGGGACCCATTTTTATAGAAACAAAGAAGGACATTATCACTCATATTATAGAAATAAAAGTTTAAATGCGGAGAATTCCATAAAAGTTGCGGAGAACAAAATAATGAAGACAATAGGTTTGAAGATAGCACGTATATTCGTTATATATATACTTTGATAAGAAACATTGACAAAATGGCTATGGGGCCATGCACTCAAAATATGAAATTATATGAGGCTTCCTTATATATGTATATGCAAGCCCTTTTTCATGTATATATACAAAAGAGAAAAGATGTTTTAATATTAAAGTAGTTGGAGTATGGACATTGTCACCATCCATGTGAGCATTGCCTTCGTCAACTAGAACATTGTCAGGGGTAGCAGGAAGGTTATCACCAGTAGTAGCAGGATCCAGAATAGCAACACCAACACCCAAAACAAGTGGTAGAGGGAACACAAGGTTACTGAAGTTGGTGTACCAGTCTACGTCATAGAACAACACTACACTGTAGCAGCGCAGTAGGAAGTGGCATGCATGGGTGGCTCTCTCATGGTGTTCAACAAGTGAATGGAGCTGGAACCTGCTAAGAAATGGTACCCGTGATACCACCACATCCTCTTCAATATGCCTTCGCAGGTCCCTCGCTACCGGAAGACCCAAACAATATACTGCATTGGTTACTGCTTCACTAAGGCCTCTGAGGGACCTCTTTAGGAATATCTAAAGCATCAAGCAAAGTATCATGGCTTTTAGAGCCTGAATGTCAAGTAGCGAGGAAATGAAGTGGGAGCATATATCAGTGTTCACTTGATATTTTTCTTCATACTCAATATAATCTTTGCCCAAAACCCATTTCATGGCTATAATGGCCAATGAGTGTTTATTTTTGGTTATATGTTTCAGGTGCCTATTGGAGATCTCTCCCAGAAAATCCATTTGAGACTTGTTGCACACTAGTCTAATCAAAGTGTTCATTATGTTAGCCTCTACTCAAAACACCTAAGTCTAGCGCTATGCAAATTTAAAACCTACTCAACCACCTAAGCAATTATTCTATCTAAATTGCCTAATGCTTTTGCTAAATCGCTAAGTATAGTTCCGCTACTATGACAAGGCCCTTTTATAGAAACACCCTAAGTAACCAACATCCCAAGCATGATGGTAATTGAGTTTAGCTCAAGAATCCCACCCAAAAGGCCAGCTCAATTTTCCAACTTGATTGCGTCATACAGACAGGTGCTTAGGTGTCAACATGCAAGCCTTTTCAAGCTCCAAGGTTGAGCACCAATCCTTCTAAAGTACACATTACAACATCAACCTAATTGTGCTTTCAGGGATATTAATGGCGAGGACAAGTGAGAAGGTAAATAATAGGGAGATGGCGGCTCATTTTCCCATAAAAATCGCGCTGAAGGGATGTTATGTCTAACGTAATTATGAATTCTTGTCTTGTGAAAAATGGCAAGTAGTTCATTTTGTGCAGATTGAGGAGTTGGTAGTACATGCCGAATTAAATGCAGAAAGGAAATCGTTGCCTACCAGTTGAAGGCAAGAAATTAAAGAGAAAAGATAAGTATCACATGCAAAAATTAGAAAAATATAAAACTTTTTGAGCAACGAAAAGACTTAGGCAAACAAAATTATTAAAGAGCTAGGTGTGATGCAATTTTGCAGCAACAGAAGCCGAACGTAGGAGTAATCATGGAGAATTCACTGCCCTGGTGTAAACTAAACCTAAAGCAAAAGGCTGTCTAGTTTTGAAACCAGAAACCTTGTGTTGTGTTTTAGGTTCCATTTATACCGCTTCAGTGTGCTTTCTAGGTAAAATTTTGCAAGTTATGGCAACTGCTCAAAGTTCTCAAGCCAAGGTACAAAATGAGGCCTAGAGTTTATTTAATATCATGCGCATGGCACTAGCCACTAGAGTCTTTGAGGATGACTCTTATGCTTCACCTGGAATTCCAGAGAAGAAAATCCCTCGCAAAGATAAGAAACGAATTAAAGGAGAATGGGAAAATATTCATGACCCCATTCTTGCAAAAAATACCAAATCACTAAGGGAAGTAGCTTGTGAGAGGATGAGAAATAATAGCGACCAAGACTCCTTGGCACAAAAGTGTTGGTACAATGGGATTCCACAATATATTGTCCTGCTCATGCACTATTTCCCTAAATTGGTTGACGAGGCCATCAAACATTTCAACCCAGACACTAGTACCATTGAGGGCCGAGAGGTGAGGATGATTATATGCAGGGAGGCTATCTAGAATATGCTCTGTATCCTTGAGTTTCACTCCAAAGTGACTAAAATGGAGATTTTTACTCTAGCAAAGGGGGAAAACTATTGGAAGACCAGAGACCTTGCACTAAATTTCTACAACATAGAGACTCAAAAACTCAAAGAAGCTCCTAATAAGCCAATGCAAATCACGGTGACACATAAGGGATTTAAGGATGATATGAAGGATTCTTTCACTATGATAACATTTTTTTGTGGCCTAGACACTGACAAGGAAGTCCAAGAGTTTTAGCTCAGTTTAGGTTTCCAATTACGTAGGAAACATTCTTTTTTTTGGTACAATTTTGCTGAATTCCTCATCCAAGAGATGCTTGGCTAGATAGTAGAGTACTAGCTTCAATGAAGGTTCAGGTTCCTATTCCTTCTCGCACATATGTTCTTGCATCATAATCTTGACTTCTTCCAAAAGTGTTTGGGGCTCTTGATTTTTGATGAAAATTAGAGGAGGAAGCTAGTTTCTACATGGACTCCCCTTCTCTCTGAGACATTTGACTATTACACATTTTTGAGTTATTTCTTATATATGATTCTGTAGGATTTAAGAAGAGACAACACTGTCTTGTAGTTCAACTCAAACCAAACTGAGTTCATGCAGAACTTCACTCCAAAGTGTGGCTGGTTCCTAGGGGAGGACTTCACGTTCATTCAATTGTGGGGTTTCACCGGTGAGCCCTTTCGACTTCCAGCATGTCTTACAGACCAGGTACTTGCGCTTGAAGTATTCCGCCAGGTATCAATTATGGATGCCACCTTTTGCAATGAGAAAGCAAAGAAGAAGGGATTTATCAAATGCCCGAAGCACTACAAAACTATAGTCATGGTAAATAGAAAGGCTCACAATGTGCTAGAAGAAAGGCTGGCTCATTTGGGGTTGGTGTGGATTTGTGATAAATGGAACTACAACCTCGATGACGACTTGCCAAAAAAATATGTCAAGGTGAATCATCAACCCCAAACTTACTAGGAGAAGTGTTAGAATCCGACAACGGATGCAGAAAAATTTATTGTTAACCTAGCACACATCCCTACTGAAGGTGGTCAGCCCCCTTGGCTTGGTTTCTACCTCCCCACTGCGCAATATGATAAGACAAGGAAAATGGGAACTACTCTCTGCAACAATCTGCTAAAGAACTACAACTAGAAGGAGGAGAACATGCATGATTTATGGATATATTGTTAGGAGACTCGGTGAACTGAGGCTCCATATGACTGTCTGGAGATGGATGACGAGTTTGAAAAATTATGGAATGACAAGCATCCAGATTATGACAAAAGTGGTGAAAAGACTCCAGTTTGGAGTCAGCCGAATCACAATCCGACGAGGGAGTGGAACCAGAAACAAAGACACAGGATGCCTCTGTGTAGCAAAAGGGAAAGGCCATAAATCTACCTAGTAAGGTTTCCTCTAATGTATGGGTGAACATATCAAGTGCGAGGTCTTCACCGACTCACACTTGGACTACAAGGAGGACAAGGGAAACCTCTCCGCAACAATCTGAAACCCTAGCAGTAGGTGACTCACCACCAATAAAATGAAAATGAGCTGAGGCATCATATGGAGAGTGTTCACAAGACCTTGAAGCAAGAAAAGAGCCGGTGAAGGAAAAAGGACAACAATCATCCACCCTGTAGGTATATTTCACTCCCTCTTCTCTAGTTTCACAAACCTTAGTTTCCCCTGTTGTGTCTATGGCACCTCTTGTTTCATGTGCCGACCAAAGCATTTCGACCTCTACTCCAATGATAGCGAGGGGTTTCACACAATTATCTTATACGCCCCCTTTTCCCTTACTCCTCTAAGAAACCCCACACCATTCTCCTTGGCCCTTTTCGCATCCCAGAGCATCACACACTCTGTCCCCATTTTCATTGATACATCTCCTACCTCAGTAATGACAGAGCTGATCCACTCTTCCCAATAGTTAGAAACCATCACGACTCTTCTTCTTGCAAGTCCTCCTACTGGTTCTTAATTAGAGTATTGGAGTATCCCTCCTTTTTCACCTCAGATAGTTAGTGTACCAAAGAGGAAGTCTCCTAGTACTGCCACCCTTTCATTTCATTTTTCCCTTCCTCTTGGTGTACCTTTTGCTGACAGAATCATCACGCCGCCCTCTGAATTCTTGTTAGAAGGTGATAAAACTAGGAAAGCACGAGCTAATAGAGCCCAAAAGAAAAGAGCTAAAGATGCTAAAAGATCATCGGAGCCAAAAATACATACTATTTTTCATGAAGCTCAATAATTGCTACTTTTTGCGACCATATACCCAATTTCCAGCAAGACGTAAGGAGAAATACAACCAGATGACTACAACATGTACGCTATCAAGCTTGATTTAAGCATATCCCAACCTCAAGAGAAGGTGGAGCTCATGGAGGAGACACAATGGGTGGTGACCACCGAATTTCTTAAGATTGATCGACAACTAAAAAAAATGGAAGAGGAGATGAAGAGCATAATGAGTAGAGTCGAGGTCTTGCTCGCCAAGGAAAAGGATAAAGAAGTTGAATACAAGCGCTTATGCCAACAAGCAAAGCTCTGAGAAGAACTAGAAAAGTTTCAATCCCTCGATCCTAACTTGATCACTGAGCTACAACAAATGAACAAGGAGTATCAGGATCAATTAGCAAAGCTGAAGCAAGAGATGCGAAAAAATGATTAATATTTTTGTCACCAACGTGCTCAACTAGAGCAGCAAATACATTAGAAGGATATGGATTTCAATATCCACCAAGCTCAATTAGAAAATAAAATTAAAGAGCTAAAGTCTTCATTGGAACAAGAAGCATCAAACAAGGAGTGGGCCGAAGCTAGCTGGGTCATGGAATCACAAATTCTACAAGGGCAACTCACAATGGCGAACCAAAATATTGTAGAGCTAGTGCATGATATGGAGAAAAAGGATGTGGAGATTGCATTATTGAAAGACTCTACCTCAACCCTTTTCAATCAAACATACCTTCTTCAGGTGGCCTAATAGTTGTATGTCTTGTATTGGGAAAGAGTGAAGGCTTTCTACCTAACTTTACAACCAATTCTCCAATTTATGGCAGAAGAAACAACCTTAGGGAGAGAGGTTCATACAACGATCAGGCATTTCCCTCAATCAATCACCGAAAGGGTTTTAGAGGCCAAAAGATTATTAGATAGGCTATATTAGGTCTCAGACAAAGTCTTGGTAGGTGTAGGGATTGAAGATCAAAAAGTTGTTGCTAAAACATCTAATCGGTTCATGCACTGTCATGAAGTTATCTTGCATACCAACGAGTGTACCACCAAATTGGATCAGATCATGAGTAGGATGTGGGCTAGGTTTTGTCACCTAACTAAAATGGGCTTACCATCTCCATTTCTTGAAGATGAGTTAGTGGCCACAACGAAGCATATGGCAGAAAAAATCAAGGAGAAGCAACAAGACCCATATTCCTTTCAAGGTTTCAATCAGCCCCTTATTGTAGGAGATATTGAGAGCATCACTCATCCAATCACACAAAATATTTTTTAACTTCAATCCTAGGCCGGTATATTGTTGGCGCTGCCTTACAAAGAAGTTATCAATATGCATGGAGCACAAGAGAATCTGTGAGATATATTGACTCCATCAAACGATGAATGGTTGCCTCTTCAGACTGCCCTCTCTAAGATTTGATCACACCATCCGATGTTTAAGTCTTTGGTCTACAAGCCAAAAAAATTGGGTTCCTCATTCCGCAAGCAAAATTCCCTTGATAAGTCTCCAAGAGCTGTGAATACAAAATTCCTATGCTCCCTTCGGGTAATTCTATTTTTGCTAAGTGACCACACCCCCCTCTAAAGAAAAATCAACATCGAGCTCCTTTCACAAAGTCTCATTGCAAATGCTGACACTTGTCAACCAAGCACTCGTCACAAGGTTTCCCCCTCTCACCTTTCAAAAGCTTGCACCGTGCTTCCATGTGTCAGCAATTCACAATATTTTGTGCCCCTTTGCATCGCTCTCCTTTCGAGCCCCAATCGGCTACCATGTAGCATCTGTCTATGCACATTCCTTGGCAGCCCCCACCTTAAGTGTTGTACGTTCGAAGACCTCCATGTGTCTTCATATTGCTAGTTTTTCATCCCTTAATGGGATGAACGAGCATCAGCCCAAACTATTTATCATGTGATCTTTGAAAGACTTCCTCGCAAAGGGAAATCGAGCAGGCAACAACCTATCACCAGTTGCCTTATTCTGTAACTATCACCATCATTCAATCACACGTGTTAGTACTTTGGTCTATTGGGACCACTTCCATCATTTATAGGGGGTGCATCTAGATCTGGGGCATCCTTGATCATGGCTCAAATATTTTTGGTTACAACAACACAGAGGAAATCACTGCTAAATGCATCATTGCTCATGATCAGAGGATCTTTTCTATTATTGGCTCACCGAGTTGGGTTTTCACTATAAATACTACTTCTTCATCGAAGCAAAGCATTTAGATTTTTGAGAAGAAAATATTGGTAGAAGAGCCAGGCCTTTACCTCTTTTTATATTATTGTAAAGACTTGTAGACTGTGCCATTATTCAGCGTTTCTATTTTCTTGAAGATTTTGATAAAGTTTTATTGTACCGTTGTGGTGCTAAATGTTTCATTTGTAAAACTTCTATAATTTGAATGCAAGCTTTCTGGTTTAGATCATGTCTTTGACTCCTCTTTTTAGTAAATGTGCATGAATGTTATTTTATGTCATTAAATTGAATCATTTTGATTTTACCTTAGTTTCCTTTCATTCTAGACATAGCAGATTGCTGAACGGGCCCTTAGATTGCATCTACAAGATAGGCCTATTGTGCTTTAAATCTAAGTCTTGGTGTATTTCCCTAGTTAGATAATTTAATTTTTTATTTACCTGCTTCCTTTTCCCATTCAAAACCCCAGTTATAGAAGAGTCAACTTCTTTAAAATCTAGAGGTCACTTAGTTTAGCACAATAGGTCCCCCCTTTAACTAAGTTTCCCACAAAAGGATGTTACCTTACCAATTTTTGGCATCAACAAAACCCTTTTCAAAGCTTCTTCCTCTTCATTTTGCACTTCTTGTTCTCCAACTATTTCTTGTACTTCTCTGCAATCAAATTCATCTTACACATATCTATCAACTTCAATTGAATTCTTCAACACTTCATCAACCTTGACATTTGTGATTTCTAAAACCTTTCTTATCTTTTTATTGTAACATCTATAACCTTTGCTTCTAGTAGAGTACTAGTATCAAATTTTCCTAAATTTTCTTCATCTCTCTTGATATAACATTTGCTTCCAAATATCTTGAAATACTTGATAGTAGGAATCTTTCCACACCATAGCTCATAGGGGTCTTAGTGCTATTAGCTTTTGTTTGACTTGGTTGAACACATAAACAACAGTGTGAATTTCTTCTCTCTAGTAATTTTCCAATAGGCCTTCCTCTATTATCATTGTTCTAGCAACTTCTTGAATTGTCCCATTCTTCCTTTGAACAACTCCATTTCATTGAGGAGTTTCAGGGGTAGAAAATTGTCTTCTTATTCCATGGGATTCAAAAAATATGTTAAACACACTGGAGGTGAATTCACCACCTTTGTCAAACCTCAAAATTTTTATTTTCAAATTTATTTCATTCTCAACCATTGCCTTAAATGCCTTGAATTTGTCTAATGCATCAAATTTCTCTATAAGAAAAGTAACCCATGTCATTCTAGTGTAATCATAAATCAAAAGCATAAAATACCTATCACCTTGTTGACTTCCTACCCTCGTAGGACCATAAAGATCTATATGAAACAATTCTAGTAGTCTGATAGTAGATTGTTCCTTTGACCTAAAGCAGTTTCTAGCATGCTTTCCAAACTGGCAGTTGTTGCAAATAGCATTATCAGGCTTTGTAATTCCTGGTAAATCTCTCACAACTTGTACTGCACTAATTCTCACCATATTATAAAAATTCATATGGAACATCCTATAGCGCCATAACCATCATTAATCTAAGACATAAAGCAATTTACATCATCACCTCTAAGTTGATAGATATTTCCTTCAGTCCTTTTGCCAACAACAATCACTATTCTGGACTCTTTTCTGATTTCACATTTTTCACCCTTGAATACAAGATTATATCCCTTACTACACATCTGTGTGACACTCAAGAGATTATGTCTCAAACCCTTAACATAGTAGACACCATTAGTATTATGTTTACCATCAAAACTGATTGAACATATCCCAAAGATCTTAGCACTAGAATCATCTCCAACCTTAACTAAGCCTCCATGGTATTTTTTAAGTTAAAAAAAATTACTTTTGTCACCAGTCATGTGATTTGAGCACCCACTCTTAATGACCCAATAGTTCTTTTTCTATTTAGCATGAGGAGCAGAGACCATAGTACCTTCAACTTTCTCTGGAGCACTTTCCTTCACACATCTTTTGGGAGTAGATTCATCTTTTAAATATAGGAGCAAACATTCATTATCATCAAAATCTCCATAATCAGACTCATCATCAAAAATGCAACATCTTCATTGACATAATATGCTCTTTTGATCATTTTTCCTTCATTTTATTTACCTTCTCTATGCTTATTTCTTTCAACTCTTCTTAGATATCTTGAAGCATAATGACATATTCCTCCTCAGCTAAAAAAAATGATTGGTAATTTACCTTGATACTTATTGGAGCCCTTTTTCATTCTTCTTACAAAATTAACTTCCACTTCATCAAGATTTTCTTCATTTGGATCTTCCAATTTTGCAACCTTGAAAGCAGTTTTTGTCTTTGTTCCATTTTTTAAACCAAGATTTCTCATTTCAAATGAGGTTAGAGTAACAATCAATTGATCTTTAGTATAAGTATTATAATTTACAATTTCCTCTACAGTAGATACCTTTTCACTATATATATCAAGGAGAGTTTTGAGTACCTTCTTCACTATCCTAGATTCATCTATTTGTGCACCAAGTCCTCTCATTTCACCTACCAACTCATCTAATCTTTGCATGTAGGATTTAATGTTCTCATCTTTTCCCATTCACATGATCTCAAATTTTCCCTCCAAGTTCTACAAATTTTCTTGTTTAACCTTTTCATCTCCCTCCTTCATCTTTTCCAACTTATCCCAAACCTCTTTAGTAGTCTTTAGATTCATAACTTTAACTAATTAAGAATGTGAAAGACTATTTATAATAATAAACCTTGCCTTATTGTTTTTTTCATGTGCTTTGATCTCATCGGCAATACTTGGACCATTTGCAGGAGCAACATATTGGTTATGAATAGAATTTTCAATCTCATATCTACAATATGCCAGATATCCTTCCATCTTTGTCTTCCAGAATGCATAGTTAGTTCCTTCAAACCTAGGACACTCAATAGTGATATTTTTTTCCATCTTGGACCTTCCTTAAGTGGTTAAGCTCTTCTCCAAGGAACCTTGCTTTGATACCAATTATTGAACAAGACAACTAAGAGGGGGGGTGAATCAGTTGTAGCAACATTGACCTTTAAAATTCTCAACAAAAGTTAGATCTACATGTATTCACAACAATTTTACTCCACTAATGTGTTTAATTGTTAAATGCAGAAACAAAAACTAAAAGTAGTAAAACCATGCACACAATAACACCATATTTACGTGGAAAACCCAATGAGGGAAAAGCCACTGCGAGAATTATCTCACAATATAAAAAATTCCAAAATCGAATATAAAGGCTCATTGCCAAAAAGGCTCATTGAAAAAATAGGAAACACTATCCAATGAGGGATCACTACCATAAAATTACAAAGAAGATAGAAGAGAGTTGTTATAGAGAGAAAAATATCTCAATGCAATAGATATTCCACCACAACTTGCTCACACTTGCATACATGCTTGAAAGATAAGAGTACATCTTTAGATCACTACCTTCAAGAACTCAACACTTTGAAATTCACATAGATATGCTTGAAATAACATCACACACACATATCCCACATCTCTCTATATCTCTAACAAAAATCTCAACTCATACTTATATCGTATTCACTCTTGAAAACCTTCCAAGTTCGGCCATACATGCCTTCTTTTGTTTAAAAATTCAAATTAGTGCCAAAATATTCTATGGTGGAATAGAATGAGAGTGACCCATACATATTCTAAATTAGGACCTAAATGATTCCCAACACAATCAATATACTTCTGTAATCTTCACTAGTAGTGTTCAGCACAAGGTCGACCAATACCTGTGCAAACACATAAAACAATCAAGTACACACATCCTTAACTCAGTCCAATTTCTTCAGAAAACAAACTTCACTTGAACAAGATCTAGAGTAAGCAATGAACAATTGAAAATCCATCTAGAACCTTCACAAAAAATTTCACCTAAATAATATGACTTCACTATAATACACTAAAACTTTGGAACCCAACATTAGCAACACAAAATCTTAATTCCTCTTGAACTAAGCAAGAGAGCAACCTCATTAACTTATGCTTAGAACCACAAGTCCTGAAATCATGATGCAAAGAAATGTGAGGCAACAACATTTCTCCCATACCACAACCAAAAATACTGAATTGCCCAATTCACATACTAGTGAAGATATCTCACATTATACAACAATCCAAAAGCCCAAATTTTGGATATAGCAACTATCAACAATCATGAATAATACCTCAGATCTGCACAAGCATAGAATCAACACAGAAGAAACACAGAGCACATCCTGGATCATACATTGAATACTTGCAAGACACTATTTTCTTCATTTATCAAAATTTCTCAAAAGCACTTGGAAACCAAGTACCAGAGACATAGTTGCAGCACATACTTCACTCTGAAACACTTCCAAATATAGCAACATAAGGATAACTCCATGTACTCACAACACTTCTTCAACATCTCAACTATACATGCACAAACTACATACCTTCTCTATTACAATTTTCTCAATATCCTTGACATATACAATCAATAACCAACTTCCTCTACATATAGCTGACACCAATGGCAACATCGACTAGTTGACATCAATGACAACACTTTATACTTTCAACAATATAATCTCTTCTCCTATCAAATCCTCTGCAATAGTGTTTGTATTTCTCCAAGAATTTTATTTTCCTGGTGTTCCAATTTGGAACATCTTTGCTTAGTCCCATAAACCATATCATGGAAGCATCCTTCAAAGTTGTAGGAAATAACTTAAGCCTATGAGCATCAATTGTATAGTCATTGCTCCTACATAGGACATCAAATTCAAACAAGAATATGTTTGGATATTCAGTTACAAAACCATAGAAGATTGGTAATGCTGAAGGAGGTATATTATTCAATATATTAACCCTCTCTTGGTTGGTAATTGGAAATTCAAAGGTCACATGTTCTGGTGGATCATCCACTGCTACATCAGCCATTGTTTAGAAGGTCCCCTTTGTGTTTGTAGTAGATGTTGGTGAAAGGGAAGATTCTTCTTCAGTACCACCATCATTTTGATGAATGTAGTCACCAATATATTTTTTATCTTGTTGGTTTGAGGGGAGAAATCTTCCCAAAGCATCTCTCTACCTCTGCATACAATAGGTATGACTTTGTATAGAAATGTATCCTACACAATGTTAGTTATCCTAATACTAAAAGAAAATTCTAAACTAGGAAAGCTTGTAAATAGCATAAAATAATATTTAAAAGTAACACCATCCTCGACAACAATGCCAAGAATGTAGATTCCCTACTAATGTCTAGTAAAATTGGTAGAAATCACACAATTTAGAGGGAAAACCTAACTGAACAGTCCACCTAAACCTTTGGAAATACCTTCATTGAATTATCGACCAAGGCTAGTAAGATTGTGATGGAACTAACACCGTATGTGATTTCAAAAGACTTAAGATTACCTAATATATCCTAATACAATTGTTACACTTGCTGAGAAATCATAAAATTGTATAATAGTAAAGAAAGTAATGCTAAAACTATTGCTATGGGTACCTACAGTATAAGACTGTAACTAATTATTGTCAAGAAATGAATGTTAAGAATTAACTAAAATTTACAACTAAACCTATACTACAGTTTAGAGTACAATGCATTCAAGCAATTAAATTATAATTGTGAAACAAGAATTATTCATGAATCCATTAATGACTGTAGCACAAAGAATCTATTTAGCATGAATTGCATTTATGAAATAACTACTAAAACATAAATGAAATAACAAAAAATCGAGTGAAAGAAAATTACCTTGAGTGGCCCTTGCTCAAGAGGCTATCTTAACTAATCTAAACCAAATCTAACTTCTTAGATCAACACAATCATGATAACTCAAACCATTCATTGCAAAAATCTAAAAGATCACATAAGATTCTATTGAGATATCTTATTTATTGAAACTATGATTGAACAATAAACATTGTTTGCATAAGGAATAACATCTAACTGAAAAGTATTTAGCAACTATATTTTCTCTGAAACAAAAATCGACTATTTCTGGATTGAAATTGTGTCAAGTTTTTTTTTTATTATCAATGTTTCAGATCATACTCCACGATCCATCATCAGGATGATAAGCAAGCAATAAAGAGAGAGAGTCATCCTAATGATGGATCATGGAGTATGATCTGAAACATTGATTAAAAACTTTGAAATAGTTTCAATCTAGAAATAGTTGATATGTAATTATCATGGATAGTGGAAATATAATGCTTTTGAAAATCAACTAATTGACTAACTCTCTAAAATCTCAACCACCGAGCCATACATATAGGCACAAGGGAGTTTATTAAAACATGAATATAAAATGAAACCATAAATCACCACTCCCTAGATATCAGAGCGTGATAAAAAATCAGTAATCTAAATTGCAATTGAAAAGGAATAAGAGTCCAAATAGGATTGTGACTATGTTGTAACAGAACTGGCATGTTGAATGCTCAAATTGGTTATGTTAGAATCCCAATTGTAACAGGGTTCTTCTCCTCCAATATATTTATTGGACATCATAATGATGCACAACCATCTTCATTAAGTGCCTCCATGTTGTAGTTTACGTGCTTCATTTATTTTGGAACCTCCCATATATTTCTATCTAGGAAATCCTTTGGCGATAGGTTGTACCTTGTAGTTGCTACGGGCTATAGTCCACCTCCTCTAGCTGCAAGAGTTAGTTCACAAAAAATTCATACAATACTAAAAACCATAGATAAGCACACATATCAATTAAATTTCATACATATCACACACAAATTATGCATTAACCATCACTTCATAACCATTTATGCATATACTTTAAATCAGGTTCAAGGTTACATAATAAGTATAAAAGATAGCATAGTGTAAGAATATGCATAGGATAAATGTTTGGTAATGTCTATGAAATTGCATAAAAACGTAAGAAAAATAACTAATATGATCATCAATTAAGATCCCAAAGATGCCAGATTATTTTGCAATCACTTTGATTAAGGGGGTGAATTTTTTGAGGGCTTTAGGCCAAGTTATCCAATTTGGATGATTTGACAATTGATTTGTATATTTCTGATCCTTTTGGATGTGATGAAAGGGTTAGATTTGATCTAAAATTTAATATAAAATATTATCCATTAGCACAATCTCCTAGGTAACTCTCACATGAATATCTTTATAGATTTGGCCTTTGATGTTTGATTTGGAAACAACAAAAGAAAAAAAATCTATTTTTTGGATGCTTTGAACTTAATGGCAATTACAAATTTCCTCTAAGAATATTTCAAAGTAGCTTGAAAAACAAATCCACAAGAGTAACCCCATAAAATCAATTATGTCATTTAGTTTTTTGATTCTCCGAGTCATCATTTAATGCAAGAGAAGTGGATATTCAATTTTTGAGAAAAATAAGACGTCTAATCCTATCTATCTTCTAAATACTAGCTTTAGGAAATCTCCCACTTTAATACCATTTGAGATTAGCTATGGAGGTATCCCTCTAAGATCAAGAAGGCTAAAGGGAAGCACAAAGAAATCATGAGACCAAAATAATGGAGATGATTTTATATTCAAGGATATAATATATAAAAAGATATTAGATTATTGTTCATACTAAAGCTACAAGTAGGTATATAAAATATACACCACCAAGAGATGTGAATGAACAACCAATGTGGGATAAAGGAGACGTGGTCAGTGTAGCATCACAAATTTTTACCTTTGAAAATTTCATATTATGTTTGGCTCCCTTCTAAGTGCATGTGCTTAATTATTCCTATTAATTATCTATTTATTGCCATTTTCAAGAAATTGAATTAAATATGGGAAATTAAATTAAATATTTATTTAACGAATATCTAGAAAGAAAAATAGGACTGGACTAGGGTGCCCTCACCCCTATCCACCCTAATCAGGCCCCAAATCTCAATATTTATTGTCGGCCTCAATATATTTATGAATCCAAAATCAATTGATGGCTTTTCATAATGGTTAATGCAAAATATGTTGAAACTCGTATAAATATAAGTCTTTCCCTCCATTTGAACATCTAAGAAATCTATTAAATTCAAATATTATTCTAGCATTCTAAAGAAAATTTCAAGAGCATAATAAGAAAAATATCTACAGTACACTTTCAACCAAATTCATGTTTACAATTCACCAAATCCATGTTTATGTATTGTAATATGTTTCATGATTATCTTTAATACTTTTACAAGCACTAACACATGTAGGATCTTCAAGCAACCTTCAATTCTCCTTGTATGTGATGAGAAAATTGATTTCAATCCAACAAGGAATACATATTTGAGTGGTAAGATACAATAGTGTCATTTATCATTAATTTTTATCCATTCTCCTTTGCTATCCATAGAGCACGTGATTTATATCATTTTCATAATAGCCATTTGTGGAGGTGGAAACACCAAAACGAGGTTTGACTGAGGTAAGCCCTTATATGACACAACCCTTCTTCCCTTTTCCTTATTTTAGGTTATAGGTTTGAAGTGGATTCAAGTGGATTGGAGATATCAAGACTTCAAAACCATAAGACAAGCATTCACATACCTTCTCTCATCAAATTAGGGCAAGTTTATTATTCACATACTGTGGGACATAGAAATATGATCTTGATAGGAAAATAACTACAAGTTGTGATGAACTAGTACAAGTTTTGAAACCCTAAAAATCACCATTTTTGGATTGGGGTGCTCTCACCCTAGTCCAACCAATTCTACATTAGATTTCTATGCCAAGCTCTCCTCTATCTACATTTTTCAACTTTTCCTTCCATTTTTGCACTTTTGTTCTATATTTTCTGAATTTTGTAACAGTTTGTCTCTTTAGGCTTATTTTACCTAGTTTTCTAATATCAATCATTACATCCAAATCCCACCATCAAAAATCTAAAAAGGGGACCAAAACCTTGATTGAGTGTTATGGCTCTTCCTTGAGGATAGTAGCCAAGTAGTCTCTTATGGTTACTTCTGTGTCCCCTAATGCTTTTATGGTGGAATGAGTGATTTAGGTTAACAATTAGCCTTAGATTCCATTTCAACCACACTTTGGTGAACTCGACATCTCCTACATCTATAATTTTCTAATTTACACATCTATTGTTCTATAACTTAATTAAGTATTAGGTTATTTGAAAGTCTTGTTGCTCATGTGCATTCATAATATGTTTAAAAATTTGAAAAAGTAAAGCATTTCAATTGATTATTTTTTGCATAAACTTAAAGCATTATCTTTACAACATTTTAACAATATATTTAATTTGTTATCATATTTTTCCTTCTAGGAATATTCTTTTGCCAAGTGTAGTGAACCTATTTTTCTCATATGAATGATTTGAAACACTAAATTCATGCATGTATGCACTTCTCATAAATAATTTAGGGCATCTTCTGTTCTCTGAGTTCTATCAGGTTTCATGCCTAAGCCTTCACAACCCGAGACCTACACATATTTCCTCATCTATCCAAACTTTTAAAACCTTTAAAATTTTAAACTTATGGGCTAGGGTGCTCACACCCTTCTCCTAATAGTTTTGGATTAGATTTTAGTGATAGTTTCATCTTTGTAGCTTCTGTCTAGATTTGTCTTTTGCCTCTGATAATTTATTCTACTCCTCTCATCATTGTCTTTCCTTCTCTTCATATTATGAACTCTTATGTGTCTTGGATATTGTATTTAATTTATGAGCTTCATGACCTTGTGTCTATATCCAACACTCTTATGATAAAAATTTATTGAATTATGGCTTTTTGTGCTTTAGTTAGATTTAGTGTTGAGACTAGGTCATTAATTTTTTCACTCAAGGAACTACAACAAAATAATCATTCTTCAATCCTACTCCTATTCCCACTTTACCAATGTCCTCTTCACCACACTACATTCATGTGGACTTTCTATTGGTAAACTATGTTGTGCATGTTCCCAAAGAAAACCTCCAAAATCTAGATAAAGACTTGGAAATTCTCTAGTTATACTTGATTATTGAATATTTGGTCAGAGAAACTGTCCCTCTTTTGGATAACCTTAGAAAATTGGTCAATGATTCACAAGGAATAAAAGGTTTATGTAGTCTTTCTCATATAGTAGATTTTGATATCCCAACAAAAATTAGTTGTGTTCAAATTCTCAATAATCCTCAAAATCAAATTGGAACACAAGTGTTCGCTCCCACGATCACATCTTCTATTTACACTTTCACTCCTCTAATCATAACATCTACTAAGCAATATAGTAATGGTCTTAAAATTAGTTTGGGGCTTTCATGTGGGAATCTCATCAACCTATATAAATTTTTTCCACCATCTACCACACTTCCATTTACTTCTCCAAATGCCCATATTCTATTCAATTTCAAAATGACAATCCACCCACCATTAGCAATAGTCCTACACATTCTACAAACTCTCAAAACATGTCACCAAATGATCCTATCATAAAAAACTATTTCAAAATATGTCTTCATTACAATAATAAATTTCCAGCATGAACCAAATTCAATCCCATTCCAACCCTCCAACATACCTTACATATAGCCCATTATCATTTTCCATTTTGAAAATACCAATCCTAGAAAACATTGAAATACCATGATTTGAGAAATATAGTGGAAAGGGAGATCCTAATAATCATGTATCCACATTTACTTCTTTATGTAGTGATTTCATCTTTGAAGATGCTCTCTTAGCCAAAATCTTTCCCTAGTCATTGAAATACATGGCCCTGGATTGGTTTTTCTCAATACCCAATAACTAAATCACCTCTTTTTCATAATTGATCAATGATTTTTTTCAACACTTCTAAGAAAAAATTGGGACCCAAGTCACATTAATTGACTTAGTTTATTGTAAAGAAGGAGATAAAGAAAAAAATAGTTGATTTTATAGGGAAAAACCAAGCCCTCTACTCTCAAATTTTGTATTCCATCCTAGATGCCGATATGCAACGAGTTTTCATTGAAAAATTACAATTAAAAATTTGAGACAAGATTTAATTAATGACATACCCTTCATTCAAATATTTATGCATGGATCTTCATGAATATCAAATATCGATTAGAAAATATGAGGGTTCACCCTCATTGGCTCCTACTAGTCAATATGAAACCATTCCCACTCCTTATTATCAATCATTTAAAACTAAAAACATAAATTTCATCAAGATAAATTCCCATCCCTCTTCCAATAACATCCACACATAGCTTATAGCTACGACACCCTTACTTGTAACCCCTTATCAATTTAGACCAAGAGATCGATAATTTTCATAATTTCTTGACTCTCTTCAGTCCTTTATGATGCAATTTATTAATAAGAATTTGATTCAACTTCTCCTATTCATCTCATAGACCCCACCGACACTTTACTTCCTTATTATAACTCAAAATCCTTATGTTAATGTCATTGTACACTTGGGCATGATACTAAGTGATGCACGTGTCTTAGGCACCACATGCAAGACCTCATTGATTCTAGTATCATCCAAATGGTTGGTGTGAATGATAAAAGGAATAAATCAATTTCACCTCCTAATAAAAACTTACACATTTTTACCAACCCATTACCTAGCCACTCCACTAACCTTGTAGAAAAAATTGATATTGTATCCAACCATGAGAGCATACTAGAGCCTAATAGAGTCACTATGGTGAATGCCCACCCTCAACAAGACCAACCTAAACTCTTACTTGATATCACTTTCACTCATAGCGATGCTTCTATGCATGCACTTGATGGTCATTTTACATTTCTAGTAGAATTAATGATAAGCCTACATGAGGAATACTCATTGATCCAATATGCTTAGTGAATGTGATCATGAAAGAATTTATTTATGTGCATGAATTAGACCAAGATAAATATAAACAATCAGAAGTATCGATGAGAGCACATGATGGTTCCACTCGTCCTACAATTGGTTCCTTAACCCTTCCTATCCAAGTTGGACCTAGGAAGTTGGATGTTCCCTTTACCATAATCCCTACCTCAGATAAATTTCATGTGAATATAGGTCATTCATGGCTTCCTTCCATGAATTTGGCTCCATTTGTTATCCATAAATTCCTTAAATTCTCATTTGAAGGAAAAATACATACTATTTATCATAGTGGGTTTAAACCCTTATCTCTTCATGGATACTTCTCCCTCAATTTCTTTTAGCTACAACCATCCCAACCTAATCTCTTTCTACCATATCAAAAATTCAAAGCCAGTCGTATTTCCCAACTATCCCTTACCAATATCTCATCCACTACTCTAGTTGTTACCCCTAAGACTCCTTAGTATCCTATTGCTATGATGGTTGTTCCTCCTACTCCATAGGTAGTGAACATACCTCAACCCCAAGAATTTGACATCTATTTCATGGTTCCCTCTCCACCAATATACTTAGGACAACAATATTATTGAACCCTATTTTCCATTGCACCAAAAGCTCGACCTCTTAATGCTCGATACAAATTCCAGAGACAAACAGATCCCCGGGAGGCGGTTAGTCCATATCCCGAATCCAAAGGGAGATGCTGGTGATTGGTCCAATAATCCCCCCTCAACATCACTCGAGGGGATTCAAACTTGCAACCATGAATCTGGTATCATTTGTTGGAACATGTTTTTCGTTGCCCCAAATTATCAAATTGTTAATGCTTGATATAAATGCCAGAGATAAATGGGTCCACGGGAGGCAGTTAGTCCATGTATTGAATTTGAAGGGAGACACTGATGATTAGTCCAATAGAGACAACCACTCGCCTTAGTCTACACCTCCTGAACTTCAAAGATTAATTTTATAACTCTTAGAGAAAAATAATATGTTGTGCAAATCTCTCCCTCTCTCATTGGCTCCCAACCTTTGGTGGTTCCTTTTATTCCTTATACAAAAGAAGAAAATGAATCAATATTGGAAAACACCCTCGTTCCCCCTCCACAAGCTCAAGCTCATACACGATGAAATCAAAATGTAAAATAACACAAGAGATGACATCGTGCTATGGATCATCAACTTGTTGAAGGAAATAAAACTTCACCTAATGACCTCTCATCCATACAACTAGATTCCAATGAGATTCCTTCCACCCATCCATCTTCACCATCACCTAAATCTATTCCACCTTTATTGCTAAAACATGAAATTGAACCTTATCTTTCCCAACCAAGCCAAATACTAAAAATCTCACCACCTTCCCCACCATATAGTCTAAAAGATACTCACATGGTTGATGGTTCTTGTGATCATGTCGGTAGAACTAGCATAAAACTCATTGTGTTATATTCCAATAGTGATTCATATGACAACATGGATGAACCATGAGACAATCATAAAGTATTATTTCTTATGTTTGGGTAATCAATGAATTTGGCTTGGGGAAAGCATGATGATCCTTCCTTACCAAATGATCCACCATAGGTTGAACCTGGTATCTCTCCTTATACTGCACTTGTTGTAGTCCCTTTAGCACGTTGTCCACCTTCTATTTATGATGAACAATATTGAGATGCAAACATTTTTCTATAGGCTAGCTTGCATGTGTGGTACCCTTTTGTCTTTGTTTTCTACTTGCTCATAATGCGACCTCCCTATAATGTATCACTTGGTATGTATCTACGTTTTTAAATTATCTTTGGATGAACCTTAATGCTCTAGTTGGTACATGGATACAAGGAGGACAAAACTTGTCATGACATTCCTCTATGTGTATCTCTATTCTCCCATTTATCATAAATGCCTTTTTGTTCCTTTTGAGGATAGTGAAAAGCATCAAGATATTTAGGTATCTTCTATGTTGAATCAAAAATAAATTATTTTGTTTTCATGTGCTCTTCTTCCCTTGTGCTTGTAGTTCCACAAGTATATGGGGAATGATGTAAATTATAATCAATATTTTGATATATATTATCCATCATTCATATTGAACCTAAATCTTTGGCTCCCTTATGTACTATTTTATGTAATGGAATTATTTCAATTTAGGGTTAACCCCTTGTCATGAGTTAGCCTTTTGGGAGATATCATTTGGAATATGGATTTCAAAAAGGATTCATGCCTCATTTTTATAAATGTCACATTTTCTATCTTAAAGGAAATTGCTCCCTATTGGCATTAGAAATTAATTTAAGGTGGGGGCATACACTCCACTATGTTCTTCATTTTGTTCACACACCATGATCCTAGTGATGCCATCAGAATATATTGAACATCTTTGTAGCACTTTATCAGAGCTACCTATCAAACAATGCACTTTACCTATAATTATTGATAAGTTTGGCATGGAACTCACTAGCTCATGTTTTCATTTTCTACTTTTGAAACTCACCTAGTGAATACTAGAATTCTCTAGCATGTGTTGTTTCTTGTGGAGCTCACCTAGTGGATATTAGACTTCACTAGCTTGTGGAACTTTCACTTATTCATGAGCCACCTAGCAAATATCATACTTTTCTTACCCGTGACTAGTGAATGTCTTCAGGTATGGATCCTATTAAGAATCTACAAATATTTCTAGTCTATGATGTCATACTTGTTGTATATTCCTTGTATTCTCTGTGTTTGTTTCATGTTTTCTTTGCATCTTCCTCATGTATGCTTTGTGTTTGTGTGGATTATCATGTGCCTTTTTGTTGTATCGTGTCTTGTGTGTACGTTCTTTTATTTTAACATTGTTGTTTGGTAGGATCTTGAGTTTATGGGATATTGCATTCCCTAACTCAATATCAACTTACCCCTTTAGTGTTGTGACAAAGTACCCTTTTTGGCTTCTCCATACTTTATTGTGCGAATGAGCATAAGTTCATACCCTCACTAATGTGGGGGCTAAATGTAGAGTCATAAATTGTCACCCTTGACAATTTCACACTATGTTAGGCTCCCTCCTAAGTGAATGTGCCTAATTATGCTTATTAATAAATTTTTTTATTACCATTTTTGAGAAATTGAATTAAATATGGGAAATTAAATTAATTTTTTATTTAACAAATATATAAAAGAAAAATAGGGTTGGACTAGGGTTCCCTCACCCCCGTTCATCATAATCAGGCCCTAAATCTCAATATTTATTATTGGCCTTGATACATTTATGAATCTAAAATCAATTATCATCTTGTCATAATGGTTAAAGAAAAATATGTTGAAACTCATATAAATATAAGTATTTCCTTCCATTTTAAAATCTATGCAATTTATTGAGTTTAAATTTCATTCTAGCATCCTAAAGGAGGTTTCAAGAGTAGAATAAGAAAATATTTATAGTATACTTTCAACTAAATTTATGTTTACAATATATCAACAAATCCATGTTTATGCATTGTAAGATGTTTCATGATTATCTTTGTTATTATTATGAGTAGTAAAACTTGGAGGATATTCAAGCAACCTTCAATTTCTCCTTGTATGTGATGAGAAAATTAACTACAATCCAATAAGGAATATAGATTTGAGTGGTAAGTTACAACATTTCCATTTATCATTCATTTTCATCCATTTGCCTCTACTCTCCATATAGCACACAATTTATATCATTTTCATCATAGCTATTTATGGAGGTGGAAACACCAAAATGGGATTTGATTGAGGCAACCACCTATACAGAGAAAAAACCTTCTTCCCTTTTCCTTCTTTCAGGTTACAAGTATGAAGTGGATTCAAGTGGATTGGAGATATCAAGACTTCAAAACCCTAAGACAAGAATTCATGTGCCTTCTATCATTAAATTGGGGCAAGGTGATTATTCACATACTGTGGGACTATAACATGTCTCGATAGGAAAATACCTAAAGGTTGTGATGCATTGGTACAAGTTTTGAAACTATAAAAAATCACCATTTTTGGACTGGCATGCCCTCACCCTAGTCCAACTAATTTTATATTAGATTTTTATGTTAGGTTTCCCTTTGTCTACACTTTTGAGCTTTGATTTTTGTTTTTGCACTTTTGTTCTATATTTTTGTATTTTGTAACAATTTATCTCTTTAGTCTTATTTTACCTAATTTTTTAATATCAATCATTACATCCACATCCCACCATCAAAAATACAAAAAGGGGCCCAAAACCCTAACCAAGTGTTCTAGATCTTCCTTGAGGATAGTAGCCTGTAGTCTCTTATAGTTACTTTTGTGTCCCCCAGTGCTTTTACAGTGCAATGAGTGATTTATGTTAACCATTAGCCTTAGATCCCATTTTAACATCTCATAGTCATATGTGTGCACATATTCGCCAAACTAAGAAAGTAAAAATCCCATGATGCAAAAAATCTAAAATATTAGCCACTAACACAATCTCCTAGGTAACTCTCACATGAAGATCTTTATAGATTTGAACTTTAATGTTTGATTTGGAAAAAATAGAAAGACAATCTATTTTTTGGATGCTTTGATCTTAATGATGATTATAATTTATCTAAGAATCTTCCAAAGAAACATGTAAAATAAAGCTACAAGAGTAACCCCACAAAATCTAATATTTCATTCAATTTTTGATTCTCCAAGTCATCGTTTGGTACAAGAGAAGTGAATATTTAAATTTTGATTAAAAAAAGATCTCCAATCTTGGATCTTCTAAATACTCCCACTTTTATGCCATTTAATAATAGCTATGGAGGTAGCCCTCTAAGATCAAGAAGGTTAAAGGGAAGCATAAATAATCATGAGACCAAAATAATAGAATAACTTTATTTTGTTCAAGGAAAAAAAATATTGGATTATTGTTCATACTAGAACTACAAGTGGGTACACATAAGATACACAATCAAGAGATGTGAATGTATGATTAATGTGGGGTAAAGGAGATGTGTCATATATGTGCTCATCTTCACCAAACTAAGAAAGTAAAAATAAAATGACACAAGTAATCTAAAAAATTGGCCACTAGCACTAATGGCACTCTCAAATTTGCAAAATTTGGGATGCCTATTTCAAAATTTTGCTTCTGCACTTTCAAAAGTGCACCTGAAGAATTAATTTGAGTGACCCACTTTGGAGGGTCAAAATTTGAAGCCAAATGATTTTTTTGCAAAACCCATTTGCAGATATTTTCAATTGACATATGTGAATATGCATGTCAATTTTCAGCTTCCCACGATAATTTTTGATAGGGTTTCAAAAAGCGAAGCTGAAGGGTTTCGACACTTTTCTGCAGTTTGCAAACGTTTAGCTTTGCAAAGTAGCCTCCCGTTTGAGCTTGCATTTTTCAACCGGGTGACTGTCAAGTTAGAAAAAATGTTGTTTTGTATTCCCCATACCAAGATGAGCTTGTATGTCATTTTTCAGAGCCTCATGACCTCATTTACTATTTTTAACAAATCAAAACCAAATGTAGTTTGTTCAATTTTGCATTTGCATTCCTGGCAGCATTTTAGAAAGGTCAAATTTGAGCGTCAATATCTTTTGATTGGTGATGGTTCAAGAAAATTCCTTTTGCACACGTGCTCAGAGTACCTAAATGATCTATTGTGTCCAATGGTAGCTCGCAAGGAGTTGATTTACTATTTTTTCAAAAGAGTAGTTGGGTGACTTTCAGATGGTTCAGAACAACTATTTGTTGCAGAAAGTTCGAGTAAGCAACTTTGATAGTTAATAAGTTTCACCTCGTTATTGATTTCTCTGATCGGTCTCTTGCATTGCATTCTCGGGTCAAATGTTTACATGCCTGTAATTTTTCTTGAATCTCAAGGGTCATTTGACTAGTTTCCTAGATTAATTCCTAGGCAATTTGACCAGTTTTCACCATTCTGCAAAAGGGGTAGAAATTAGATTCTAATTGCAACCCAGTTCATTTTTTAACTCCAAATTCATCTGGATGCTGAGTCTGATCGATTTGAGAATAAAAGTTGTATGAAAATGATTTTTTTTTTAGTCGGGCCCACGAGGGGACCCGACTTGTGACATAATTTGAGGATAACATATCAGCCAAGAGGTGGTTACCGAAGGGATTTACAATGGCTGCAAGACTATCATGGAAAAGGAATAGTAAGTAAGAGGTAGGGCTCTTATGTGTAGATGAAGTGAAATTTTTTCATGTAAGGGATAATAGGTCATATACACATACTGTGTAGGCCTCATTAGGAAAAAAGGTAAGGTGACTGGTTAGAGTTTTATTTTTCTTGTATGATGAATTAGCTCTCCGCATTCAAGATTTTCAGAATACTTGATTCAGGAAAGGAGCATCAAACAAATGAGGATATAAAGGTTCATCATTTGGATATTCAATCCAATAAGGCTATAATATTAAATGTACATAATTGACATGCTCTTATCCTCCTTGCCATTTAATTATCCCTTATGGAGATTGCACCAGGCATTTTTCCAACGAAAAATATCAGTTAGTGGTAATGGAAAAATGAGGTTGAATGTAATAGAAAATAAATACAACATCAAGTGGTTAGAAGTCTGCTCATTATCAAGGTTGCTACTTCTTTTGTCGAGGCATACAAATGTTATAAGTCAGCTTGCAATGCATTTATCATCTTAGAGGTGTCTCAAGGTAATATTAGCCATTCTGCAAAATGATTTTCCATCCAATGTAATTGCATTTTGTGGCTTGGATAAAAAGGGAAGCACAGAGAATATGGGGCGCCATTCATCAAAGCACACAATCTGCTTGAGTGAAAACCCCCAAATTAAATTTATTCTCATGGAGTGCCATACGCAACAACAAATACAATAGAGGTTTAAGCTGTAGATCGAACAATGTATCGAGATGAATGAGGGAGGATCTAAATAGCTTATGGGCACGACCTGGATAGGGTGTGTGAACTATTTGAGTGAAATGCCTAAATGAATGTGATCTCATAGCCACCAGGCTTGCTGTGTGGACACAAGTGAGATTGTCAAAAGTATTTAGAGACTTCCTAGCAATTGTAATTGGTGCAGCCAGTAGACAGAGATAAACCACCACACTAGATGATGATGGGACACCATGTTGTATTTTATTCTGAAATGAACAAAAGGCTCATCAGATGGACTAAAAACCGATGGATGACATGGTGCAAAGCGAGAATTTCAAGCTGCACCTAGTGAATCTTAAAAGCTTGAACCATCTTCTGTCTATGCAAGGGGGACTATTGAGTTCATAGAGGATTGGCGTGGCCCTGTGCAGGGAAACAGTGGAGGGGACGGTTCCCTCATTGTAAATCTTGAGTTTCTTTACATTGATCGAGCAAACAGGGGTTAACTAGATACAGTGAACGAGATTAGGGCAACAAAATTTGATCGACGACCAGTAAAGGAGGTGGCCACGTGGGAAAATCTCACTGACCTCGTAGGAGGAAGCGTGACGTTGGCCAAAAACCCACGAGGTATGCGAGGCAGACAACCAGTGGGCCCATCCCTTTTAAGGAATGGGGTGCATATTACAAGTGCCCCGACATCAACCTTTTTGCATCCTCACAAATATCTTAATGAAAGTGTAAATCACATTGGGAGAAGTTTTAAGTGAGCCGATTAAATTATGAGTGTAAAAAATGGAACATGGGTAATACTTGTTTGCTGGGTAAAAATTTTCATTGTTTATGTGGAGTGTTTTATGATGGAGATGGGTAATTGTTTTATTTCTATAGAAAATTGAGTATTCACTCTGGGCAAAGTGAAACTATTATTCACTTTGCAAGCAAAGATTATGTGCTTGGCACATATATGAAGTGAAATTGTAAAAATCAGTATGGGCTCCGTAAGAATTTTTAAAGGGAGGAATTATTTTAATTGCTGGGAAGGATATTTTTCATGAGGAATTTATTTAAAAGTGAAGGTGCATGTGAAATGGTAAATATGAGCTGCACAGTAAAATGACAATAAATGATTTATGAAGTGAATAAAGCATTCACTATTTCGAAGGCTTTCTTTGCTGGGCTTATAAAATAAAAAGTGGAGGCATGGGTAATTATTTTACCCAATGATAAATTTCTGAGGAACTTCATTTCATGTGAATTAATTATTCACTTTATAAAGGGGTTTTATTGTAAAACAGGTGAAATTTTATTTGTTGGGAATTAATGTGAAGTAAAATATCAAATGTGAGTAATATAACAGCATAGGCAAATAAAAGATGAGGTCAAAGCTCAAATATTAAAGTTGGAAAACTTTAATAAATGGAGGTAGAGTATAAAGTGAATATGAAAATAAAGTGCAACATTGTGAAAGAGAGTTGAAACAGAATTTTCACGGGCAAGGGATATTTTCCAGCAGCTGGGTAAAATGATGAAATTCTCCACATGGGCAGATTTTCAGTTGCAAAGTAATGATGAGCAAAGGAAGTTTTGAGAGAATAAGTTTGTTTCTGCAAAGGAAGAGTGGTGAGATTCTTTTCAGCTTGTTGATCAATGAGAATGAAGCTGCCATGTGTCTACAATAGATCAGTTTTAGGACTACTCTTGGTTTCTTCTATTTTCTATATCTTCTCTTTTCTCTCATTGTAAAGGGGTTCCAATTTTTTTTTGAAAGCTCTGCAAGTTAGGCAGAAGCTATGGGTAGATTGTAAAGCTAGGGGGAAATATGACTGTTAGTCATTTAATCTAAAAGTGTGTGTTCTGAATTATTCTGTTATGTTTATTTTAGCTGATAATTGTCTCCATGGCTAAACTATAATGCTATTTTGGATTCAATAATAAAATTGTCTGAGTCTGTTCATGCACATTTGCTGCATTTGAGTTACATCTATTGTTGCCTTCTATTCTATGAATGATGTAATTTCTTTAATAAAGCACAAGATGCATTTATTATTGCCTATTGTTCAAGGATAGTGTAATTGCTTTGAAAAATGTGGCAGGAGTGCTATGTTTCAGGTGGATTTATAAGAAGAGTTATTAGAGAAAGCTTCAGTGGTCTGGTTGTCATAACGTGACAACATTTGCAAGACCTTCAGAGCATGTTCAACACTAAAAGATGAATGTTATTTATATGACTCCATAGCCCATTTTTATGGCATTGGTCCATTATCATGTTTCTGTTGTTTTCAGTTTGGTCCCAACTCTTTGAATCAAAAATCCATTTCAAATCTATTTTGTTGAGTTGTGCTTGTCATGTTCTTCATGCTGGTTGATGAAATTCATTCAATATCTTGCCAATGTTAAGTGATATTTTAGGTTTCTCAGCAATTCTGTGAGAACATTATCTGTTAAGAAATATCCCATTACTTGTGTCTCTAAATCTTTAGGTATTGCTAAAGGGTCCCCCCTAGGTCTTACAGAGCCTGAAGTGTAGGGGAAATGTGTGTCAATTCCATTTCCTGTCAGTTGACCACTAGCCTTTGTGATTCTTGAATATTGAGGTTGGCTACCTCTTAGAGAGTTTCAAAGCCTATCTGGAAAAATAAAACACCAACATAATGGTGACTCTACTGGGGAAAATTTTGAATCTCTAGTTGTAGAAAGTTATAGATTCATATCAAATGATTTGTAATTCTGAATTTGGTTCAAATATTGAAGGATTTTAATCCTAGAGGAAGAAGTTGTTGCAGTGAACTTGAAAGTTTTATAATCTATGGTGGTCTGCTGGTGGAAGGAACTCAGAAAGAAGTTTAAATGTGAAAGAGCTTCATAATAGTTGAAGTTCAGTCCTCTGTGAAAAGAGGTGGCGACTCTGTTAATAGAACCTGTTGAAAATTTGAAGAAAGTTCCAGATCTACAAATATTTCCAGTCAAGAAGATAATTTGCAGCAACTGCAATGTTCCTAGGTATTCCTCATTCTTGGTTTTCAAAAAAATATTGTATATGAAAACCATATTTGAACATCTTAGGCAAAACTTTGGTTCCCTATTGAGTGATTAGCACTAAGAAAGGGAAAGAACATTAATACTCTATTTGCATACTTCTGAATAGTAATTTGTAGCCTATGTGCTCTGTTGGAGAAGTATGTTTATTATAAATTTTCCCACTAAATAGATCTCATGTGTAAATGCATTTGAATTATGCATTATGGTATTCTAAGATCATGATGAAGATAGAAATAAGGCAATGAATGATCAACTGTAAAGTTGATACGTGAAATTTGAAAGAGGCATATCAAAATGTTTCAACATATGCATCCTAGTATGGTTCCAGATGGAACTATGGTTTGTGATCAGTCCCAACTAGATTGTCAAAGAGGTTTCAACACTAGAAGGTACAACGCTATCAATTTTAGTGGCATTAGTGGTTACCCAAATGACATTCCAGCTAAAGTCAAAAATAAGTTACCAAGATTCATTGGTGATAGGGCTGAATCAACAAACAAGCATTTGCAAGAGTTCAGTATTGTGATGGATGATTATGAGATTGATCACGAAGATGTGATCATGAGGTTGTTTGTTCAGTCCTTGAGAGGAGATGCAAGAGAGTGGTTCTCTTATTTACCAGCATCTTCCATTCATTCATGGGAAGAGTTCAAAATAGTGTTCCTGGAGCAGTTTGGAGAGAGGATTAAACCTGTTTTGATAAGGAAAAGGTTCATGAACAAGGAGGAAGGGAAAGAAGAGTTAGTCCCATCTTTTAATCTCTGGTTTTCAATGATCATAAGAGAGATACCTCAACACATAAGGCCAAATGATGCTGAATTTTTGGTTGTGTACTTAGGAGCATTTGACAAAAGGATAAGTTATCAGTTGAGGGATAAAGAGTCTACAACCCTGCACCAAACATGTCAAATGGCTTTTGATATTGAGAACAATTTGAGGTTTTCAATGATGAAAGGACATAAGATTGTGAGTGTTGGTCATCCTAACACATCTCATGCAAATAGAACTCATGGATCAAATAATATAAGTACTTGTCAAGATGGTAATGACACTCCTTCGATTCCTCTATCATCAAAATCTGCACAAACTGTGGTGTCTCAAACTAAAGGTAGTAGCTGTCTTATTCAAGAAAATCAGAACATGATACACAAGAATGAAAAGAGTGTGTCAGAAAATGAAGATATCTATTGTATGAATGAGGACATTAATTGTAATCAGCTTACAATCAACATAGGTGTAGATCCTTGTAGCAGTAATAAAGATGAAGATATATGGTATGATGAGAAAATAAATATGCATGAAATTTTTTCTTGCAATATCTTGTGTGATGAAGAAATGAAAGAGATACAAGACATCTTCCCATGTCATGTTTTGGTTCGTGAAGATAATGCAAATGTTGATGACATCTCCTCGCAAATCAGTGATCAAGACATTGAAGATAGGAGTTCAAGCACTTGTGATGAGGATGCTGATGAAAGTCAAATTGATTACTCTTCTACTGATTATGAATGCTCTTATGATGACAATATGGAGGCACTTTCTTCACCTCAAGAATGTAAAGACATGATTTCTCATGAAGTCACTTGTTCACAAGTAAATGATCCAATTGTATTTGATGCAAACTTGGAATGTAATTCGGATTTGTCATTAATGGATCATGTTGATTTTGTCAATGATGAAGACTTTGAAAACAAACATATGTGTGTTCAATTTATTGATCATGAACATAGTGATGGGAATGATGAAGAAGGTGATGAAATTGTTTATGCTTTTGCTGCTCATGACTATTTATGTGAAGCAGAGGTGGATGTTTCAGCTCTACATAAGAAGGATGATGAAGTGCATATTGATGAAGGAAGGAAATCAGCTTTGAATGATCAAATTATGCATCATGACAATCATATGGATCTAAGATCAGCCTTATCACCCATTGATGGATTTTCAGATTGTGTTGAAATTTCAAAGCCTTTTGATCAATGTGTAGTGCAACCATATGATTCAAATGATGATGTGAGTGAAGAATAATCATCCCAAGCTGTGACTACTCCTTATGTTGATGGGAAACATTTTAGTGAGCATCCAAATAATGTGATGTATGCACCTAAGGATTGCATTCATGAAGCTTAAAATGCACTACATAAGAGATGGAAACAGTTTCAGATGCTTGGCATATCACACCATGTAATGGAACTACTAGTTGTTCTTGTTATGAGATCATAGAGAGGGTCCATCTACAGTCCTATGATTTTAATGAATTTGGTGATTTGTTGGAAGATAAGAGTGATAATGAGATAATGTATTCATCATTCAGTGTGCTAGAACCGTGTAGTCCTGATTACAATATTACCAAGGTTGAAAGCTTTGTCAATACTGAGCTTAGTATTATGGGGCATGTTCATGTACATTCAACTCATAAGGTTGGTCATGTTAATTGTTATTATGTTGGTCATACTAGCTTGAATGAAGTAGACTTGGAAAGTTTTATATCAGATGAGGATAACATTAGCATGCAAGATGTGGATGACATGATTTCACTCTCAGGTGATCAGATTATACATTATGATGAAAATTTGAGTAAAAGGATGTCATCATTTTTCGGTAGTATTTCTATGGAGCTTGAAGAGTTTTTTGACCATGATATCTCATATTATGTGGACATGGAAGAAATGTCAGATGTGTGTACTGGACAATCTGAGGATGGGAATGAAGTTGAAAATGTGTCTACCTGCCTTTCTAGTGATTACAGTAAATTTGAGCACAATAATGACTTGAAGGATTTGGACCTTCATGTTGAGGAGGTTGAGACTCTTATGTAAAAAATGAATATAATGGAAAATCCATTGTTTGATGAGCCTCCATCTTCACTAGAGATGAGAAATGATGAAACTTATTGGTGGAGAAATAATCCACTCTTTGTTGAGAGTTCTAATGATGCATTTCACACATGGTTGGAATGTAGTCTTGAGCAAGCAGATAAACAATTTGATGAACTCCTTGAGGGCATTTCCTATGACTGTTTTACATTTGAAACAAGTGTTGTAGGTAAGGTTGAACATCATGATGCCAACTCCTTGGAGGAGTTTGAACATTTTCAATTTCCAGTTCAACTGGAAGGTATTTTTATAGAATATGACAATCAAATGAATAACAGGAAATGTTGTTTCCAATATGAACATATTTCATATAATGAATATAACACATATGTGTCATGTGATGATGAAGGCTTGCAGTTTATGACTGATTATACAATGAAGAATGACATAGATTATACTAGCATTGGTGTGCTCAGAAAAGTTGTGAAGAATGTCAGTGGCAGTGTTTGTAATCAGGAAAATTTCAGTGGTCACCACATTTTTCTGCTTGTAAGAAGGTCACATATGTTACTATGGTATGACAAAGGTAAGCATAGATTGAGGAAGATCAACTCTTTCTACAGAATTGTGTTCGACAGAGGTAAATATTGATCACCCATTTTTTCATTTGGTGACTTCGGTCACCAAATGAAGTTGAAAAAGAAAGATGAACAAATGAACAGTTTGAGGAGCATCTGACGGACTCAGATTTTGGTCTACTCTCCAGAGATCTGGAATCTTGCTATGCCCACAAGGGGCATACATCCCCAATCAGAGCCACTGATGGCACTCTCAAATTTTCAAAATTTGAGATGCCTATTTCAAAATTTTGCTTTTGCACTTTCAGAAGTGCACCTGAAGAATCAATTTAAGTGACCCACTTTGGAGGGTCAGAATTTGAAGTCGGATGATTTTTATGCAAAACCCATTTGCAGAAATTTTCAATTGACATATGTGAATGTGCATGTCAATTTTCAGCTTCCCACGATAAGTTTTGACAGGGTTTCAAAAAGAGAAGCTGAAGGGTTTCGACACTTTTTTGTTGTTTGCAAACATCCAGCTTTGCAAAGTAGCATCCCGTTTGAGCTTGCATTTTTCAACCATGTGACTGTCAAGTTATAACGAATGTTGTTCTGTATTCCCCATACCAAGATGAGATCATATGTCAGTTTTCAAAGCCTCATGACCTCATTTACTATTTTTAACAAATCAAAACCAAATGGAGTTTGTTCAGTTTTGCATCTACATTCCTGACAACATTTCAAAAAGGTCAACTTTGAGCGTCAATATCTTTTGATTGATGATGGTTCAATAAAATTCCTTTTGCACACGTGATCAGAGTACCTAAACGATCTACTGTGTCCAGTGGCAGTTCGCCAAGAGTTGATTTGCTATTTTTTCAAAAGAGAAGTTGGGTGACTTTCAATTGGTTCAGAACATCTGTTTGTTGCAGAAAGTTCGAGTAAGCAACTTTGATAGTTAATAAGTTTCACCTCGTTATTGATTTCTCTGATCCATCTCTTGCATTGCATTCTCGGGTCAAACATTTACATGCCTATAAGTTTTCTTGAATCCCGGGGGTCTTTTGACTAGTTTCCCATATTGATTCCTAAGGCAATTTGACCAGTTTTCACCATTCTGCAAAAGGGACATAAAACAGATTCTAATTGCAACCCAATTCATTTTTCAACTCCAAATTCATCTGGATGCTGTGTTTGATCGATTTGAGCATAAAATTTGTTTGAAAATGATTTATTTTTTTAGTCGAGCCAATGAGGTGACCCGATTTGTGACACACAATTTGAGGATAAAGTATCAGCCAAGAGGTGGTTACCGAAGGGATTTATAATGGCTGCAAGACTATCATGGAAAAGGAATAGAAAGTAAGAGTTAGGGCTCTTATGTGTAGATGAAGTGAAATTTTTTCATGTAAGGGATAATAGGTCATATACACATACTGTGTAGGCCTCATTAGGAAAAAAGGTATGGTGATTGGTTAGAGTTTTATTTTGCTTGTATGATGAATTAGATCTCCGCATTCAAGATTTGTAAAATACTTGATTCAATAAAAGAGCATCAAACAAACGAGGATATAAAGGTTCATCATTTGGATATTCAATCCAATAAGGCTATAATATTAAATGTACATAATTGACATGCTCTTATCCTCCTTGCCATTTAATTATCCCTTATGGAGATTGCACCAAGCATTTTTCCAACGAAAAATATCAGTTAGTGGTAATGGCAAAATGAGGTTGAATGTAATAGAAAAGAAATACAACATCAAGTTGTTAGAAGTCTGCTCGTTATCAAGGTTGCTACTTCTTTTGTCGAGGCATACAAATGTTATAAGTCAGCTTGCAATGCATCTATCATCTCAAAGGTGTCTCAAGGTAATATTAGCCATTCTGCAAAATGATTTTCCATCCAATGTAATTACATTTTGTGGCTTGGATACAAAGGGAAGCACAGAGAATATGGGTAGCCATTCATCAAAGCACACAATCTGCTTGAGTGGAAACCCCCAAATTAAATTTATTCTCATGGAGTGTCATACGCAGCAGCAAATACAATAGAGGTTTAAGTTGCAGATTGAACAATGTATCAAGATGAATGAGGGGGCGGCTAAATAGCTTATGGGTGTGGCCTAGAGAGGACGTGTGAACTGTTTGAATGAAATGCCCAAATGAATGTGATCTCACAGCCACCAGGCTTGCTGTGTGGGCACAAGTGAGATTGTCGAAAGTATTTAGAGACTTCCTAGCAATTATAATTGGCGCAGGCAGTAGACAGAGATAAACTACTATGCTATATGATGATGGGACACCATGTTGCTTCATATGCACACAATGGATTTGAAGAGTTCAGTGGATTGAAGGCCATGTTGGTTTTTATTCTAAAATGAACAAAAGGCTCATCAGATGGACTGAAAACCGATGGACAACATGGTACAAGGCAAGAATTTCAAGATGCACCCAACGAATCTTAAAAGCTTGAACCATCTTCTATCTGCGCAAGGGGGACTATCGAGCTCGTAAAGGATGGGCATGGCCTAGTGTAGGGAAACAGTAGAGGGGATGGTTCCCTCATTGTAAATATTGAGTTTCTTTACATTGATCACATAACATAATGTGGTGATTGGCGCAACCAAAGGGAGATATCATTTCGAGCCTAAAAGGCAGACATGGAATTTTCAAGATTTTCACAAGGTTGAAAGATGGGTCTGCCATTATCAAACTAAAAGAGCTAAAGTTGTAGAGCAAAGGAGAATGTCGAGCGAATAGGGGATAACCAGATATAGTGAATGAGATTAGGGAAACAAAAGTTGATCGATAGCCAATAAAGGAGGTGGCCACATGGGAAAATCTCGCTAACCTCATGGGAGGAAGCGCGACGTTGGCCAGAAACCCGCGAGGTATGCGAGGCAGGTAGCCAGTGGGCCCGTCCCTTTTAAGGAATGGGGTGCATATTACAAATGCCCCGACATCAACCTTTTTGCATCCTCACAAATATTTTAATGAAAGTGTAAATCACATTGGGAGAAGTTTTAAGTGAGCCAATTAAATTGTGAGGGTAAAAAATGTTATTGTGTAAAATTTTTCATTTTTTATGTGGAGTGTTTTATGATGGAGATGGGTAATTGTTTTATTTCTATAGAAAATTGAGTATTCACTCTGGGCAAATTGAAACTATTATTCACTTTGCAGGCAAAGATTATGTGCTTGGCACATATATGAAGTGAAATTGTAAAAAGTAGTATGGGCACCATGAGAATTTTTAAAGGGAGGAATTATTTTAATTGTTGGGAAGGATATTTTTCACGGGGAATTTATTTAAAAGTGAAGGTGTGCGTGAAATGGTAAATATGAGCTGCAAAGTAAAATGACAATACATAATTTATGAAGTGAATAAAGCATTCACTATTTTGAAGGCTTTATTTGCTGGGCTTATAAAAAAAAAATTGGAGGCATGGTAATTATTTTACCCAATGATAAATTTATGAGGAACTTCATTTCACGTGAATTAATTATTCACTTTATAAAGGGGTTTTATTGTAAAAAAGGTGAAATTTTATTTGTTGGGAATTAATGTGAAGTAAAATATCAAATGTGAATTATATAACAACATAGGCAAATAAAAGATGAGGTAAAAGCTCAAATATTCAAGTTGGAAAACTTTAAGAACTGGAGGTAGAGTATAAAGTGAATATGCAAATAAAGTGCAGCATTGGGAAAGAGAGCTGAAACAGAATTTTCATGGGCAAGGGATATTTTCCAGCAACTGGGTAAAATGATGAAATTCTCCACATGGGCAGATTTTCAGTTGCAAGTCAATGATGAGCAAATGCAGTTTTGAGAGAATAAGTTTGTTTCTGCAAAGGAAGAGTGGTGAGATTATTTTTAGCTTATTGATCAACGAGAATGAAGCTTCCATGTGTCTGCAACAGAACAATTTTAGGGCTGCTCTCGGTTTCTTCTATTTTCTATATCTTCTCTTTTCTCTCATTGTAAAGGGGTTCCAATTTTTTTTTGAAATCTCTACAAGTCAGGCAGAAGCTATGGGTAGATTGTAAAGCTAGGGGGAAATATGAATGTAAGTCATTTAATCTGAAAGTGTGTGTTTTGAATTATTTTGTTATGTTTATTTTAGCTGATAATTGTCTCCATGGCTAAACTGTAATGCTATTTTGGATTCAATAATAAAATTGTCTGTGTTTGTTCATGCACATTTGCTACATTTGAGTTACATCTGTTGTTGCCTTTTGTTTTATGAATGATGTAATTTCTTTAATAAAGAACAAAATGCATTTATTATTTCCTATTGTTCAAGGATAGTGTAATTGCTTTGACAAATGTGGCAATAGTGTTATGTTTCAGGTGGATTTATAAGAAGAGTTATCAGAGAAAGATTCAGTGGTCTGGTTGTCATAATGTGACAAAATTTGCAAGACCTTCAGAGCATGTTCAACACTGAAAGATGAATCTTAGTTATATGACTCCATAGCCCATTTTTATGGCACTGATCCATTATCATGTTTCTGTTGTTTTCAGTTTGGTCCCAACTCTTTGAATCAAAAAACCATTTCAAATATGTTTTGTTGAGTTGTGTTTGTCATGTTCTCCATGCTGGTTGATGAAATTCATTCAATATCTTGCCAATGTTAAGTGATATTTTAGGTTTTTCTTAGAAATTCTGTGAGAATTTTATCTGTTAAGCAATATCCTATTACTTGTGTCTCTAAATCTTTAGGTATTTCTAAAGGGTCCCCCCCTAGGTCTTACAAAGCCTGAAGTGCAGGGGAAATGTGTGTCAATTCCATTTCCTATCAGTTGGCCACTAGCCTTTGTGATTCTTGAATATTGAGGTTGGCTAACTCTTAGAGAGTTTCAAAGCCTATCTGGAAAAATAAAACACCAAAAAGCACAATCTTCTAGGTAACTCTCACATGAAGATCTTTATGGATTTGACCTTTGGTATTTGATTTGGACACAATAAAAGGAAAAAATATATATTTTTGGATGCTTTGAACTTAATGGTGATTAAATTTTTTCTTTAAGAATCTTCTAAAGAAAATTTCAAAATAAAGCCGCAAGAGGAACCCAAAAAATCTAATATTTCTTTCATTTTTTGATTCTGCAAGTCATCATTTGATGTAAGAGAAGTGAATATTCAAATTTTGAGAAAAATAAGATCTCTAATCCTAAATCTTCCAAAAACTACCTTTAGACAATCTCTCACTTTGATACCATTTAAAAGATTATCTATGGAGGTATCCCTCCAAGATCAAGAAGACTAAAAGGAAGCACAAAGAAATCATAAGAACAAAATAATAGAATAATGTTATTTTGTTAAAGGATATAATATTTAAAAAGTGATTGTATTATTATTCATGCTAGAGCTACAAGTGCGAATATATAAAATACACCACCAAGAGATGTGAATGTGCAACCAATATGGAATAAAGGAGATGTGGTCACATGTGTGCACATCTTCACCAAACTAAGAAAGTAAAAATCACATGACACAAGCACAAATATTCTAAGTAAACTTCTTATCCTAGGTACATATAATACAATAAACTAAATAACTAATGCAAAATTAAAATAATACACCAATAGATACTACTCATAGACAAGTCTATACAAATATACTATAATAGCACCAATGTTATGCCAAGGACATAATATACCACAAATAGATTTGTTGTGACCATTCTAGTGATGTGGGGGAGCATGCATCCATCCTATTTTTTATTATAAAAACCAAGGACCACCCCAAGTAGGGGGAATGCCACATTGGCCTATCACTCAAGTTTGGGACAAACTTGAGAGCTCACTTGAAGTGCAACACTTAGGTTGTGGATTATTTTAACATGCTATTTAACTCATCTTACCATGAGAGTATGTACATATTTATTACCACACATAATTTAATATGTGAAATATACTTGTACATACACACCTTAGAATTTCTTTTGAACTCAAAATTTACTAATATTTTTTTAATTAAATAAAATAATCAACACACAATAACCATGTTCACTCTAAAACTAAAAAAACTACTTTATTATCTATATGGTAATATCTTTTCCTCCTCTAGTGTGACACACCCTTTACTATCAACCAGTTCTTCTTACATAGGCCTAATATAAGGGATTATTTGGTGGATATAGGCCCATATAATAAACAATAGTATTTTGTTATAAAATTATTGGATCTTTACTTTGTCATCACTTTCCTTCTCAAAATTTTAAGTCAACCACATGTTCATCTTGCCAACATTTCCCCTTTTAGTAGCTTTCTTGTGTTCTAGCATCTAGGAGGGTGGAATTTTTTTAAGATGAAGTTATTCTCATACAAAAAAATTGTGACAAGAATAGTGTAAAGGGAGGTATATATAATTGTACTAATAAATATGTTTTATTTATTTGTTTATCCTCCACATGACATACCCTTGAGAAAGATTGATGGTTGTTATCTTCTAATCTAATTTTTTCTATCTATATATTTTCTTAGGTAATCTTAAAGGTATGAATATATATTACATGTCACAGAGGCCGAGAGTAATAGTGGAAGTTGAACTGTTTCCATTTGTGAATTATTATATCTTAATTATTTTTCAATGTGGGTGGTAGGTGTTTGAAATTTCCTAAGGATGACCTAACATAACACAAGCCTTAGGGGTTCCAAATGGTTATCACAATGATTATAATATTCAATGTCATAAATGTAATGCACATAAAATTACAATAATGAATGATGTGAATTAGGACTTGTAGTTTTTATTATAGGCATGTTAGACCATACTAAATCCATGCTGAATATCATAGAAGGCTTGGTTGAAACATACTTATCATTGATTTTGATCTAGTATAGAGTTATTTATGCAAATTTTGAAGTGTGTGTGACATCTATTAAAGATAGATGGATGATCTAGGCCTTACCATGAGTATCTAAAAGGTTCCATATTGTATTGTAGGCTATAGAAGTGTTACCATAGTTATAAAAATCCATGAGAATAGTCATGGTGTTGCTATGGAAAAACAAGGATAGACAACTAAGAGGGGGGGTGAATTAGTTGTTACCAAAATCAAACTTAATCAACATTAATCAGCCTTAAATCTCAGATCTGATAATTAACAATGCAAACATAAATCAATAACACATCAGAGACACATGAACACCAAGATTTTATACGTGGAAACCCTATTAGGGGAAAAACCTTGGTGGATGTTAGTCTACAAGATTATACCCTGTTAGAAGTATAATGAAGAATAAAAAGGGAATGCACTTGCATTCAGGCACACTTCCTAGAGCACATTGCTTAGAGGAAGGATCACTCCCTTACATACAATAATTAGATTAAATCCATCTGATGAGTTTGAACTGAAGTAATAGCTTCTACAAAATCCTGGTTATAGTTCCAGTTAGGCACACAAAAACTTCTACACACTCTTCCACACTTTGCTCAATCTCTTTCACACTCTGCTATACTCTTGAATGATATGACCTCTATTCAAACATGTACATTAATTTCACACACCGAGCATACTCCTCTCACACTTCAAAATGAGTAAACAATCACTCTTTTATATCTGCCACATGGATTTACATCAACTGCTCTGTCAGCCACAAATAAATAATGAATACAACTATTGGCCTCAATACATGAATAAATATTAATTCGCACCAACACAAGTCTATCACAACATAGTGAGGACCCAAAAAAACACCTTAGAACACATCAAACAATAAAAATATTAATCTATAAATATCTGCAACACGCTACCACCCTCATGTCAGCCAATAACATGAAACATTCAAGCATACAATGAAAAATATTCAATCATGAACACTTCGTTCAATGCGGATGTACAACAAAGAGCATGATCTAGAATCATCCATGAAAGTCATAGGTACATGCGCAACAACTGAAATTACAAGAATTTAAACCTCTTCATCCAAGAACACCATCTACAGAAATTGAATAACTGAAGGAACATAGATCTTCATAACTTCCACAAATCTTGATTCAAACCTCTGAGAATTTTAGACAAAATACTAGAAAATTTCAGCAACAAACCCTTTGAAGTGAACCTTCAAATTAGCAACTTGCAACTCTTTCCACCATTTTGACCTTTTTAGCTTCACTAGCTGCCTGCAATATATTTTTTAAAATTTTCTCATTATCCTCAACATATACAGCCTTCAGAATCACCAATGCTAATAGTGTTGACATCAATGACAACCACATATAAGCAATGCAGCCACAACATCCAAAAATCTCCCCCTTTGGCATTGATGGCAACACATGATGTGAAAAATAATGCCATCAACCCAACTAGCTCGTCTCAAAGAATCTCCCCCTAAGATTGTGCACTCTTTTCCTATTTCCTTCTCCCATGTTTTTCACATTTCTCTTCTCTCCCCCTTTGACATCAATGGAAACTGTACACATGCTTTGATCACATATTTGAATCTTTGACTACTCCCCCTAAGTAGCAGCCACCACAACATCAATCCGGAATAAGATATGGCTATGAATTCTTGGACTGATGCAAATACCTGCATCTTAGTTCTAACCCCACTGCCCTATATTCCTTTGGGGTGGACCCCATCGACCAAGGCATCTGCCACCACCCAAGCTCCTAAGGGGAGGGTGGAAGGCTATAGAGTTGCTCCGCCACCACCCATAAGGCCAAAAAGGAATATAGGTCGGTACCAAGGGCCTCACCTATCTCCCACCCCCCCGAAAGAGGTGGGTGGGGGAACAAAAGGGGTTGCCTCCCACCCAAGGCGAATATGGATGTTTGGTACCACCCAGGCTCACCCCTAACTTTCCTCTGAGGTACTCAAAAGTATGCTTAGGCAAAGGCTTAGTAAATATTTCTGCAATTTTCTCCTTGGTAGGTATATACTCTAGTCTAACTTCTTTGTCACTTACTTTATCTCTCAAGAAGTGATATTTGATGGATATGTGCTTTGTATTTGAATAAAACAATAGATTCTTGGAAATTTTTATGGCACTTGAATTGTCATAGAATATGGCAATGGGTTCTTCATACTCAATTCTGACATCTCTCAACATTTGCTTCACCCACAATACTTGAGTACAACTGTTTGCAGCAACAATATATTCTACCTCAACAATAGACAATGAAATAGAATTCTGCTTTTTTCTTAGCCAAGATACCAACTTCTTCCCTAAGAATAATGCACCACCACTAGTACTATTACTATCATCCACATTTCCTGCCCAATCAACATTAGTGAAAGCACCTAGGATAAGATCATCATCCCTAGGATACAAAGGACCAAGGTCAATTTTCCCTTTTAGGTATCTAAAAACTATTTTCATAGCAGTCACATGAGACTCTTTAGGATCAAATTTAAATCTAGAAACCATGCATACAACATTCATTATATTTGGCCTAGTTTGAGTCAAATAGAGTAATCCACCAATCATTGAGTTGTATCTTGTTTGATTTGCTTTAGGAGAATCATCATTCTGTGTAAGTTTACATCTGATTACCATAGGTGTACCAACTAGCTTTGAATCTTCCATGCCAAACTTTTTTAGTAGCTCTTTCACTTACTTAGACTGAGATATGAAAATTCCATCATCTAACTAAGTGATTTGTAGTCCTAAAAAGAATTTCAGCTCTCCTATCATTGACATTTCAAACTCACTTTTCATTTCATCAGCAAACTCCATGCAAATATAATCATCACCTTCAAAAATAATGTCATCAACAAAGTCTTCAATGACCAATTCTTTATTATGATCCAACTTGAAATAAAAATTGTTGTTAGGAGTACGTTTATTGAATCCAAGTTTTGGCAATTATTTATCCAATCTAGCATACCAAGCTCTATGAGCTTGCTTAAGTCCATACAGATCTTTCTTCAATCGACATACCATGTCCTTTTCATCAGTCAATTGAAATCCATCTGGTTTTTCAACACAAACTTCTTCTTCTAGCTCACCTTTTAGAAATGCTGACTTTACATCCAATTGATAGACTTTGTAATTCTTGAAAGTAGCATAAGCAAGAAATAATCTTATAGCTTCAATTCTAGCAATAGGGGAAATTTTTTCTTCAAAATCAATACCTTCCATCTGTGAGTACCCTTTGTAGACCAGTCTTGCTTTGTTTTTGACCACTTCACCTTGCTCATTCAGCTTATTCTAAAACACCCATTTGTTTCTAATCACATTTTTGTTCTCAGGACTAGGAACAAGATCTCATGTATCATTCTTTTGTATTTGCATTAGTTCTTCTTTCATGGCTTCCATCTAGTATTCATTGTTGCATGCTTCATTGATATTGTTGGGCTCGGCTTTGGAAATTAGATAGTATTCTTCCAAAATTATTCTTCTAGTTTGCACTACTTTTCTCTTGTCTCCTATGATCTGGCTATCAAAGTGATTTTTCCTTACATACTTGGGAGTTTTAGGATTTTCTCTAACTTATTTTTCTTGTGTTCTTTCTTCTGCACTTATGCTAGTCTCTACCTCTTGATTCCCTTGCTTCACCGAAACAATATGAAGTTGATTATGTCTCTGAAAATTATTTCCATTGTTAGTATTATCATGTTGATCATATGAATCATATCCACTACATCTGGATGGTCTAACAACATCTTCATCAACTTTGACATTTACACTTTCAACCATTTTATTTAACCTCTTATTAAAGAATTGGTAAATTTTTCTTTTAGTAGAGTAACCCAAAAATATTCCTTCATCACTTCTAGCATCAAAATTGCATATATCATCATCTGTCTTGATGTAACATTTCCTTGATAGTAGGCTTATAACCAAACCATAGCTCAAAAGGTGTCTTACAAGAATTACTATTGACATTTACCCTATTAATGGTATACACAATAGTACTTATAGCTTCTCTCCAATAGAAATGAGGAACATTTGCTTCCAGCATCATGGTTCTAGTAGTGTCTAGGATAGTTCTATTCTTTCTTTCAAAAACTCCATTTTGTTGAGGAGTTCGAGGAGCAGATAGTTTTCTTTGAATTCCATGTTCTTCACAGAAAGAACTGAATTCTCGGGAAGTGAACTCACCACCTCTGTCTGACCTTAGGCATTTGATCTTTTGACCTATCTCATTTTCTGCCATAGCTTTGAAGCTTTTGAAATTTTCTAATGCTTCATGTTTTTCTCTTAGAAAAGCAACCCATATCATTCTAGAGTAATAATCAATGAGCAAAATAAAATATCTTTCACCTTGTAGACTTCTGATTCTAGATGGACCACATAGATGATTATGTATCAAATATAGTACACCATTAGATCTATACTGTTTTCTCCAGAAAGAATTTCTTGTTTTCTTTCCCATTTGACATTCCTTGCACATACTATTAGTAGGATTCACTAACTTAGGAAGATCTCTGACTGCTTGAGTAGTGCTTATCTTGACAATGTTATCAAAGTTGACATGACACAACCTCCTATTCCATAACCAACTTACATCAATCTGAGCAATTAAACAACTTTCACTAGCATCACTGAAATGAAAGATATTACCTTTGGTCTTTGTACTTGAAGCAATCATATTTCTAGAACTTCCCCTTATTCTACACTTACCATACTTGAATTGAAGATTGTAACCCTTGTATACCATCTGTCCAACACTTAACAAGTTATGTTTTAAGCCTTCTACATAAAGAACATCATAAATATTGTGCTTACCACCAAAAGAAATAGTGCCTCTAATACGAATCACACTAGAAGTGTTGTCTCCAAATCTTACAACACCACCATCATAGTCTTCCAAGCTTATGAACTTTCTTTTTTCACCAATCATATGATGTGAGCATCCGTTGTCAATTAGCCACTCATCCTTTTCTTCATTTTTTGCTACAAGAGCTTTCTCAACATTCACATTACTAATATATTTAGTGGACACTTGACCATTTTCTTTGATGGCAATGAATACCCATTCATCTTCATTTCTAGTTTCTTTATCAGATTCTTCATCAGTTACACCTTCTTTAGCATAATAACATTTCCTTTGAAATCTAGTCTTCTCAGGTTTGTACTTAAATACTCTTTCAGGACATCTAGATGCAAAATGACCTATTTTATCGCAAGAAATACATTTGATAGGTAACTTTCCTTTGTACTTACCATGACCTTTGGCTTCTCTTTTCACAATCAATGCTTCTAGTTCTTCTAATTCTCCTTCTTCATCTTCAATCTGTTTCATATCATCTTCATATTTTAATGTCCTTTTGGAACTCTCTCTCAGATTGTATCTCTGTTGTATTTTTCCAGATACATTAGCTTTGAATGAAGATTTAGTCTTAGGAGAAGATTCACCAGATTAACTTAACTCAAAGGCAACAAGTTTTCCAATCAACATGTCTCTTGTTATATTTTTCAGTATCTCGAGTTCATCAATAGCATGAGCTCTTGTTTTGTAGGAGGGAGGCATAGATCTAAGTATCAGGCACAATTTCTTCTTCATCCAAGGTTCCACCAACACATCTAATGCTCATCACCAGTTCATTTATCTTTTGAGAGAAAGAGAGAATGTTCTCATCTTCACTCATCTTCATGTCTTCCCACTTCCCTTTTAAACTTTGTAACTTATCACTTTTCACTAGCACATCTCCTTCATACAATGTTTCCAACTTTTTCCAAATCTGGTATGCAGTCTTCAATCCTAACACATTTGTCATCTCTAAATCTATCAAGGCACTCAACAATGCTTCAATAGCCCTGGTATTAGCTTTTGCTTGCTTGATATCATCTTCATAGGACAAACCATTATGAGGAATAGTATATGCACTCTATGTGATATTCTAGAAGGGTTCTCCAATGCACTTCAAATGACACTCCATTCCGACTTTCCATAAAGAGTAGTTTGTACCATCGAATCTAGGACTATCCTTCTTGTATGATGTCATCTTGGATCACCTCAAGTTGTTAGGATTTTTCAAAGGAACTAACTCTGATACCAATTTTTGGAAAAACAAGGATAGACAACTAAGAGGGGGGGTGAATCAATTGTTACCAAAATCAAACTTAATCAACATTAATCAACCTTAAATCTTAGATATGATAATTAGCAGTGCAAGCATAAATCAATAACGCATTAGGGACACATGAACACCAAGATTTTATATGTGGAAACCTTGTTAGGGGAAAGACCACGATGAATGTTTGTCCACAAGATTATACCCTATTAGAAGTATAATAAAGAATAAAAAGGGAATGCACTTGTATTCAGGCACACTACTCAAAGGAAGGCTCACTGCCTTACATACAATAATTATATTAAATCCATTTGATGAGTTTGAACTAAAGTAATAGCTTCTACAAAAGCTTGATTACAGTTCCGGTTAGGCACACAAAAAATTCTACACACTCTTCCACACTCTACTCAATCTCTTTCACACACCAGGCTCTGCTCTTGAATGATCTAACCTTTATTCACACATGTACACTACTTTCACATACCGAGCATACCCCTCTCACACTTCAAAATGAGTAAACAATCGCTCTTTTATATCTGCCACACAGATTTACATCAACTGCTCTATCGACCATAAATAAATAATGAATTACAACTGTTGGCCACAATACATGAATAAATATTAATGTGAACCAACACAAGTTGGTCACAACATAGTGAGTACCCAAACAAACACCTTAGAACATGCAAAACAATAAAAGATTAATCCATAAAGATCCACAACATGCTACCACCCTCATGTCGACCAAGCACATAAAAACTTCAAGCATAAACTGAGAAATCTTCAATCACGAACACTTCATTCAATGAAGACATACAAAAAGATAGAGCATGATCTAGAATCATCCATGAACTTCACAGGTACATGTGCAACAACTAAAATTACCAGAATTTCAACCTCTTCATCCAAGAACACCATCTATAGAAACTGAATAACTGTAGGAACAAAAATCTTCATAGCTTCCACAAATATTGATGCGAGCCTCTAGAACTTTCAGAAAACATATTGGAAATTTTCAGCAACACACCCTTTGAAGCGCACCTTTAGATTAGCAACTTACAACTCTTTCCACTATTCTGACCTTCTCAGCTTCACTGGCTACTTGCAATATATTTTTTACAATTTTCTCAATATCCTTGACATATACAACCTTCAAAATCACCAATGCTAATAGTGTTGACATCAATGACAACCACATATCAAAAATGCAACCACAACATCCAAGAAGTGTTTCTATGGAAAGAATTATTGGTAGTGTTGGTCATTTTTCCAGCTAAGCTTTGAAACTCTCTAAGAGGTAGCCAATCTCTATGTTCAAGAATTATCAAAATTAGCGGCCAACTGATAGGTAAAGCTTCTCAAATCCTTACCCCTACTCTTTAGGCTCTATGAGACCAAGGAGGGTGTTCCTATTTGTGTTCATATGATATTTCCTACCTCAAGAACACTTCACACACAAATAAATTCCTACCAAATGCAAATAGATACTATTCACCAAAGGCTTGGCAGACCATTGAGCAAAAAATCACCTAATGCTAGGAATACAGGTATTATGTGAGATTTTCATCTCAGAATGGATTGAATTTGAATTTTATAATGTCCCGACCTTGAATCCACATGTAAGTGCTTCCTGATTTTGGTTATTTAAAAGAATCCTAAATGAATTAGCCAGTGCCTCATTAAATTGGGCAGGAGTCACATAAAATTTAACCTTGATATCAGTGAATGACTCTCACAATTCCTTACACCATAAGAATTCACAGTATTCAAAACAAAACTCCTTATCAAATCCTTAGCACATTATTAAAAACTTACAATCCCTTTTCAAGAATTTGATTAACTTATTAAGTTAAAGCAAGAAAAAGAATCATACATTAAAATATACCATTGAAGACAAATGAAATAACCCTTGATAATTTCATTCATAATTTGTCACAAAATAGATAGGAGAGAAATTTCCTTAAATTTATAGATTTCTTTTGATATCAACAATTTCATAAGACCTATTACGACTACCTCATGTACATTCCCTACCCAAAGCAATTTACCAGCTAAGTCATCCTAAATTTTGCACTATATTCATTCAGTGTATACCACGTAGACCTTTAGGATTAAAAAACTGACCTCAACATTTAGCCTTGATATCTCCTTTATAGAACAAGAGATCGACAAGCTTCAAGCTCATTGCCATTACATTTCAAAAAAAATCATTTAAAAAATGAAATTTCATCTACATTTCACAATTCCCACATAATTTGATGCAATCATTCAGTGAACAGGGGAATCAAAATGGTTACAAATCTTGTAACCAGTCGGTACCACCATAAACACAAAAAAATACCATAAAGGCCTTGTCATTTTCATCCACGTCACACCCAAAAAGATACAACATCAACACTAGAACAAAAAGGGAGAACCCAACAAACCACATCAACTCCCAAAACCAGAACCAACACCACGACCATGATACAAACAACCACTTCGTGTTTTCGCCTTAGTGAGAGGTGAAAACACCACCTTATCTTTGTCAACCTCCCTCTTAACACCAGGAACAAAACCAAAACATGGAACCAACTCAGTCAAAGCAACGAGATAACTGTGATAGTTTGAGTCAATCTCAGAGCCATCACTACCAAAGAAACTTGAGACATCAATGGGAAAATTATTCTGCCCCAGAGAGTCTCAACTAAAACTCAATTCATCCTTTGATCCTTTTGCATGCTCCAAATACTGCCTCTCCTTCTCACAACCCATCACCTCTGCATTTGAAAATTGATCCTTAAGCTAAGGACTGCTCCTAGTAAGACTTGGGAGGGGCCTTGTATCCTCTTCTTTGGATTTATGAATGCCTAGAGTGGTGCTCTGTTCATGATATCTCATCTCCTCTTGAGGCCTTCTCGTACCCATTCTCATAGACCTGCGTAACAGTGAGCCAAAACCAATTTTCTTGCTCATCTCTCACTTGAATCTAGAGCCCTTGCCAAAGCAACACCCACTCAATACAAAAGCATAAAATAATTCAGACTCTGGATTGTTATTAAACAAATGAATAACCAATATGAATTTATAAAGAAAATTGATGCATTGATCATCAATGCTCCAACTATAGCGTAGAGTGAGCGAATGATTATTCATTGACGTCAACTCCACCATTGCTAGTTTCTAGGTTCATGGAAATCAACATACTATTCATTATGATTGTTTGGATATAACCCCCACACACATGGAAATTAGGTTGATATCCATTGATGAACCTGTGCCATTAATACATGTTATTTGTAGAGCTCAAATAGCCATCACATGGTTGATTCAATGTTTTGAATTAGGGCCGTTGATGCACCGATGATTTGGAATGTTGAACGACTCAAATCAAGTCAAACATCCTTGAAAATTCCATGTCATCATATGACAGGCCCATCAACCAATAATACATGCCCCATTCAGAATACCCACATGTCACTAGCGGACCCCAACTAGCCTTACTATGCCATAAAGTGAGCCCACATGTCACATGTCCGCACACCTCACAACACTTTTAAAACCATTATTTTAATCATGTGTGGTTGGTGAGGAACAACCATAATTAATCCTCATTATCACATGACAACCATCAATTTGAAAACCTTCATTAATAACACTGGTGAATTTGGACTGGGTCCCATCATCGTACATGACAAGTGACAACATATCGCACACCTCGCCATACCTTAGTGACATCGTCAAAAAATCCTACGAGGCCAACGGGGAACGATCAGGATCAAAACCCTTGATGGGATGGTCAAAAAAGCCTGCACATGCCACAATGTTATTTATAAAAGGGGACTGCCTAGGCAGACGAGGGGCAACCCTTAAGGCATCAAATTTAGACCTAAGTCTTAAATTATAAAATTTATCACCCGACATTAGGTGAAGATTCATACTAAGTCCCAACATGGAAAAAGATCGACAAGCTTGGTAAAGGGGTCGCTAAATGCATGACATAAAAGGCTTTATCGATGACTTAAGTGACTGGCTACCCAGAGCAATAGGTCAACACAAAAATATAACAAGAGGGTCCAAAAGATGTGAAGATTTTAGAGAAGGGCAATGAAACCTTTAAACCCTAAAATTTGACCTCTAAGCACAAATGTAATAGCTAGACAAATTTTTCACAAAACCAACCAAGATTTGTAGCAAAATTAAAAGCCCTATCAGTGGCTCCAGCTTGGGGACACATACCCCTGGTGGGTTTGGTGAGAATTTATATCTATGGAGAGTAAACCAAAAACTAAGTTAGATGAGTGCCCTAAAAACTACTCCATTCATTTTCCAACTTCATTTGGTGGCCCCATGCCCCCAACAAAGAAATACCAATGTTTACCCTTGTCAAAAACAAAGTTCTTTGTTGTTTGTAGTAGGTCAGGTCTGCAAACACTGTCATGAACTAACCACAAACTGGCTCGGTTAATGACATGTCCCACTATATCACTGTGCTTCCCAATGTCACCACCAATTTTTTCAATATGCAATCTTCCATTAGACATTGATTGGAATTCATAGCCATTGTGACATTTTACCTTGGCCATCTCACTCTCGTGTTCCACTCAGTGCTCATTCACTTGATCTGAAAAATATAAGCATTCATAGTCCATTTGATCTTTGACACCGCACAATTTTACATCCAAATCAGTTTGCGCCTCAAACTAAAAAATCTCATAAGCAACTTGTTGTGTGTCATGCAAATCATCTTCAAATATGTCAAAGACAAATGGTGCATATTTTGGAACCTCATTATATTGATTACTGCAACATGGGTATATTTTTTGGCATCCTTGTTCAAGTACATCAAAACACACCTTGGTTTCATAGAGGTGGGTATCATGTGCATCATTAATATTCAAGAAATGAGTAAATGCATTCATCTCAGGTTCACTAACATGTTCTAACTCATTATTCACATCATCAGTCAGCTCAATAGAAAAAACCTCAAGGGTAGGTTCAAATAATTCCACATCAGTAGGGGCAACATGGAGACACTCATGTGCATTGACAACCACATGTACAACAACAATTGATATGTGTGCTACCCCAAAAGTGAAAGATTCATTGCCAGCTAAAAACTTCTCATCAACAATAAAACTAGAATTTTCATTTTCTTTCACATAAATGCTTTCCCTAAGGGATGAGAACAGGTCAATGTTCACATAAAAAACATCACACAAGAAGAAATCATACTCAGATTCATAATCGCCAACATGAGATTCATCATTATTTTCATTTCTTGGCTGCCCTACATATGGATCAAGAATTTCTACAGTATCAAAACAATCTAAAGCTTTATTTTCATATGAACCAACCAACTCTTCAGTGTTATCACTGGGTAATAATGTTGACTCAAAATCCATACATTTTCCACCATGCACTGCTTGCTCATTCCAAAATGAATCCTCTATTTCATCATCATATACAACATCATCCTCTTCATGTATCACAATCAATTCCATCTCTTCTTCACATAGACAATCATGAGTAGCAAGGTCAACAACACATTCATCAATATGTTCATCATACTTAGCATTGTGATCAAGATCAACATATTGAATATACATATTCTTATATTCAAATTCCTCGTCACTGACACAATCATCATGCTCCATTGATGGAAAATGTGAACTGCATTCCTAGTATTCACCACATGCAATTTTCTCCTTCAATTGTGGACAAGTGACATCATGAGTATCTATACCCTTGCATTCTTTAGGGGAGGAATATGCTTCCATATTATTCTTAGAAAATAAATCACAATCTCCAAAGAAGCAATCAAAAATACTAACCTCATTATGATTTTTATCATAAGAGGAATCATTACTATACAAACCATGTTCAATATTTTCAGAGCGAAAACTTGAAGTTGCATTTTTAGGATCATAATCATTGGTTTATAATAATATGTTAGTAGCAGCACATGGAATAACATTTTTCATTTCATCATCATCTGAGATATCACAAGAAAAGCATTATTGCATAGTTACTTCATTATCATCCCATGTATCCTTTTCTTCATCATTGTGGTGTTGCTCAATATATGTGTTGTTTGTGGGTTGACTACAATGCTCATCTTCTAACATATTATTTTCACTTGTTTGCATTGCCATTTGATTCTTTTCAAGAGGAAAAATGATGTCACTTTTTTGATAATCCATATCTTGTGCATAACCACATTTGGCTGATTCTACAGTCCCTATTCAATTAGGTTTTTGGTCAAAGCTATGGGTCTTCAATTATTTTGGCAAGGTACTCAGCCCAAATTCATAAATCTCACAAAATAAATCAATGCACACATAATCCTCCAGTCTGAAATCTTTGGAGATTTATATCAAAGCATTGAAAAATCTCAAAAATAGTTTATATGGTGATTCCCCCTAGTGTCTCTTCATTTCATACAATTCTTGCAAAAAAGACCTTTGATCAACATTGCTCAAATTTTGTTGATGCTCAACTTGGAGCTCATTATGATCTTCATACTTTTATGGTGGAGAAATCATAATAGCAAAAGCATTTTCAGCTTGACAATCATTTTCATTACCCGATCCTTGAATTCTATTTGTATATGGTGTTTTGGGATAACCAATACTTGCAACCAAATACCCTTTCATCATTGAGTACTTCAAATTGTTCTCAATATCCATTGTAGTTTGATATGCCTGATGTAATGTTGTAGGCTCTATATCCCTCAATAGATAGCTCATATTATTATCAAATTAACCTAAGTATATGACCAAACATTCAACATAATTTGGTCTCATACCTTATGGAATTTCCCTTATTGCCTTTGCAAATCAAAGATTAAAAATAGGGACCATTGGAATACCTTTGTCCTTGTTGCCACCTGGAGGTTCTTCAGGAGGTTTTGGATCCTTCCCTTTTTGACTATTTTGAATGCTCCATATGTTTGATTCAACAGTTGGGGTTGTGTTAATGTACCTTTGTATCTGTTCTACTGCAGTTTGACACAAGCAACATTCTAGTTTAGAATGAGGAGCATCGTGGACTCAACACCAATTAGGGAGAAGCAATACTTTGAAGTTCATATTTCTACCTAGCTGAATCTGATCTTCTACACATTTTTGTTAAAACTCCTAGAAGTTATTTGACAAACTGAGTTGTTTGTTTGCCTGATCATCAAGTTCTTCTATTTGTTCAAATTTCACTTTGTAGCTACCGGCTTCTAATTTGGATTCACCAAAAGAGCCCTGCAACACCAATATTTCTTTTTTGTCCAAAACAGGGGAGGCCAGGACATAGTTCCCCATACTGACTTCTGATAGTAGTATCTCATTTGAAGTATTCTGATACTTAGTAATGACATTCTTCATTTTTGGTTCTCTCTCAATTCTGATCTGATTTGGGACTCCCTTCCAGGGGAGCCACATGTGGGAATGATTTGTGGATGTGTATCCATTTAGTGCCTTGGTAAAATCTCTACCCAAGATCAGACCATAGGTGTCAGGAATTTCAGCTACCTGAATATTAAGTACTTGTTGCACTCTAGGTTCTGAGGCAACTTGCATGGGAATCATGTTTATTTCTCCTACTATGTTCACCTATGTTTTGTCTAATTGGGTGACTTTCTTTTAAGAGGCTACAGGGGTAATACCAAGATCCCTACAGACAACAAATGGCATAACATTAGTGGATGCCACTAAATCTAGCAAGCAATTGTGCAGATTTTTACCAAATATACAAATGGAGATCAGAAAAGTAGGGGTTTCCATTTTGCCTTGGAATAAATTCAATTGTGAGTCAGCTTGTGTAACTTGACTCTTATCTTTTTCTTTACCCCTATCCCCAAGTTGTGATGGACTAGGACCTTTGGTTTTTTGTGAATTAGGAGGCCTCGCAATTGCTTCATTGGTTGCTACTCCTAGTGTTGCTATACTTGAATTAAAGGACCCAAGGACTACATTTCGGATTTCAGGAACTCTTAATAACTCAAAAGTAGAAAGACTCACCTTTACTTTTTTGAGTTCCTCGATGAAATATTCTCCCAACTATTCCACATTCATGTCAGTGTGGATCTCCTTGGAATGACCAATCTTCTTATCATTTTCTACATCAACATTGCTTCCTTTGGAAACATTTGGTTGTCCTTCTTTTGAGAGGTATTGTTTTGGCATCTGAGGGTAAGATGGATTGTTATTGGCATGTGGATCTGGTGGAGTAGTAAAATTGTGTGGAGGGGCAGATGTAGTAAACGGTCCTCTAGCTTGGGAATTCCTATGGGGCTTTCTCCTAAGATCATACTTTCTGATAGGTTGCTGAAACATCTGCACTTCTTCAACATCAGCCTCTCCCTCATCCAATGGGCCATTGTCATTCTCAATTTCTTCATCAAACAGCTGAGAGATTTCATCCTCATTGAGAACTTGTCCAGCCTCCCCATTTTGGCTACTTTATTCCTCTTTTGGCTCATTCTCCTCATTCCTTGGGAAAGGAGCATGATTCAACACCAAAACTAGGGAATGATAGGGATTTGAGGGTACCAATTCTTGGCCAGTGGAGTTGTTCTCAACTTCATATTGAAAAATGGAAGCAGCAGTTTGAAATTCAGGGCAGTCAAGTTCAAAGTGTTGACTTGTCTTATGAAGCCTACACCATCCAGACAAAGCAGCTTCTGCTAAGTACACACCACTTGGAGGTTTTTTTGGATTGGAGGGTTGATCTAGTGGAGTGGGAACTCCTCCATTGTTAGGCCCAGTGTTCCATAACCTATTCTACCTAGGTGGATGTATTCTTTCAAATCCTTGTCCACCTTGTTGAGTTCTATCAAATTTCTGACCAGAACCCTGTCCTCTTTCAAAGTTCTGATTTTTGTCATAGTGTTGCCCTCTGTTATAACTTGATTGCATGCTCTTCTGATTAGCTCGAAGTTGATTTTTCTAGTTCCTCAAGTAGGTTACCTCCATTTCCAGCTTCTTCACTTGCTCAGTTAGCTCATCTAACCTTTCTTTATCAGGTTTGTTGTAAGGGATTATCCTAACACTCCTCCAGTTTCAGTAGATTGATTCAAAAATTCTGAGTTTTGCAAATATGTGGGGAAAATAGCTTATGACTATGAATGGAGGGGATGGTTAGAATTTTTCTAGGGATAAACAGGCATTGGTTGGACTTGGTTTATTGGATGAACCAAGTGAGGGACCAGAGGCAGCTGTGGAATAGGATTAATGATAGGCGTGTGATTGGTCAGAGCTTGGTTGAGAGATTGGACTTGGCTTGGGTGAGCAGCAGGTCCCAAAGATGGTTGAGGTCCTAACAAGTGTTGTCTCCAGTCTGTACTGACCTTAACAGCCTCTGTATATGCAGTGAGCAAGGTAGTCGGGGGATTAGTTCTCCACTTAAGGAAGGTGGATGTAAGGTTGTCAAGGGCTTTGAAGTAGACCTCTAGGTTAGTGTCCTCATTTCCAGCATAAGGTGCCTGAATTCTAGTGTATGCTCAGTGGAACCTATTGTTGAATGATCCTATAGCCTCATTAACCTCTCTTTTTACCCCAGTAAACTGCATATATAGCTCATTAGCACTAATGGGAATCTTAAATTTCAGCAGGAATGCAACCTCAAGCTCAACCCAGTTAGAGATAGATGCAATAGGTAAATGATTATACCAATAAAATTCCTCCTCTCCTAGAGAATAGGGGAAAATTATACATGCCACATCCTCATGATTAATCCCTCTATCTCTCAAGCAGGTTTGAAATATCCTAATGTGCTCTTCTGTTGTCCTATTTGGGTCATTCGTATGAAACTTAGAGAAAAATTTCCCAGGATTTTTGGGCATAACATTGTAGTTGTTGAATGTCAGAGGTGATAGGTTATTTGCCAAGAAATCCATTGGTGGAGGTGGTAATGGTCGATGGATGACTAGTTGGGGTTGTGGAATGGAACCAGCCTTAGAATTGGATGAAGATGAAGTGGATGGAGGTGGGGATGGTGGTAATGATGGATTGAATGATGGTTCCTCCCTTCTTCTGGTCCTTCTTGACCTAGTTGGAGGTGGCAATTCTTGAAACTATTCTTCTTCTCTTGGTATAGATCTGGTTCTCCTTCTGAGCCTCCCAGGAGAAATGGCATTTAGAAAATGCTCCAGCTTTCCTGATGGCCCTCCTTCTAGCGCCAATCCTTTTGTTTGGTGTATTTGCACAACAACAACTTAGACAAAATAAAAGTTATGCTATCTCTCTTGAAAGGTTGATATCTATGAACAAAAGAGATAACCCCAATGTCTCACGGGTGTCAGGTCATGACAATGGAATAGAACAAGCTGAGTGATAAAATGTGAAAATATTGGTAATCACAAGGGGTCTTACATACAAATACTGGAAGCTCTAAACTCATCATATTTTAAGATATGGTGATGCTTTAATTTCTAGTTCTAATCATATAATAAAAGAAACAACAAAAGATGAGGGTTTCAAAAGTCCTAATGTTAACACTACTTCTAAGATTAACCATGCAAATGATGAAATACTTGGAATGGACCAATCCCTTAAACTAGTTTTTGGTCGACTCAGGCCATACCTGCAATCTTGCAGAAAGCAGTGCAATCTTCTAAGGGGTTAAAGATTTTTAGGTTGTAGGCATTCATTCAATGAGGTTGAATGGATATATATAGTTGAACTAAGCACATGAATATGAGGTACAGGTTGACCTTGCACAACATTCTGACAATCAAGAATCTTCCCAAGATATGAATCGGGAATTGCTACAACACTCCAGGAATTAAATCACAAACATTACTAATTAAACCTAAGATACATCCAAAAATTTCCAAGCGATTTAAAAGATAGAACAATAACCATGCAAGATTATCCAATGCAAGAGAAGGCACCAGTCATAACACAATGTTTGCACTTTGTATTAAATCATCACATTTGCAACAATTCCAGTCTATTACAACACTTGCTTGAAATGTAAAAACTAACTTTTGATCTTCTAACCTGCTACTCTACTGCTAAATCTACTGATTACAAGTCTTCTGACTTAGTCTTCTAATCTAAATCGAACATTTACAAATGAGGCCAAAGGCCATACTTATAGAACACATGCCTGCATGAAACAAAGCTAGGGTTACAAGGAAGCTCGGCCACCAATAAAATCGGCCCCGACATCCAGCAATAACTCGTCGTCAAGCAATGAATGTAGCAAGGACCCCCATCAGATCAATATGGGATCGCACAAAGTCAGGGAATGGATCCTCAAGACACACCCACCAAAAATACTTCACCCACATGAACAATAATGCGTGCAAAAACACCAGCATGGACACAAGTCACCGATCAGATCCGAGCTGGGAAAATAAATGGCTCAGATCAAACAAAACCAGGTTGAGCCCCTTCAGATCATGTATGCCCGCCATTAATGGCCACCAACCAAATTGACCTTACATGCAGGGATGGGCTTTGTGATAGCAACCGCAAAGTGTACTTGAATGCACCCGTAAATCATGCCAAATATTCAAAGTACACCCAACAATCCCAACTTGATCCAACCTGCAATCAACTAGGCCACCATTAATGCTCAAAATATCATCAAAATCCAAGCAGATTCAATAAATTTCCTAAGACAATAAAATCAAGCATAAACCTAGGCAGAGGCGGAAACAAAACCAACCCCGGCGGAAGTGAAGGTGGAATGGGAACCAAAGGGAAACCGACAGAGGCAGAAGCAAAACCAACCCAGAAGGAAGCAAAGACAGAACAAGAATAGGAAAGGAATGGAAATAGGCAGAAGCGAAGGTAGAAAAGGGACCAAAATGAAAATGGAAGGAAGACAAGCGGCGGCGGAGACGGGACCAAAATGGGAACCAAAGGGAAACCGGCGGAGGTGGAAGCAAAACCAACCCTGGCAGAAGCAGAGGTAGAATGGGAACGGGAAAGGAACCTTGAACTTTGCCAAAGTTCAAAGACAAATTCTATCCTGGTCCTAGTCTCGGCCCCGAAAAAATGACAGAGAAGCAAACCGAATAAAACCCAAGGGCGCAAACCAAAACCAAGATCGAAGACAAACAAAACAACAGGAAAAAACAAGAACACGGGAGGCGGAGCCGGAATGGGAATGGAAACTGAACCGAGAACTTTATGAAAATTCAAAGTTAAGTTCCATCCTGATTCTTCCTCCAACAAATGAAGGAAAAAATGAAGCAAATAAAACCTAAGGGAGGAAAACCAACTCGAAGGACGAAAACGGACAAAACGAGGAAGAAAGCAGGGGAGCGAGAAGCGGAGTCAAAACGGGAACGAGAACATAACTGATAACTTAGACAAAGTTCAGAGTTAAGTCCCATCTGGGTTCCGCTTCTGGAAGAACAAAAGGAAACAAGGAAAATAAGGGAAACCTAAGGGATAAAACCAACCCTTAGGACCCAAACAAAAACACCAAGGGAGAAAAAAGAAGGAAAAAGAAGACCACCCCAGAGAGGAAATCTGCAAGACTCCAAAACCATCAGGAACTCAACACAAATGCACCCACAAACAAGGCAAGCATCAAGGACCAAAAGTCCAACATTTTCAAAGATAAACACAAAAGAGGGTGCAAGCCACAAAATAGGCCAAAAGGTAGGCCAAGAGAGGGTCCCCACTTTCAATGGGGCGTGTGTGCAAAACTACACAACACTACCTTAATGCCCCTTCTTGAAAATATGTACCCCAGTATCTTTCCAAATGGTACTCTGAACACATAATTTTTCGCGTTAAGTCTCAAGTTATATTGTTCTAGCCTATGAAACACCTTTTCCAGATTGCTCAAGTGATCTTCCCTTTTGACAAATTTTTCCATAATATCATCCACATAGTCCTCCATGATTGTGTGTATCATGTCATGGAAGATCATTTTCATTTCTCTTTGATATTTTTCTCATGTATTCTTTATACCGAAGGGCATCACATTCTAGTAGAAGGTTCCTTAAGCACAAGTAAATGTTGTTTTGTGTTGATCATCATGGGATATTTTTATCTGATTATACCTAGAGAAACCATCCATTAATGATAGCATCTCATGTATTTCTATTAGATCCACTATCATGTCAATACTTGGAAGTGGGAAGTCATCCTTTGGGTAGGATTTGTTCAAGTCTCAAAATTCTGTATAGATCCTTATGCTCCCAATGGGATTTGACACTAGTACTAGAATTGATATCCATTCTATATAATCGATGGGTTTGATGAAACCCACATCTAGTAACTTCTTTAGTTCCACCTTTATCAACAACGCTATTTGAGGATGCATTTTCCTTAGTTTCTACTTGATAGGTTTTTCTCCAAGGGCTATGGCCAAATGATGTACAACTAGTGCTTGGTCTACTCTAGGCATATTTGCATAGGCCCATGTAAATTTTATCTTTCTATTGTTGATGAACATTGTCAAGTTTTCTTTGTCTTCAAAATCAAGTGATGTCACATGGTATATGATCTTTAGGTTCTCTGTTAAGCCAACATTCATGGATTTTGCTTCTTCTACTAGGAGTGTTGACTTTTCTTGATACTCAACTATGGGGAGATTAAACCTTCCATTATCAGGAACTTTGGGAGGTTATCACCTTTAGATTAATCCTTTATTTTATTTTTTAAGGATCTGATAGAGCCACATTGTGATTTTCTCTAGGGGATCTCATTTTTATCTTTATATTATCTTTTTCACTTTTGCGACTAGAAGATACAACCTCCCCACCAAAGTATGCATCTTGTTCAAGTTCCATGATGAACCCTATTTTGTGATCTCCTACTGGTATGTTAGTTCAAATTCCCATGAAATCTATGATTGCTTCATCATTCTGGAATTGATCCAAAACAAGTGTATGTTGTTGTTGGTCCCAATCTATCAATTGTGGGCAATAGAGGGATATGATATCATCGATATCGATAAAGATTACCGAGGTTGTTAAGATGTTCATTATGGTTCTAGTGTCATTTTCCCTTGGGTGTCTAGGTCATCATCACTTGAGGTGAAAAAGGAGGGAGAATCCCACTTGTACTCGTTAGAGTCCTTTCAAAAATAATAATAGTCATTGGGAATTGTTTTGAGAAGATGGATAGGGAACCTATCAATGGCAAAGTTTTCAAATAAGTCTTTGATAGGTAAATCGTTGTCCATAATATGGTAGATATCTAATGTCTTAACACTAGTAGAAGATGCTCATTTCTTAAACGAAGTATGTCTAGTTTTTGGAGTTCCCATGTCTTTTGAATCATAACCTAGTCCCATGTTTTCCTTTCTCTGTTCCACTATGATAGGCTCCCATCTACCTTGTTTGTGTAGTCTAAGACCACCTGTTCCACTATATCCAATTTGTTGAGCCAACTGGTAGCCTTTACTGCTAGGGTCTATTATAAGGGATTCTATCATTTACAGTTCCTTTCATTCCTCCTTGTAGATCATAGATGAAAAGTCTTCTTTGAATATCTCTTCACACTTCATATCTCCCCATTAATGAAAATGGTGGGTTTAGCTACCATTTTCACTGCTTGAACATATTTGATCTCCTTTGGTCCTTCATAAACCTTGGGTGTTGGTGGAAGAATGCCAATGCAAAATTCTTGATTGAAGTGATAATTTCCATTACATTTGTCAAGTACTTGAACCTTGATTTTAGTTTTTTGTTGCTCACTTGATGTTGGCTTACTTGAGTTTGATGGTAGTGTTGAAGGATCACTATATGAGAATGAATGAAAATATATGTCATTGCTAGGTATATGTTGGATCTTGTTATACTTCTCCCATTTTTCACAAAAGTGGAAGGGTTCAGGATCAACATACAATGTCACCTCATTTCCTTCGTTATATGATAAATCAAGGTCTACTTGACATGTGGTTTTCATAGTAGCTGGTCCTATCTGCATTGGTAGCATGATTGTCCCTTCTAAATTCCTTTCTAGGTCATCCTAGGCCTTATAGTAATGCTCTTTGCCTTGTCTATCACATCGTCAGAATACCCCAACTATTTCACAAATTTTAAGGTATAGATGTTTAAACTTGCATCATTATCTATCAACACTCGCTTGACCATCTTCTTGTGGACACCAACTTCTATGTAGAGATCATGGTTGTGGAACGACTTTAATGGAATTTTTTTTCTTGAAAAAGACAAAATGGTGATTGTTTGTGCTTTTCCCAACCATTTATTGGAACTGATTAGGATCAAGGTTGTTAGGGACCGATGCTTCCAATGCTTTTCCTAGCATCTCCCTATATGCAGGTGATAGTTTTAGCAGTTCTAGGATTGAGATTAAAGCGGGAGTCTTCTTTAGTTGTTCCACAATAATGTAGTGATTTGATGACTTAGTTGTGGGTTTAGTTGGGGCTCCTTTTATTGTAACTCTCCCTCAAAGGGTAGTTAAATTACAATCATTGTCTCCGCCTCATATAGTCACTACATCTACCCTAGTGTCATCTACTTGAGAGAGGGTACCTAGAACTGTGTCACCATGAGTGTAGTTAGCATTGTGACAGTCTTGGTCCTTCCCTTTGTTATTCTTCTTGTTATGGTTCAAAATTAGATTTGTGTATATCTAGAGATCTTTGTTTCATGGCTGATTTTTGACATCCACTTCTCCTTTTTCTATCAAGTCTTGTACGATGTGTTTGAGTCTCATGCAATTTTTTGTTGTATGTCCTTTGATTTTGTACCATGGTGTTTTGAAGCTAGGCTCCTCATAATTAGGGTGATTTTTGACCTTGATGAGGTTTTGTTGTACTATTTTACGCATGACTGTCTCAAATGATTCTCTTAATGTAGTGAAATTCATTCTTGGTATATCATAAATTTCCTTTATTGCCCTCCTTGATAGGTCTTTTTGGTTGACTATCTAATTGTTTTGGGGATAGGTAAGTTGATTTTTTTGTGTATTATTAGCAGCATAGCTTGTTTTTACCACTTGAGGTTTGTTCTGAGGTACATTAGGATTTTCTAAATTCCATACTGCTCTAGCATTGACTACCCCATCATTTGTGACATTTTTGTTCTTGGACCAAGTCTTAGGTTTCTCATTTGAATTGGGAGAATTATCTCTTGGGTTGTTTAGATTGATCACCCCTCTTGCTATGAGGGATCTCTTTATGTGTAGTCCCTTCTCAATCGCCTCTTCAAAGTTAGTGGGACACAAAATGGTAATTTGGTAGTTTATCTCTGCTTGGATGTTCAAAATGAATATTTCTACCAGTTCCTTGTCGAGAATTGGCCACTTGCACCTACTAGCCTTATGTCTCCATCTCTGTAGGTAGGAGGTAAAGGGTTCTCCTTGAATCTATTTAATATTGTATAGGTCCATGATGGTGATGTATTGTTCTATATTGAATGAAAAGTGGCTTACAAACTTGGTCGTCAGTTCATCAAAGCTTTTAATCCTTAGTTGTAGATGGGTGAACCACTCCATGGCATGACTAATAATACTACATGGGAAGAGCCTCATGAGGTAAGCATCATCATTTTGTATTTCCATACATGATACCAAGAAATATCCCATGTGTTCTATTGGATCTCCCTTTCCTTTGTATTTGTCAAACTTTGGTATCTTGAAGTATTTCGAGAAGGGAAGAATAGTGATAGAATTATCAAAGGGGAAGGGACACATATCTTGAAGGGTATAAGTCTTCTTTGGTTTCTTTATCTGCATATCCAACATTCTTTGATTCATTGCTTGTAGTTGCATTTCCATCTCTATTTTTGGTACATTTGTTTTTGGATCCTGAGCATAGTAACCTTGTTGTCCTATCATGTTTTGGTCATAGATTGGGTATTGTTCAGGTATGGGACCTTGGTAACCATGTTGGGTGGAAGGAGAGTTAAATCATTGTTTCGTAAAAGGGGGGTTAGATCCTTGTTGAACGTAAGGAGGGTTAGCTCCTTATTGGATGAAAGGAGGGTTAGCTCCTTGTTGAACGTAAAGAGGGTTAGCTCCTTGTTGAATTTGAAGAGGTTTAGCTCCTTGTTGAATTTAAGGAGGTTAGCTCCTTGTTGTTGACAAGGGGTACCTTGGTAATGTGTTAGCAGTACACCATGTTGTTGGGGTGATTTATACTAAAGGTTACCCTGGTGGTACATTGGTAGGTTTCCTTGCTGGTGGGATGAACTGTACTGAAGGTTACCCTAGTGGTACGTTGGTAGGTTTCCTTGTTGATGGGATAAATTGGGAAGGGTACCCTATGGGACACCTTTTTATTGAGGAGAATTATTCTGAAGCCTACCTTGATGGTGCGTTGGCAAGTTTTCTTGTTGATGAGAAAAATTAGGAAGTGTATCCTATGGAACACCTTCTTGTTGAGGCAAACTATTTTGGAGGCTACCTTGATAGTGTGTTGGCAGGTTTCCTTTTTGATGGGATGAATTGGGAAGGGTACCCTATGGCACATCTTATTTTTTATATTGTAGTGGAAGGGGACCGTGTGGCCCACCTTATTATTGGTATTACAGTGGAAGGGGACCATGTGGGCCACCATGTTGATGGTACTATAGTGGAAGGGGACCATGTGGCCCACTTTGTTGATGAAACTATGGTGGAAGGGGACCATGTATCCCACCTTGTTGCTGGTACTGTGGTGGAAGGGGACCATGTGGTCCACCTTATTGATAGTACGATTGAAGGGGACCATTTGGTCCACCTTGTTGATGGTATTGCGGTGGAAGTGGACCATGTGGCTCACCTTGTTGATGGTACTGCAGTGGAAGGGGACCATGTGTTCCACCTTTTTGATGGTACTATAGTGGAAGGGGACCATGTGGCCCACCTTGTTGATGGTACTATTGTGGGAATTACCCTTATTGGATTTGTACATTCTGGGAAGGGTCAATATATGAGGTGTTTTGAGGCACATATTGTACTATGGGTAGATTGTTGTCTTGTGGACGTATTGGGATGGACCTCCTTGGTATTGTTGGGTCATTGTCACTTGTTTGATTTGAGTTGTCTTTTCATATAGAGGGTTTTCCATTGGTTGAACATTTCCTTCCGAGAAGACTAGAGGAATGTTTTGAATTTCCAATGGTTTAGGTATCTCTTTTATGACTGAGTTATCTCCTAAGGGAATGAGATGAGGATATTTAAGAGCTTCCATGTTAAAGTGTACTAGAAATTTAGCACCACTTTGTGCTAACTTGAATAAGTAAGTGTTTGGATCCTTCCTTGGGAGTTTGTCCATTAATTTGAGAACTTTGGGATTGTTATAATGTTGAAAAAATTCTTCATTATTCATTTCTTCATCACTATCCACCTCCTCTATGACCATATCCCTTGGGTTTTTGTTTTCTCTCTCTATTGCTTCTTGTTGTTTGTGGATCACTTCTTCCTCACTAAGTGATTGGTTTGTTGCTGCATTGAATTTTCCTTTTGAGGTGTTTCAAGGTCTCTTGGCCTATAGCCCCATGGGCCACTTTCTTCATTTGTGGTATTTTCTAGTGGTATGCTAGTTTTTCTTTTGTTAGCTTCCATGTTCTTTCTATGTTACAATCTTGTAGTTGTCATAAACAAATACCAAGCTTTTTTGAACATTTTGTGTGACTCCTAACTATAGAAAATAATGCTTTTGTTTGTGGATTTTCTATTTTAAGGAAAAGGAAAATGCATTTTGTTTTTGGGATTTTCTATTAAATATTCAAGTTTGGTGCACCCATTAAAAATGTGTATCAAAATTTCTTAGTAATAGGTCTCGGTTGTAGTAAGATTTCAAGATATGTCCCTTGTTAAAATTTTGACTA